>CM035443.1:56290320-56847820 GCA_020310875.1 Ceratopteris richardii
ATAAGGCACGAATAAAAGCAGGACCTACCATAGAGCAACATGAGAGAGAATATCCGAGAGGCAACTTAGAGAAAGAAAGGTTAGAAATCTGCAAGAAATTGATAGAAATCGCACAACAAACCTTAGAAAAACTTGCATCGCCTTTACCAAATACCCGAATTTCCGAAGAAGAATTCCAAGAGTGTGTAAACACTCATGAAAAGCCTGAAGTAAATAGACCTCAGAATGATGAATTTGGTGTTGAGAGAAAGGAAGGATCCATAGTTCCCGAAGTGGAAGGAGACTGGACTAAGGATCTATGGGCACGAGTTCAAGAGGACAAATGGAAAAAGGTAGAAGGAATGGAACCGCCCTTTGAAGAAATAGAAGCAGAAAACGAAATAGAGGATTCAATACCTGAACTAAATTCAGAAGAAATTTTTCCAATGGATGCAAGTGACAAGGAAGAAGAGAATGTAAAGGAATTACCCAACTACACCGGGGAATACGAGCACAACTCAGAATTGTATCGCATTCCATCAATAAGGAGACGGGAAACGAACCCATCAGTTCAAACATCGGAGATCATACAACGTCTTAGAGAGGTAAAAATCCCATGTACCCTAACATTCGAAGAACTGTTAAAGGTAAAACCACACTTAAAAGAGAAATTGATCAATCAATGGGAAGTCAAGGAGGAAAAGAAAGAGGTAGCTAACGAAGTAAAAACAGTGAGAATTCCAGTGGATAAGGTAGGAGACTTTAGCGAAGGAGATGAAGGAAATACATGTCTTCCAATCACCTATAGGGGTTACACTACCAAAGCCATACTAGATTCAGGAGCTGGTGTTGGCATTGCTACCAAAGAAATTTGGGAGAAATGGGGAAAACCAGCATTAAGACCAACACGCATGAAAATACAAATGGCAGATGGACATACGGAAAGACCCTTAGGATTGTTGGAACGAGTAGTCTTCACTACGTGTGGAGTGGAATTTGAACATACTTTAGCAATTTGTCACTTCGAAAGGCCAAGCAATTATGAAATGATCTTGGGAAGGCCTTTCATGAGACAGCTAAAGGTCGTACAAGATTGGGGAAAAGATGCAGTATACCTACAACATGCAGGAACCACCACTAGGATAAACCTACATACGTACACGTATCAAGATGTGCCACCTCTACAATGGAATCAAATCCACAAAGAGGAAGACGACCAATCGGTTCATAGTGCAGGTTCTAGTGATCAATCCTGGATGAACGAGGACACTCATCTGTGGATATGTCAAGCTGCAAAGAAGGAAGAGGAGAGAAGAAAAAGCTGGCAGCAGAAACAAGGAATAGTGAGGTCTGTACAAGATCCAGCTTATATGCCACAAGTATTTTCGGATGAAGAATTTGAACCTCACGGTTGGATGGAAATCTTAGCTACACTCGATGTCTGTGTAAACGAAGAAGTAGTGACCATGAACGAATGTATTGATGAGGAGGGTTATGATGTTAACCTTTTTATGGTAGTCCTTCAGGAGGCAGAAGAAGGAGAAGTGATCGAGAAAGACTGGAAGGAGGACTACGAGAGCATTGAAATGGAACCTGAACCCATGGATCTAGGGATTAGTACCACCAACATAAATATCACTGCCAATGAAAAACATAAGGAACTCACACAAAAAGGGGAATTAGAAGTTGAAAGGGAATTAGAAGATGAAGAAAACAGACCACAAGACCAATTTGAGGTACCAACCCATTTTAAAAAATATGAAGTGGAGGAGAGGAAAATTGCTATTCAAATGCCTAAAAGAGAAGCACAACCTGGAATAGCATATGATAATAAGGAACAGACCAAAAAGATAGTGGTAACTATGGAAGGAGGAGAGGAACGATGCACCTTCATAGGACAGGATGTCTCATTAGAAGAAGAACAAGAGTTAATTCGACTCATAAGAGAATACCGGGATGTCTTTGCTTGGACTTATAAGGACTTAAAGGGAGTAGATCCATCTATATGTGCGCATAGAATCCCCATGACATCCGAAGCCAAACCTTCGAAACAGAGACCATATACTTATAATGATGTGTATTCAGCCAAGATAAAAGAAGAAATAGATAAGTTATTAGATGCTGGATTCATCTACGAAATTGAGCACACGGAATGGGTGTCACCCTTGGTGGTTGTACCAAAGAAGAATGGAAAGTTAAGAGTGTGCATCAATTTGAAAAAAGTGAACGCCGCAACCATAAGGGATAGCTATCCCTTACCAATCACTGATCATCTCTTGGAAAGGGTAGCAGGGAAGGAAGTTTATAGTTTTCTGGATGGCTTTTCAGGGTATAATCAGGTAGCCATTGCTCCTGAGGACCAACATAAGACAGCATTTGCAACTGAATGGGGAGTATACGCCTTTAGAGTCATGCCTTTTGGTTTAACGAATGCCCCAGCTACATTCCAAAGATTGATGTGTCATGTGTTCAAAGAATTTCTGAGAAAAAGCATGGAGGTATACGTGGATGATCTTTGTACATATTCAGCTATACGTTCAGAGCACATCCCTGAACTTGAAAAGATTTTTGCCAAATGTCGACAATATCGAGTATGCCTCAATCCTGAAAAATGTGTCTTCATGGTGCGACAAGGGAAAATCTTAGGACATATTGTCTCTAAGAATGGAATTTCAACGGATGAAGACAAAATTAAAGTAATTTTAGATTTGCCAAGACCTAAAACTGCTAAAGAAGTTCAAGCATTTATGGGACATTGTGGTTACTATCGAAGATTCATACATATGTACGCCATAATTGCTAGACCTCTTTATGCATTATTGACTCTATTTCATTGGACCGAAGAATGCGAAAAAGCTTTTAATGAGTTAAAGAATCGATTGGGTTCAGCACCCATTCTGCGAGTCACCAATTGGAATAAACCGTTTCACATTCATGTGGATGCTTCCAAGTTTGCCATTGGTTGCATCTTAGCTCAACCAGCTGACACAGGAAAATTAGACCACCCGATAGCCTATGCCAGTAGATAGTTAAATCAAGCGGAACGCAATTATACTACTACAGAGAGAGAAGGCCTAGGGATGGTATACACAGTCAAGAAATTCAGACATTACTTACTGGCAAACAAATTCAAATTCTTCATTGATCATCAAGCCCTATTGTACTTAGTCAACAAGCCTTGCAATACAGGACGACTAGTACGATGGTTTTTATTGCTAATGGAATTTGATTTTGAGGTAATAGTCAAGAAAGGAAACACCCACATCAGAGCAGACCACTTATCTCGTATGACCCATGGAGAACCACCCATAGGAGTACCTGATGACCTACCAGATACTTATCTTTTTAACCTGGAAGTATGTCCTCAGTGGGCAGAAAAATTGATCCCGATACTTACACATGGACCTAAAGATGGGATCACGCCAAACCGAACGCAAGATCTCTGGAGGACCAAAAACCTTCACATCATTGCAAGAAGTTTGTACCACCAGGATTCAAGCGGATTACTGATGAGATGCGTGGAAGAAGAGGAACAAGAAATGTGGCTTTAGAAAGCACACATAAACCAATGGAACACTCATTTGAATGCAAATGGAACGTGGCAAACACTCAAGAGATTTGGCATATATTGGCCAACCATGCAACGAGATGTACATAACTATGTGTCAACCTGTCAAACCTGTCAAGAACAAATCCCAGACGAGAACTCTACATTATGCTATTCTACAATAGCACCAAGGTGGAGCATGCCTCTAGTAAAGTTCTTGAAAACTCGAGAGTACCCTGACGGAACTACCTTAGCAAGGAAGCGTGCTCTTGAAGAACAGAGTAAAGATTATGCCATCATAGGAAAACAACTCTTTAAACACGGGAAAGATAATCAATTAAGAATGTGCATTCATGAAAATGAATATCTCTCTGTCTTAGAAATGGCCCATACAGGAGCTGCAGGAGGACACTTCTTTGCAGACAAAACAGCAAAAATGATCCTCTTTGCTGGAATGTGGTGGCCAACTCTACATCAAGACGCCATAACATATGTGCAATGGTGTGATACTTGTCAACGAACGAAATATCCTATTAGAAGAGATGAGATGCCACTTAGACCCATGATGAGTGCTAGAGCTTTCACGAAGTGGGGAATAGACTTCATAGGACCTATTAGCCCACCAGCAAAAGGTTCACATGCCGAATACATAATTGTAGCCACAGACTACCTGACCAAATGGGTTGAAGCAAAAGCAACAAAGAAAAATGACGCAAGAACTACAGCCAAGTTTCTCTTTGAGAACGTCTTCACTAGATTTGGACTACCTATAGAAATTGTGAGTGATAGAGGTACGCACTTTGTTAATGAAGTGATAGAAGCCTTATTGAATGAATTCTTGGTAATTCATAAGAAATCTGCTCCTTATCACCCACAAGCCAATGGACAAGCAGAAAGTTCAAATAAAATCTTGTGTACTGTTCTCACCAAACTCGTTAACAACGGTAGATCAGATTAGGATAAGCAGTTACACCATGCTTTATGGGCATTCCGAGTAGCCTATAAAACTGCAATAGGCACTACTCCTTTTAACTTAGTGTATGGACAAAACGCTATTTTGCCAATTGATTTCTTGATTCCCACTCTTAGAGTTGCAACTACTTATGAGTGGACAGGACATGAATTATCAGCCCAATTAGACCAAATAGAAAAGCTTCATGAAACTAGGTTACAAGCAGTAGCGGGTATTTATGCTGCTAAAAGACGACAAAAAGCCTATTTCGATGCGCATATCAAGGACAAAAAATTGAAGGAAGGAGATTTAGTTTTGGTATACACTTTGAAACAACATGCTAAGAAATTGCAAAAGAGAGGATATGGTCCATTAATCATTAATCGTATATGTACAAGTGGAGCCATCAGCTTAGCAACCCTAGATGGAGACGTATTACCAAACTACATCAGCGGGTGTAGAGTAAAAAAATACCTAGAACCATTAATAGAAGAAACTATGTCTCGATTAATCAAAGGTAAGAATAGACGCTTAGAAGAGGAAAGAATACGAGAAGAAGCGAGACAAGAAGCATTGGAAAGGATAAAGAAACAAAAGGAGTGGATGAGAGAACGAGATGAAAGATATCGTCAAGGAGAAGAACTCATCCCGATGGCTAATTTTAGAACCACTCAAAACCTAAGACCGCAAAGAACACAACCCTGTCTAAATTTGGGAGCCGGAAAAACGGAGTATCACTTGGTAAATGCTCTTATTGACACAGGTGCCGCTGTAAGCTGCATTAAGTTTTCTTTGACCCAAAAACTCAAGGAGACAATACGCCCCTCAATGGCCGAGTTGATAGGAATAGGAGGAACAATTACTCAGTGCATAGGTGAGATCACCTTACCGTTGCATCTTGGCAACAACACCATGGAACAAAAGCTTTTAGTGTGTCATGACCAAGATTTACTTGAAGAGGTAGTGTTAGGTCAAGACTGGATTTACGAATACGAGGTGACCATTCAATTGGCGTTGGGATACATCTCAGCCAGGATAGGACATCGTGAAGTATTCAGTCTGCTAGATGAGCGACCATTAAAATCTGTGAGCATGGAGCAAACAGTTCAATCTAATGAACAAAGTCCTCAATGCATGATCTCTAGCACTATAGATACACCTTCATTGAGTACTATATGTGCGGACACATTGAATTCTGCTTGCACACCTTGTTCTAGTCTAGCAAGTCTTGAGAATATCAGTCAAACTGAAATCAACCTCACGGAAACACCATGCATTAAAGAGACTATGTCTTAGAGTAATTCAAAATCTGTCACCATTGAAATACACCCTATTCCATATTCTAACCAAGTGTGGATAAAGAAAGATCAAGTGGAGGAATATCTTCGACGACAAAAGCACAACCGACATCAGAACAAACGAGCAAAGCAAAAACCAACTCCGTCTGAACAGTGAAATCATCGACAAATTACTACAATATGGATTCCCAAGACAGTCGTAGCTGCTCAACAGGATCGATCGCAAATATGGGTTCCGAAGTCTTGCATTCCAAGGAAAATCAACCGAAAGGATGATCCTCGAAACAAGAAGGACCAATGCAATCCACCGGCAAAACAACCACAGAAAACGAGTTACTGGAGAAAGAAAGAGTCTGTAAAGGTAGCCCGAGACGTGCCGAGAGTCATAAATCAGATAAAGCAGACCTACAAAAAGAAGAAAAGAGCCACATTCAGTAGAAGTGGGCAACATACAACGAAGCCCAACACAATGAAGCAAATCTGGATACCGAAAGAAAAAATGAACGACATGCATACGCCAACTACTTCCAATTGCACACATATGGAGTTGTCGAGATCCAAAGTATGCATGATAGGGCCACATCACAAGGCCAAGCATTTGGCACATCCTTCTTCTATTTCAAGATAGTCAAGCACATTTTCCTAATAGGGAAATAGGAGAGCACTTGTACATATGTTAAGAAAATACTCCAAAAAATTTAATAACCGCTTCGGCTACGAACTAACTTTTCTGTTTTTCTTTTCAGCAGAAAATATAAAAATACATTAAAATGTGGAAAAATCCAGGTATTACCTTTCTCACACACACGGGAAAGGGACGACACCATTCACTCGGAGCAACATCAAACTTATAACCAACTTATAGAGGAGGATTTCTGAGAACATATGGATACTAATTCATACTCTATATTGAGTGCAGATGGCATCCACTGATTCCGAATCTACACAGCAAGAAGAGGTGCAACTTCTTCCATTAGAATCAGTAACAAAAGCAAGAGGTCACTGGTTCAGAGATGATCAACCAGTGGCAGAGCTAATCTTCATGGCTACAATCAAAATTATGGACACAGATCATTACTTTCCAATCATGTCCCAGGATTTCAAGACAATCATACAAGGACTACCACTTATTGAAGATGTGTGGACACAAGCCGGCATAGAAGCATTCCTCAAGTTACCAATCTATGTGCCAGACTTTCAGAGATGTGCACAGGTAATGAACACCATGCAGCCTGCCGCGACAAAGATCTCAGTTCCAGAAGCGCGAGTATTGGATAAAGTCGGGACATGGAAGACCATCCAATTCACACATGAGTTGATTAACAGAGCTTTTGGATGGAATCAAGCAGGCATTACTAGCGTGAAAGAAGAATGCCATGATCCCAAGAAGAGATCATTCTTGGAGATAAATAGAATTGACATAGAAGATGCTGTGCGATTGGTACATCAACATTTTTGCTTTCCCAGCATGCACAGGTATACAGCTCCACAGAAGATAGTAGTCCAACTACTATCACATGCCATGAGGCAAATTGGCAACAAAATCAATCTAACAGGGTATGTCCAATTGTTGATTTATGAAGCTTTAGAAATGAAGAACTGTTTGAGAGAGATGCCAACTTCGGAAGGACTAGCAAGATATGTAAAGTCAGCGACGATCCCTAAGAAGAAGAAAGCAGTAGCTATGGTTGAAGAGGCTGGAACCAGCACACAGAAACCCATGAGGGGTACGAAGCGTTTACGGGAAGAGGAAGCCCAAGCAACACCACAATCAAAGAGAACGCATCTCTTACCAAAGATCACGACGGCTCAAATGCCGATTACTAAGAGAGATCTGTCCGCTGCCCTCGAACAAACACATCAATATATGCAAGGGCAGATCAATTTAAACGTTCAAGGACATCATTATAGACAAGCTAGTCAAGAGAAGACACAACGTAATCCAGAGCAAACACCGAAACAAGCGGGAAGATACAAAGAGCTGGGCATTGATGATTCCAGTACCAACACGGATTCCAGTCCCGAAAAAGATACATTAGATACTGATATACAGGCAGAATCACACGAACGTGAATGGAACGAGATCAATGAAGTGGAAGTAACGCCACAAAATCAAGAAGACAAGGAAAAGAAAGTCGAAGAATCTATGGAACCGGAGCACGTCATTCAATTGAATGACACTACAAAAATAAGCATCAAAGAAGATACGACCACTGGTATTACACATGTAAAACAACCTATTAAAGAGGAAGATCAAACTCCAGTGAGTAAGGAAACAAAGGAGCACCAAACCCAAGAACAAGTTATAATCGAGGTGCCTGATGACACACCTCAAGGAAATAAAGAAGACGTGGGGGCTGAGCCAAGGATCGAGCTTCAGATTAGGCAGCCCCATGACACCACATTACACATTGCTCAGGGCAAGGACGTCAATACCGGCGAAGAGCCGACAATACCAAAAACTTGGCTTAATGTGGATGTTACGCAGTTGAAACCTGTAGTAAAACAGATGATTCAAACGGCCATGGACACTCAGCAACAGATGATGGATATAGATGCCGAGTATGATCAAGCAAGAAGAGAAAAGAATCAGTTTCAACTCATGAGTGAACAACTATCAGCACAGTTGATTGCAGCACAAAAAGAATTAGCAAACAAAAATACGGAAATGCTGGCAATCAAGACACATGCAGCATCCATTGCTCAAAATCAACAACTGCATACACAACTAATGGAGTTGCAAAGATTACACGAAGCAAGCGAGACTGAAAAAGAGAAAATGAAGATGCGTAGCACACTATTAGAACAACAACTCAAGCTATATCTGGAAGAGAACGACAGCCTACGCAACAGAAATAAAGATTTGATGAAGTCTTTATTATATGATCAACCACTCATACAACAGGAATCCACAGAAACCAAAGATCAAGCACTTCGGGATCAGATCTCAAAATATGAAGAGCTGCTAAAGCAAGAACAAGCCCAGATAGAAGAATGGAAGAGCAGATATGCCAATGAAACCAGTGAGCTGAAGCGTCAATTACAAAAGGTGAATGCCAAACTGGTACAAAGCTACAGTGAAAACATGGATCATGTAGCTGACATAGGTAAAGAACTATTGGCTACTAAAGAAGCACTCGGAGAAGCCATGCAAACAATAAAAGAAAAAGATGAATGCATACAACAGCTGAAGACTCAGAAGAAAGACAAAGAACCGATCGGGACATCAGTAGTGCCAGAAAAGAAACATCCTACTGACGAGGTAGAGGTAAGCCCTCTATCTCAATCGATCTACGATTCTCCAATACGTGGGCAGGTGGCGGATATACATGATGATCATCCTATGCCATATACTGCAGAAATAAGTCAGAAGGAACGGGCACTAGTGGTGTCCCGATTGACGGAAAATTTTGAAAATGAAGTTATTAAAGTCATGAAAGAAGCAAAGATCAAAGGAAAAGACTTAGAGACGCTTATGAAGCCTTTCAATATTCCATACGGATTACTGAAAGAGAAAACATGTCAATATATCAAGAAGATCACAAAAACGAGCCCTGATGAGCAGCTCAACTTTGAGAATGACACATTCAATTTCACTCAAGCAGAATTTGAAGTCGCACAGCCAGTTTGGAGAAGAAAGTTTTTGGAGAAACATCCGACACTAAGGATACACTGGCAAGCTGCTCCATATTCCCTGCAGGTAAACCCTGCATTTTGTCCTGTACCTCGTAGAAGAGAAGCTAGAGCATTTTTTGACATGCAAAGGAATGGTACAATAAATAATCAGTGGCTGAATTATCCGCTACTTCCAAGCCCTCCACATAACTATTTGCCAACGGAGGATTATATGGTCAAGACCATAGAATTTTGGCTACAAAATTATGCGATAGTACCAGATTTAGCTGTCAAAATGACAAATAAAATACTTAGTATGCTACTCACTGTACTGAAAGTTTTCAACCATGCGGCATACACCTTTTTGAATTTTATTGGAATTAATCAGGGCACAGACATACTTATTTTTGATCTATCAGTGATGCCAAGCAGACCAACTATAATGGCCTATTACTCCAGGCTTATGTTCTTGCCAAGTTCGTATATGCAGACATTTGAAGAAGTGTTTTTTACAGGATTCTTTGAAATAGATTCAGAGATCTTTTTGAAGATGTCATCCAACCTGAATGCCAGACTCGTAGCATATGAATTAAGCTTCTTCGCAGATCACAGACAGCCACCCCATGACGGTGTGAAGGCAGAACAATGGAAACAACTCATGATACGTGAAGCCAATCAGCTGAATGATACAGAGCAAAGAGTTTATCAAACATATGCCCGTCGCTTATCAAAGCCTGTCGGGGACGACAGAGTCCAGGAGGGGGGCAGTGTTGAGGGAGAATCGAGTAAGAAGAAGAAAAGAAGAAGACAACGAAAGAAGCAGCTTCACTAAAAAGCAAGATTTGAAGATACATCTCTGCAGGAAGCCCCGCAGGGGCGCAACACCCATCTCTGCACAGAGCCCCGCAGGGGCACACACACCAAGGAAAGGACGTAACCCACATGGGTGCTTCAACCTCTTGATCTCTGGAAGGTCCAGATCGAAGACTGAAGCACCACATCTTCAGACCTTCCACTGGTGGTGTGCGTGGCAACCCAGAATTAAGGAACCTATAGGTGAATTAGACTGCGGAATATCAGGTAGTCAGTCTAACTCCAAGGGTTGCGGGCGAGCAAGGCGAATACATCAGGCCCAGAGAATGTAAAACAAGAATTAAGAAGAGGCCGTCAAAACTGAACACCTGTTTTATCAACAGGTAACAATGAGCAAAGGTTGCGTGCAGTGAAAAGAAGTGAATAACACAGCAAGGTCCGATGTGTGCAACCAGGACAAATCTGAGCGCCTCTAAAATGTAATGCAAGATTAAGAATCAGACAATACTGACCACTGGGTGCGGGCGGACAACAAACTGATGACAAGAAGCAAAGCCTGTCAAGGGACGACAGAGACGAAGAGGGGGAGAGTGTTGCAGAGCTAAAGAGCGCACAAAGCAGAGAAAAAGACGGGCCCCAAAATTTTTCCGATTTGGACTTCCTATTTTTGTACCATAATCATTATTGTAACATATTTTCCGTTGTAAAGGCACTAGAGGAGTCCTCTAGATACATCCCCACAGAAGATTAGAAGCTTACCCATGTAAAATAGTAGAAATTTAGTCTTTTAGTGAATAAAGTGCCGGTCTCTTGTGTGAAAGGACCATTTTTAGGACACTAGTATATAAGTCAAATGTGACTCTTTGTAAAGAACTTTTTGCCATTGTGAGAATACAGAGCACAAAAATTCGAATTTGTGTCTTCTTCCCTCCTTATCTTCTTCTTCGTGAGCTTGTATGCATGTGTATTGCTTGGAAAGAGTGCTTGTGAGTGTTGTCTATCCATGAAAGTGTTTCTTTGCTGTAGGAAAGGTGTGTGCGAAGTGTAGGAAGTGCTGAAGTGTAGGAAAGTATTCCCGCGACTCCGTATTTCGCTCATAACTTGAAGTAGGAGCGTCGGAATTGAGTGAAACCACTACCATTGGATGCGTCTTCTCGAGAGCTTCGAAACGCATATGCTATTCGCTATATTTGGAGTTCACAGCTGGGAGAAAAGTCCAAAATACTGACGGCTGTTGCGCCAAGTATCGTTTCGCCTTGACCAACAGTTGGAGCTTGTTTGGATAAGTCTTTGCCTCATTTACATTCTTTGAGTAGTTCATTTGCATTAACCATTACATGATTGCATGTCTTCATACACTCGGCTAGGTTTGTATACTCTTTGGATTGATAATTAAAAGCGTGTATCCCCACTATATGCACTTGTGAGGGGATTGAAGTATAGTCTCTTTCTCCGCAAGTCCCTAAGTTGATACTTAGGCCAACACATTAGTCTACACCTAATCCTAGATGCACATTGAAATAGCCAATATTTCAATCGATTAAGTCTGTGGAAGGTAAAACATAAGTGTTTGCCTATCCTTAAAGGTATTTTGGTACAAATCCAGAGAGCATGAGCGGATGCTTAGACTTAGGCACTAGAGAGATTCATGTAAAAGTCTCAGCCGAGATAGGTACCTAAAGCTTCAGTAAGAAAGGAATCTAAAGACAAGAAGTCAAAAGCTCTTGTCACTACAAATTGGTCAAGGATAAACCAATTGAACTTGAATCTATGAAAATTCAAGTACTTGGAATTCTGATTGGTTTTCATCAGAAAACCCTAGCAAAGAAGGATGGATATTCCATCAAAAGGTTTTCAAGTTCCCAAAGCAAAGCACAAGATCATGACAGGATCACGTGATGGGATCAAGACCTAGACAATATAGTTAGAGATAATGCCTGAAACTTCAAAATTCTCGTAAAGAGTTGAAGTGACAAGGTAGTCTCTCAAGAGATGTTTAGACTTTAGGATAATATTCACTCACTCATCAATGTAAGTATAAAATAGGGTGGTATGGGACACCAGATTTTATACTCGGATTGATGTAGGAAAGATGGTATGGGACATCGGACCATGAGTTGATGATTATCTTTTTGTCCTAGATTGGATCTTGAAGTTAGATTTGATCCTCAAGGGAATTAAAACTTCAAAGAAGGAGTTTTATTCAAGAAGGATAAAAGTAGTATCTCAAGATACTTCAAGATAAAGAAATTAGAAGATATGAAGTAAGTAACTTCTAAGATCTTCTTGAAACACTTCAAGATAAAGTGTTGTTAAGTCGGAAATAATTCTTAAATTTCTGAAAGAAGTTGGACTTTGATTTGAGTTGATCTTTTCAAACAAGGATTTGATTGACTAAGTTAAGCACCAAGTTCCTAGTGTAACTTGGTAAATTCACTCTTTTGACTCAAAGGAAATGCACAAGAATTGCATTCCCAGTAAGGAGTGAGAAGGATTGAATATGACGTGAACTTAGTCTCAAGTGAAGCATTATTTGAATGTAAAACTCATCAACAGAACCTCAATGGATCAACAGACTGATGTTGGTTACCACACTAGTATCTTGTGGTTGGATGATGTTTTTGGATTTGCTTTGAATCTTTTTGAGAATCCAATTTATTTCTCTTAAAAGATAGAAAAAATGCTTCAATACCTTGTTAAAACAGATCTTTGAGAAGTTAAAGTCCTGAGTCATCTAGACTTTGGCTCATAGTAAGTTTACATATTTTTTGAAGTTTGAATTGGTTGTACAGAATTTTAGTCATTTCTTTCCGCTTTCCAAATCTTTTTTGGAATTAGCTCAGATATGGTATCTAACTCCTTTTGCAAAAGAACAGGGTTAGCCGGTTAGAATTAGATAACTAAATTGAACATCCTAGATAGATATTATAGAACCTTTTCAATCTTCAACAAATTTCAAGTTTTCCAAAACAAATTCCAGTGAATCAAGAGTTCTCAAAGTCTTGCAAGGGATAAGAATCCCACCTTCATTACTAAGTCCATGCACCAATTATGCCTAGAAATGGACTAGTAATTTGAATCTACCTAGTTCATATGTTTGTGCCATGATATCGCACATCCAAAAACTGTGAATTGGCCAAGGATGTGTTTAGATCCACCCTTATTATTCTTTCACTAGTTTGTATTTTGTTCAGTTCATCAAAGTGCAAAATGATACAGTATTTTGAATCATTTGGGTAGGATGCCACCACAGAGATGAGACATGTTATTCCAGTTCTAGAACATGACATGTTCTTTTAGTTTTAGAACATGAGGCTCGGGGGTTGCCTATAGTAGATATATAGCTCTATTTTCGAGGACGAAAATGTTTTCTAAGTGGGGAAGAATGTAATAAAGTAAGTCTGTGATCCAATGGTCCGGCCGGTTCAGACAGATCTGAAATCGGACACCGTTTGGTCATCCGTGTGTATGACCAAAGATCTCGAGTTTAGAATTACTAGGAGGTCTTGTGCTCTTTTGAACAAGTGATCCACTTAGCTTAGTGGTTAAGTCTCAAGGATGTGAAGGAGGAGGTCTTGGGTTCAATCCCCATGGGGGACATGGGGAGAGTATTTTGCCCAAAGAGATCTAGAGCCTTCTTGAAGCATCCACTTGAGTTAACTCGAGTTAACTAGGACACTTGGTGCACATGCAGTTACATGGCCGACACATGGCTGGCTAGTATCCACCTGCCCAAGAAGGCTAGATTTGAAATCAGGCACCATTTGGTCATCTGTGTGTATGACCAAAGATCTCCAGTTTAGACTTACTTGGAGGTCTTGTGCTCTTGTGAACAAGTGATCCACTTATTAAGTCTCAAGGATGTGAAGGAGGAGGTCTTGGGTTCAATCCCCATGGGGGACATGGGGAGAGTATTTTGCCCAAAGAGATCTAGAGCCTTCTAGAAGCATCCACTTGAGTTAACTTGAGTTAACTGGGACACTTGGTGCACATGCAGTTACATGGCCGACACATGGCTGGCTAGATCCACCTGCCCAAGAAGGCAGTCCCTTGGAGAGAGCTATATATAGAGGCATTTGGTTGGGAGGAGAGTCATCTCTCTAGCACGTGGTGGTCATAATCTTCATTCTCTTGCAACATACCTATGTGAAGAGGTGTGATGTTTGTCAACTAACTCAGTACCCTATACGTAAAGATGAGATGCCATTGAAACCTATGATGGGTGGACGTGCATTCTCTAAGTGGGGAATAGACTTTGTCGGTCCTATTAATCCCTCGGCTAAGGGTTCCCATGTTGAATACATTATTGTGGCCACTGACTATCTAACCAAATGGGTAGAAGTAAAAGCTACAACAAAGAACGACGCCCAAACGACATCTAAGTTCTTATTCGAGAATGTGTTCACCATATATGGATTACCAATAGAGTTAGTGAGTGATAGAGGCACACACTTCTTGAATGAAGTCATTGAGAACCTTCTCCAAGAATTCTTGGTGATACATAAGACGTCTGGCCCCTATCATCCACAAGCTAATGGACAAGCTGAGAGCACAAATAAGATTCTATGTAATGTATTGACAAAGTTGGTTAATAATAAACGCTCTGATTGGGACAAACAACTACACCATGCTATTTGGGCATACAGAGTTGCCTATAAAACGATACTCCAAGCCACACCCTTTCAGATGGTGTTCGGCCAAAATGCAGTGCTACCATTGGACTTTTTGATACCTACATTGAAAGTAGCACAAGAGCATGACTGGACAGGCCATGAGCTCTCCTCCATAATCTTCAATCTTGAATGATTGGGTGAAACACAATTGAGAGCTGTAGCAAGAATTTATGCAGCCAACAAGAGACAAAAAGCATATTTTGATGCACATGTGAAGGATAAGGGCTTGAAAGAAGGAGACTTAGTCCTAGTTTACACCCTGAAGCAACATGCACATAAATTAGAGAAGAGATGGTACGGACCAATGATTATCAATAGGATATCCACAAGTGGAGCAGTTCAACTAGCCACTCTAGAAGGCAATATTTTACCAAGATACATAAGTGGATGCAGAGTCCAGTTATATCAAGAACCCCTGACGGAGGAGATGTTAAATTGACTCAATACTGCAAAGAAACGTAAAGAAGGGGAAAAGCGAATTCGAGAAGAAGCACAGGCAAAAGCTTTAGAATGCATCCGAAGAATGAAATTGAAAAGACAAGGTAGAGATCAGCCTATGCCTAACACTCAAGAAGCTCTAGGTTATGACATGGCCATGTGCGAGGCTTCAGGTGAATGTTCCCATAGGATAGTCGATCGGCAACCTTTTGTGACCCTAGAGGTAGAACAAGGAGAGAGTGCAAGGACTGTGAATTGACTTAGGAGTAGCCACTAGTGCAGTTCAACTTTCTTACTGCCAAGAATCGCAATTGAAGGTCATATCTCATAGGGTTGGGAGGTGTGGAAACCCCTTGCATGGGTGAAGTGGAACTGCCCCTCTACGTTCAAGAGGTTCTAATGGCAGTCAAAGTGCTAGTATGTGAAGACGAGGATCTTATTGAACCTCTTGTCTTGGGCCAAGACTAGATCTATGATCATGCAGTCAACCTCAACCTAAGAAGTGGACTTGTTCAGGCTTGGGTAGGCCAAAACCGCATCACGATTGAATTAGGAAATCAAGCACTCAGGCCACTAGACAAGGCACCAAATCCGGGTCCCTCCAGGAACCCACATGAAGATAACGATGCTATTCTTGTCCAAAGTTCTATGGTGCAGAAGATTGTCACTCTTGACGAAGGTATAGAAGTCAATGAGGAGTTGCCTTCTTTTCCAAAGAGGATTCGAGGAAAGCAAGCTGGGCAACACATGACATAGAGGAGGCCGATGATCAAGAAGCATGATCACCAACCTTTGCAATATAAAGTACCTCTTGGCATGAAGCAGATCTAGATACGCAAGGGTGGAAAACCCACGACTCCAGAGATAGATTCTCAAAGGTGCACCAAACGAGCTACACCTTCGAGGATTACAACGAAGGAGTACCCTAGGCAACACTCTAGACATACCATTTCTATTTGGGTCCCAAAGCGTTCAATGAAGGCTATCCCAAATGCTAAACAAATATGGGTGCCCAAGACTTGGTTACAAGCCCAAATAGCTTCAACTCTATTCACAAGATTGAGTCAACCTTCACATGCACTCTTGGCAGGAATCCTAGGGCAAACACCTACACTCCACGCCATTACATCTTCGGTCACACCTAGAAATGTCGATAAATGGGTACCCAAAAGGTCCCAAATCCAACACAATCCAATCCACAAACCTTTACATGTCATCACCACTAAAAGCTACAATTCCACAATCAAGGTTTGAAGACTTAAACCCCCCCTGGACCCAATTTTGTAAATCAGTCCACTCTGATGTAGGTGCATTCTGAGTACATTGCACATCCAAGTATGATCTAGGGTGAACACTAACCTAATAACCAACATTCACACACATCACAAACACTTCACCCACTAACCTTAACCACTTGGAATGTCATGTTAGTATTGTGGCGGGAACACCATAACATCCTGATTCCTATGCAATGCCAATGTGCCTCTCTTCTTCTAGCAAATAAGCAGCAACAACCACGAGTAGTCTCATGGCAAAGCAGCAGGCCCAAGCTCACAGGTAGGAGTAAGTACTGTAGGGATTAATGTGGACAATCTACCTATTGATGTGCTACCAACTGAACAATCTGTAGAGCTGCAACACCTCCAGCAAATACGTATACCGGATCCTCCCACATGAATAATAGAAAGAGTCCATGAAAATTCTCATTGGTTCAATGGCATGCCAGGGCCCTTAGAAGAGGCCAAGTATATCTTGGAGTCCAAGTGTGAGTATGACAAGTCATGGGTCCGATTCTAGTTCTTTTCCAAGGAGTTTGAGACTCTCCAGAACACACAAGAACTTCAAACCATTTGGCAGCGTGTAGGGCTGACGGAGTACTTTGCAGCACTCTTACCCAAATGAGATCTCCTACAATGTTACTACTTGGTCTCAACATTACAGGCAAATGAAGAGAAAGATAAACCAGGAACATTTGTCCTTCCTTCTTTATTGGGCAACAATGAGTTGAAAAGGTTCGAACTTACATTGGAATTGGTGAGCACTGCTTTGAACATGCACGGCACGCATGTGGCCCCCGAGAAGGATGCTCTCATACCCACTAACATGAAGAACCAAAAGCTACAAAAGTTGAAAGATATGGCAGCACTGACACCAAACGTATCCATCCCTCTCCGTATGTGCATGCAACATTTTTGCATTTCCTAGTCAAGATCGATTCACTCAACCCCACAAACGAATATAGTTCACTCTTTACTTGGTGGAGACAGGTGCACTACCAATTAAGCTTCCTGTATGGATTGTGGAGCAGCTGTATGAAGCAAATAAGAGGTCATCTAGAAAGCTAGTGGTGAATGTTTTTATGCCATCATGCACATCATCTACAAGTGCTTAGCATACGATCTACCCATTGAACGTGCTTTAACCTGGTCACAACTACAAATGTTTAAGAGGCTCAAAACTACCACACATCAATCCAAGTGCATGAGGGGTTCAATTCCTTCTATACAGACACGTGAAGTTCTAACGACTCCGAAAGTCTCACCATGAGGGGCTGCCACCGTGCCTCCCTTTACCATTCGAATACCCCGATCTGGATCTGAAGGCACATCACAAGCTGCCCCATCTACTCCTCGTGTACCTTTGAATTTGAATTTGCTACGACGAGAGACATTGAAGGGATGAGCACCTTCGATTTCGAATCATTCTTACAGAATACCAAACTCTCTGATGTAGAAATATTTTCGGACACAGAAGAACAGGGCACCTCTTCCCAAAGACGGAGGAAATCCACAGAAGGCCGCTATGTACACTGGGATGACGATCAGCAGAGAACTTCATCTCAACAATCAGGACACCGAGAAGGAGAAGAACGGGATGAAGAAGAAGCAGAAGAAGAAGAAACCACTGGAGCCCCAGCATATACAGTAGAACTCCAAAGATTGTATCAAATTATGGAGTGAGTGCGGGCACAACAATTGCTCAATGAACAAAATAGTATAATGCTCATGGCTCAGCTCTTGAAAGAAGCTAGAGTCAACTCTAAATATAGTGAGGGTCTCTTATTGATGGCAAAAACTTATGGTGTAGTGGAAGCAGCTCGATCAGTGATACAGAGACCCCCCCTCAATATGATCCACAAAAATTCCAAACACGACCACGGTCCGATAAAAACATCCAGATTCCCATTACTAACGTAGAAGAACCTATTATTACATCTGAACCAATTGAGACAACATCCCAAGAAGCAAGAACTCCTGACCAAGAACACACAGTCACCACTAAAGAGTATACCAAGCCACTACCACCCACACCCCCATCGTCACCTCCTCAAACTGAAGTTGGAGACACCACCTGGACTACCCAACCCACCAAGCAAACCTTCATCTTCCATACTCTCACCTCCGGTTCAACCTTGTTCTCCACCTTTAAAAACCCTTTCTATCAAGCCACCACCATCACAACCGAATCCCTCATGGAGACAACCATAGGAAAACCAGCCTCCACAACCTTTGTCATAGGCCATCTTGACACTAGATCCACCTTTCTCGGATTTCCTGTCACCCCATCTCCCTTCACAACCTTTCCACCTCCAAGCCCTCACTTCCCACCCCCCATACCACCAATCCTTCAACCCGCCCATGACTACTTGTAGCTCAGTGATGAGTAGCACCTCCTTTAATGTCAATCCGGGAAGACGTGAGGATGGTATGAAGACCTCGAGCAAGTGGCGGCACAAGTGCGTGAGTGAGAAGCACACAAACATGCACACACATACACACACACGCGCACACACGGCAAGACAAAGAGTGAGAATCAATGGAGTTCTTAGATTACTTTCAAGAAGCTCTAACAAGTTTGTTTCAATTACAATCTAACCCAAAAAATGAGCTCTCTAGCTCTTTTTATAGTTTTTGACTAGCTTTGGCCCTGTTCAGACCTAGTGTCCGGCCTAGTTAAAAATTAGGTTCCAGGGCTTATTTGAGGGCTCAAACGAGATCTAAAAAATACGAAAATTGGCAGGTAGATACTTCTAAAGCTCCTCAAGCTCAAGGACTCCTTGGCTTGCACAAAATGGAGCTACAAAAATATGAAATGGTATTTACAATGGTGTTTAGTGATGAGAATCACTTTTAGTTGGTGTAAGGGTTTTGAAAAACTAAAGGGTTGCCTTAGTGCTAGATCTGCGTGAATGCTCATACGTGCTTCTTCCTGAAGAAAATTATTGGCCTATTTGCCAGATCTTCGTTGACTCCCTTGTCTGCTTGTGCCTTCTCTCCCTTCTGACTCTCTTCTCTGACTGCCATGCCTCGTTAATCCTTCAGTTCCTTGTCTGCTGCTAACACCCCCCCCTCTCTCGCGTCTGTCGTCCCTGACAGACCCTTGTTGTGTGGGTTTTTGGATGTAGTACTCAACGACATCCTGCGCTAAGTGATGTTCGGCAATTCTCAATCCTTTGGCTAAATCTGTGAGTAGAGCATCCCAATCTACCGGCCCGGGAACCTCTGGATGTGGTATACGTAGCTTTTCGTAATGGAGAGCTTGTTCCACTGCAAACAACTGCAAGAGATGGGATGGTCTGGGAATGAATATCTCGGAGTGATATTCCCAGAATCCCGTGACAAACATCTCTTCAAACGTTTGTTTGAAGCAGGCTGGTAGATATTTGATGCGAGCGTGCCATGCATACACGACATTAATCGATGGGGTTGTGCTCATGTCGTATACGAGGTCCTGATTACCTTCATTAAATCCTAGTGCTGAGAGATGTGGTTCCTTGACATTTTTGAAGGTCCTGAAGGTGACCAACATAAGTTCGAAAATCTTCAGGCACATCTGAGTCATGACATCAGGTACATTCTTGAACCGGACCCCCCAATGTCGAATCGTCGAAATCATATATCCAATAGTAGGTGGGCCCTTAGGGGGTGCGAAGTACACATAATTGAGCCACTTCTCACAGCCTTTAATCGTCAGCACTGTTTGTGTGTACTCCGGCCATGATCTCCTTCGAAATACAGGGCAATAACATGGGTTATATTTGATGTACAATGGCATGTTGTTCCATGTTCTTACCATTTCCGGGTAGGTTTCAAGCAGCCGAATTCTCCAAGTCGGTTGGCGAATATGTCCCTGCTTGGCACTCTCTGGGATGTCGTCAGGTGCAAACTGTGTGGCAGAGGTTGGTTCCCTTGAGGTGTGGTGCTTGATTTCCGCATTATAATCCGCCATTAGAACGCAAAAAGGAACATACAGGTCGTCCGATGGGCTGATCCACCTATGGTGTGAGAGATTCTTAAAATAATTGGATTTTATTACAACCTCCTCCAATTGTGACATCAATGCGATTTGGACTGCCACCTTGTCATCATGTGTTGTGGCTACTTTCTCTAACTTTTGCATCCATTCAGGTGCCTCAATTTCAATTGTGTCCATGCCCTGTTCTGTTCGCTTACCCCCTGGTGTTGGCATCGGGACATAGGGATCCTCGAATGTTTCTTCTACTTCAATTGGCACAAGATCGTCAGGCTCGGGCTCTACCAGAGGGGAGGGCTGACGCTCGTATTGCATGACCTTGCTACGTAATTCCTCAAGTTCTGCCCGGAGTTTAGTGACCTCTTCAGATGTATCTTCTGCGGTTGTGATCTTGCTGGGTGATGTCTGTCGGGTGGCCATCTGCCTTAGCAAATCATCTCTCTCTTTTTCTAAGGCGGCATGGGCCTCCATTAGATCTGCATGAGTTTCTAACACCACTTTCATATTCTCAGAGGGAATTGCCTTGAATCGCTCTGGGTCAATCTCCTGTGGGGAACCCTCCATGGCCGCCTCTAGATTTTCTTTGTTCTGTTTCTGTAATCGTTTATTCTCCTCTAGTGCTGTAGACATATGCTTGCGTAGGAGGCCCAAGTTCCGTCGAAGCTTCAGGTTTTCCGTGATCTGAGAATGTAGCAGCTCGTCCATGTGTCGTCGTTCTTCATCATCTGCTTGGGGTGGGTTGGCTACTAATTGTGCATATTGTTCCTGTAATGTCACGTGCTGCTGTTGTAGTAGCTGCTTCTGCTCTTCAAGATCCATACATCGTGCTTGGAGATCTGCGTGGCTTCGGAAGAGCCTTGTATGTTGGTTGTCAAGGTGTTGGTAGTGTTGCTGAAGTTGGGACATGCATTGATACATATTATTAAATACATTATTAAGAGGAATGGTGGGAGAAATGGTGTTGAATGTAGAGGGGAAGGGAAAGGGAATGGGAATTGTGGATGCAGTACTGGAGAAGGGTGAGGGGGGAGGTGGGGGAATGGGAGATTGTGGGTAAATGGGGGGTGGGAGAGGTGCAGAGGTAGGTGACACCTCCATGGATTCAAAAGTGGAGGCTGTGGTGGGAGTGACTGTGAACATGGGGATTGTGGTTGCGGTGAGAGTTGTGAACGTGTATAGAGGTGTGTGTAACTGTGAACTCCCAGGAAGTGTGATCGGAGTAGTGGGGTTTACCGTGGTTGTGGTGAGACTTATGTTTTCAGTGGAAATAGAGTATGTGGGTTGACTGATGGTTTGTGCGTCGGTGTGTGTAGTGGGTTCGGAGGTGGTGACAGTAGAGGTTACAGTGGTAGAGGGAGGTGAATGGGGCGGATGTGGGGGAGAAGGTGGCAAGGGAGGTGATGGAGGTGCACTCGATGTGTGGGCTTCCTCGGTGTCGTGAACAGTGTGTGCTGTGCCAGTGGTTGTGGGGGTGCCTTGTGGTCCTGATCCTAATACATTCATTCATTTCCCCGTTCGTGGGGGGTGTCTGCCATATCTTTTCTCTGTCCTTCGTGATTGCGCTAGTGCAGTATGCACCGTTTCAGGTACTCCCAAAGCGTCCGATATCATTCCCAAGGTGGCACGGTATTGCTCGTCCACACCTTCCTCCTCCAGAATCTGGTTCATGAGGGATTTACCTGCAGCTAATGATAGTCTGTGTTGCTCTTGAACTCGGTTCATCGTATCGTAGGGCTTCTTTAATGCGTTAGTATAGGCGGGGGCACCTTCCAGTACTTGTAGGGCTTCCTGATCATACTCTTGTTCTTCTGCTTCTGATTGTCCACCCTGTGCCTCCTCATGTGCTTCTTCTTCATCGTCCACATTGACTACGTCCGGTTGGCTGGGCTGGGCTTGGTCTGGGGCAGTTTGCTGTCCACCAGCTTACTCTGCTTCAACTTCCTCATTTACAGCTTCGATGATTCTAGCAACTTCTTCATCCGTTAGGTCCTCCAAAGTGAATCCATGCGGGAATTCCAGATCAGTAGGTACTGGTGGAAACACAAGGTTAGGGCCATCGGTGCTGTGCCTGGGTAACCTGATAGTAAATGGTTGTACTCGTCGGGGAAGTCTTGGGGTTGTTTCAGGCGTTAGGGTTGCACCGCGAGCTTGTGCACAAGGCATCTGGACAGCGCCTCTCATCTTCTTTGAGGGAGGCCCTACAGCTGACAATCTGCGTTGAAACTCCTGTGCTCTGGTCCAAATGAGAGCCCTCTGCACCGGTACATCATATGCGAGACATCTGTACACAATTCTTGTAAGCGCACAGCAACCATACAGTACAAACTTTTGCTTCTTATACCATCTCTGATGAGCCATATGAATCTGGTCGATAATCCAGTGGGGCATATTGATTGTCAAATCAAAAGCATTCGCTAAGTAGAGGCTAAACCAGATCTTTTTGGAAGGCATTGTGAACCTTTCCTGCGCGGGGAATGCGAAATGTTGCATGACCATGCGTAAGTGAATGGCGATCGTAGGTGTCATCGCAACCATGTCCTTCAACTTCATCAGATTCCTGTTCTTCATATTGTCTGGAACCATAGTCTCTTTCTCTGTTGGAATGTGCATACCTTTCATGTTGAGTGCTTCTCTTACCAAGTTGATAGTCAAGCGGAAACGCTTCAACTCGTTGCCCCTTGTGAGTGATGGGAGCACAAAGGAGCTGTATCCTTTCTTGTCTTTGCTTGGAGTGAGGGTACTAATTAAGTATGAGCACCTTAGAAAATCTGGCTTTGGTAGTTGGAACTTGAAGTAATCATAAAGCCCAACCTTCTTCCATATCGACTTCAGTCCTTCATTATTCTGTAGCTTTTCAAACTCCCTGGTAAAGAAATGGTATCTGCCCCAACGTCCATTGAATTCTACCTCGGACTCCCACATATATGTGCCTTCACCCAGAGGTCCAACAACGTCACTGAACCAGTGTGAGGTTTTGCCCACCGGCATTGTGTGACCCTGTGGAGGATTCTGAATCGGTATGGCATGTAATGCCCTTAATGCCATTGGTCTTTCCTTTAATTCCTCCTCGACCGGAAGGCTTTCGATGTCCAACACTTGGGGGCTGGTGCCTGCCTGGGAGCTAGTTCCTACCGTATCTGCCATGTTACTTCTTGCTGTCTGTCTCTGTGAGAATATACAAACATGTGTTAACATTGTACAGGACAAGGGAGGACCGTTGTTGTTCCCATTACAATATTATCATGAGGGTCGGGAGTGAATAATGGGTTAGTAAGTGCTCGGTGCGAGTGTGTGTGCGGTTAGCCATTCGGTAGACCTAAGAGTTAAGTGGAACGATGTAGTGTGATAGTGATGTGGTTAGTAAGTTATCAAGGATTTACAAATGGGGTCCGGGGGTTTGTTACAAGTCTGAGGCTGCCAAATGCAGTGAATGGGTTTTGCTCTTGGTTTCGTAGAGACTCTAGAGAGCTTTATCGGTGTCTTGGTTTGAAAATGAGGCCTTTTAGGGACCCATTTACAAGTGATTATGTGCATGCTCATGGGCCTTGGTGTGTTCCTGAGTGTTGAAAATGAGTGAGTACTGGCTGTGCGAGTGGATGGGTTATGCTGTATAGGTTGTGGCCTTGGCGTAGCTACTTGCGCCCGCAAACAAGCCTTAGGCACCCAAATTTGTCTTGATTGTGGGCTAGCCTTTATCGACTTCTTGGGCACCCAAATAGATGTCACGTTAGCAGAAGAATATCTGAAAGACTTCTTATTAGTATCGTGTTGTTGGTGACTAATAAGAGGCTTTGCCTGTGTGGTTGGCTTGAGTGCAACCGGGTGTTCGCCTTTCCGTACCCACACTTGTTTCACTTGCTGGGACATTTTGCTGCGCAGGTACTTTGGATCTCGAACATAGGAAGTACTCTGCTTCCTCTGCCTTTGATCCATCTTTGGTTGCTGCCTCCTTCTGGCCTTTGGAAAAGAAGGGAGTTCCGTTGCATCCCTGACTCCTTTTTTGCGAATATCATTCCTCTGCAACACATAGTTTTGGACAAGAACAACATGGTCATCTTCATGTGTACTCCTGGAAGGACCAGGAGTCTGTGCCTTTCCTAGTTCTTTGAGTGCTCCATTATCTAACTCTACTGTAATTCGACTATGATTGACCCAAACCTGAAGAAGTCCACTTCTTAGGTTTAAGTTGACTGCTTGGTCATAGATCCAGTCTTGACCCAAGACAAGAGGTTCAGTGAGATCCTCGTCTTGACACACTAGTACTTTAACTGTCATTGCCTCATCATGAATGTAGAGGGGAAGTTCCACCTCGCCCATGCAAGGGGTTTCCATGCCTCCCAATCCTATGAGATATGCTTCCACAGGATTGACAGTTAACTGCAACTCTTGACAGTAAGACAATTTAACAGCACTAGTGGCTGCACCTGAGTCAATTAAGGCTCTCACGGTCCTTGCACTCTTTCCTTGTCCTATATCTAGGGTTATGAAAGGACGTCCATCAATTATCCTATGCGAGCTTGTTCCTGCGACTTCACACATGGCCATAGGATATCCTTGATCTGCATAGTCATTCGTTCTAGGTTGATCTCTACCTTGCCTTCGTAACTTCATCCTTCTGATGCGTTCTAAAGCTTCTGCTTGAGCTTCTTCTCGAACTCGCTTTTCTTCCTCTTTGTGTTTCTTAGCAGTGTTGAATCGGCTAAGCATTTCCTCCGTGAGGGGTTCCTGATACAACTTGACTCTGCATCCGCTAATATAGTTTGGGAGAACATCACCTTCTAATGTGGCTAGTTGTACTGCTCCACTCGTGGAAATCCTATTGATGATCATAGGTCCGTAGCCTCTCTTTTCTAGTTTCCTTGCGTGTTGTTTCAGTGTGTAGACTAAAACTAGATCTCCTGCTTTCAAACCCTTATCCTTCACATGGGCATCGAAGTATGCCTTCTGTCTCTTCTTAGCTGCATATATCCCTGCAGCTGCCCTCAGTTTTGTTTCTCCTAATCGTTCAAGGTCAAAGATCCTAGAGGAGAGCTCATGACCTGTCCATTCGTGCTCTTGTGCTACTTTCAACGTAGGTATTAAGAAGTCCAAGGGTAGCACAGCGTTTTGGCCAAAAACCATCTGAAAGGGGGTGGCTTGGAGTACCGTTTTGTAGGCAACTCGGTATGCCCAAACAGCATGATGTAGCTGTTTGTCCCAATCAGAGCGTTTGGTGTTCACTAATTTCGTCAGTACATTGCATAAGATCTTATTAGTGCTCTCAGCCTGTCCATTAGCTTGAGGGTGATAGGGGGCAGACTTCTTGTGTATTACCAAGAATTCTTGGAGTAGATTCTCAATCACTTCGTTCAAGAAGTGAGTGCCTCTATCACTTACTAGTTCTATGGGTAGCCCATATCTTGTGAATACATTTTCAAACAAGAATTTAGCAGTTGTCTGAGCGTCGTTCTTTGTCGTAGCCTTTACCTCCACCCACTTGGTGAGATAATCCGTGGCCACAATGATATATTCAGCATGTGAACCCTTAGCTGGGGGATTAATAGGGCCTACAAAGTCTATTCCCCACTTAGAGAATGCACGTCCACCCATCATAGGTTTCAGTGGCATCTCATCTTTGCGTATAGGATACTGAGTTCGCTGACAGACATCACACCATTTCACATAGGTATGTGCATCCATGTGAAGGGTAGGCCACCAGAAGCCCGCAAATAGTATCGCCTTGATCACTCGATCCGGTCCAAAGTGTCCTCCTGCTACACCTTGGTGAGCAGTTTCCAAGATCTTAAGATATTCACTCTCATGGACACACAGTCTCAGGTAACCATCTTTACCACGTTTGTATAGATTATCACCAATGAGTGAGTAATCCTGGGCTTCTTGTTCTAAACTCCTTTTCCTAGCCAGAGTCATGTCTGGAGGGAATGTGTTTGTCCTCAAGAATGATACTAGGGGTTCACTCCAATCTGGCACAATGGATACTTGATAAACAGTGGCGTGTTCCACTGGTGGTTTAATGCAACAGATTGGGCATTCCTTGCACAACTTTTGGACATCCGCTTCCATAGTCGGCCAATGCACTCCGAGTCTCCTTAGTGTCTGTAAAGTTCGTTGCTTTGAATGGTGTTGCTCTAACGCACCTACATGTGCTAATTGCAACCATTTAGCGTACTCATCCTCTTCTACGCAACAAGCCAAGATCCCTTGATCTGTGTGCTTGTACATGCTTCCTGCCATGATGTGGTACTTTTGGGCTTTTACAACCTCTCTATTCCGTGTGTTTACCACTGGATGGTTAGGCCCGTATGTCAATACTGGTACCAATGGCTTAGCCCACTGCGGTACAACTTCCAAATTAAACAAGTAAGCATCAGGAAGGTCATCTGATACTCCTTGTGGGGCTTCTCCCGATGTGAGCCTAGAGAGATGATCTACTCTTAAATGAGTCCTCCCTTTTCTCACCACCACCTCAAAGTCATATTCCATGAGCAAGAGGAACCATCTCACTAATCTTCCTGTATTGCATGGCTTATTTACGAGGTATAGCAATGCCTGATGGTCAGTAAAAAATTTAAACTTGTTTGCAAGCAAATAGTGTCTAAATTTCTTAACTGCATATACCATGCCTAATCCTTCTCGCTCTGTAGTGGTGTAATTCCGTTCAGCCGCATTCAATTGTCTACTAGCGTAGGCAATGGGAAGATCCATATTACCTTCACCAGTAGGTTGTGCGAGTACACATCCAATGGCATAATTGGATGCATCCACATGAACATGGAATGGTTTATTCCAATCTGGTGTGGTCAAGATTGGTGCTGAACATAATCTTCGTTTAAGCTCCTGGAAGGAATTCTCACATTCATCCGTCCACTCAAAGTTAGTCAGAAGTCCGTACATGGGCTTTGCAATGACAGCATACATGTGTATAAATCGTCGATAATAACCACAATGCCCCATGAAAGCTTGTACTTCCTTGACATTCTTTGGCCTAGGTAACTCTGCTATAGCTCTCACTTTCTCTTCGTCAGTAGATATGCCATTCTTTGACACTATGTGTCCTAGAATCTTGCCTTGCCTGACCATGAAAACACACTTTTTTGGGTTCAGGCAGACTTGATATTCTCTACATTTGTCAAAGATTTGTCTGAGTTCAGGGATATGGGTTTGTCTAATGTTGGAATGAGCGTAGAGATCATCAACATAGACCTCTAAATTCTTCCTCAGGAACTCCTTAAACACATGGCACATCAGCCTTTGGAAGGTAGCTGGTGCATTGGTAAGCCCAAATGGCATCACTCTAAAGGCAAAAATGCCCCATTCTGTGGCAAAGGCCGTCTTATGCTGGTCCTCTGGAGCTATGGCTACTTGATTGTAACCCGAAAATCCATCAAGGAAGCTGTAGACTTCCTTGCCTGCCACTCTTTCTAAGAGATGTTCTGTGATGGGAAGCGGATAGTTATCTCGAATCGTGGCTGCATTAACCTTCTTCAAGTTAATGCATATACGCAGCTTGCCATTCTTCTTGGGCACCACAACGATGGGGGATACCCACTCGGTGTGCTCAATTTCATAGATAAATCCAGCTTCAACCAGTCTATCTATCTCTTCTTTGATCTTAGCAGCGTAATTATCGTTATATGTATAGGGCTTTTGCTTAGAGGGTTTGGCATCTGAAGTCATGGGGATGGTGTGTGAGCATATGTCCGGGTCAACACCTTTCAAATCCTTGTAACTCCAAGCGAATACATCTCTGTATTCTCTTAGCAAGGCAATTAACGCATGCTCTTCTTCCTCTGTTAGGTCATGGCCTATGTACGTGCATCTCTCCTCTCCTTCTTCTATGGCCACTACTATTTTCTTGGTGGTTTCTTTGTTATCATAGGCCTCTCCTGATTGTGCCTCTCGATTCGGCATTCTGATCATGACTCTCCTGTCATCTATCTCATATTTCTTAAAATTTTCTGGGACCTCAAACAAAGATTCTTCCTCTTCTGGTGAAACTTCTTTCGTCTTTCGTTTCTTTCCTTCTTCCTTCGGGGTCACTTGTGTCGCTAATCTTACATCATTTGTAAGCTCGCCATGCCTCTAGGGATGAAATTCTATTTCATGGAAGTATTCTTCATCTGATGCAAATGGTGGGTCCATAATGATTGACTCTAGATCGGAGTCACTTGTATCCTCAAATGCAACAGGGCTAGGTTCGCATTCTTCCAGAACTGCCTCTCCCATGATTGGCTCTATGGAGAAGACTGAAATGTCATAGCCATCCTCATCACAGTGAGGTGTCCATTGTTCTTCATTGATGGCTACGTCCATGGTTGCCAAAATTTTTGCCCAGCCATGGGGTTCGAATTCCTCATCAGGAAAGACTACAGGTGCATAGGCTGGGTCTTGAATGGGTCTATGAGTTTCGTTTGCACCTATTTCTCTGGCCTTTTCTCTCTTCTCTTCCTCTACTGCTACTTTGCACATCCATAAGTGGGTGTCTTCATGCATCCATGAGGATCCTGAGCCTATGGAATGCACGGATTCCGTATCATCTTTGGCTCTATGGATGGGATTCCATTGGATGGGAGGGACATCTCTATGAGAGTAATCTTTGAGATTCACTTTGGTCGTAACACCTAAGTGCTGCAGGTACAAAGAATTGGTTCCCCAATCCTGTACCACTTGCAACTGTCGCATAAATGGTCTTCCCAAAATCATCTCATAGGCATGATTTTTGCTGAAGTCACATATGGCAAATGTATGCTCAAACTCGACACCACAAGTGGTGAGAGTTATTCCTTCTAGCAATCCTAAGGGTCTCTCTATGTGACCATCGGCCATTTGCAATTTCATCCTCGTGGGCGTGAGTGCCGGTTTGCCCCAACGCTTCCATAGGGAAGTGGTGGCAATTGCAACTCCTGCACCTGAGTCCAAGATTGCCTTGGTGGTGTACTCCTGGTAGGTGATGGGAAGATAGGTGTTCCCTTCTTCGCCTTCACACATATCTCCTATCTTATCCAAGGGAATTTCTGGCACCGTCCTATGGAATCCTACCTGGGAACGAGGTTTAGCTATTTCTGGTACTTGTTTGGCGACATGTTTCCATAATTCAGGTCTAACCTTGAGTAGCTCTTCTAACTTGAGATTGCACTGCACGTTAGTGTTCTTCACTACCTCTGTGTTCCTAGGTATGACTGAATCTTCGTTTCTTACCATGATTGTAGGTGTTCTCATACACGTGGACTTTGCTTCCCATGGGCCTGTGAAGTGGGGTAGCTCTTGTATGGAATTAGACTCAAAGTCCAATCTCTCGTGAGACTGAGTACTCTCATGTTCCCCGTAAATAGATGGGATGTCTTGTGGGAATTGGTCGTGTGCATCATCCACAAGTTCAAAGGGTGGGGCGACTTCACTTTCGTTATCCCATTTGTCTTCTTGAATCTCTCGTAGGAAGTCTGGTGCAAACCGATTCATAGAAGAAGAAGTGTCTGGCTCCGTAGAATTAGGCACATAAGCCACCTGGGAAGGAGGGCTTATTCTATCGTTGGCTCTCTCCTCGTTCTCATAGATGGCTGGAGCACAAGCTTCCTAGGGAGTATTACTTATTCTATTACTTTTTCGAACAGGCTCATACGCTCCCTGAGAAGGAATGTAGGCAACCTGTGGAGGTACGTAAGCTTTCGAGGGAGGCTCATCTGCCTTTTGGGGGGAAAGATAAGCTTCTTGAGGAGGCACATGGGCTTCCTGAAGAGGCTGGCTTATCCGTTCTCTTGCCCTTTCCTTTCTTTGCGGGGCAGGTTCCTTTTCTGATTGTGCAATTAGCCTCTCTATTCTTTCTAGTAGTCCATCAAAGTGTAACTGCGTCTTAGCTGAGCTAGAGATGTTAAAGAGGCGGCTAGCCTCGAACATGGCTTGAGCCAATTCCACCATCTTAGCACAAATTTTGGTTCGTTCTAACTCTAGTTCTACTCTTGGGTAACACTTTTCATGATCAGTTACATTTGGCCCTTCCTGGATTCTGGCCTGATATGCTTTAAGCATCATATTAAGGTCTTCGGGAGTGGGATCTGCTAAGACTGATCCTACTCTAGGGGGTGGTGGGTTTAGGTGAGGCGGGTTGGAAGGTGGCTGGTCGGATGGCGATGAGAATGGTGGTGGTGGGGTAGTGTGAGAGGGAGTTTGAGATGTGAGTTCGGTTATCCTGGCTTTGGTTTCTCTTATGCTTTCCTCAAGTTCACTCATCTTTTTAGCCCATTGTCTTTTCATTCTCTCCCGACTATCTTTCCATACTCTAGTCCTCTTCTTTGTCGTACTCTCTGTTTCACTAACTTCTGGGCTTTTTTCCTGACCTATACCCTGGTTTTGCTACAAAGCTTGAGCTCTAGTGACTACCTGTAAGGGTGCAGTGGAAGTGACACTTCGTGTGGAATCTACCACTAACCCAACAACGTTGATAGGAGTGATTTTTGGCATATTGTTGGGGTTCTTTGGGCAATCTCGTAAGAGATGCTCCTTTCCACATTCTTGGCAAAAGCCTTGGATCGTCACGGACTGAGTTTGTGTAGGTGGAGGTAAGGGACAATCACGAATGAGGTGATCTCCCTGACATCTGTAACACGGTCCTCTAGGGAATGGGGGTCTTACCTGCCTTGGTTGAGGTCTAGGGTTGAGGTTTGCATACATGACGTTTGTATAATCTGACTCCCAACTAGGTTTATTTGGCTCTTCGCTGTAATAGGACTCACCATGTTCTGGAGACTGCATGTAGTACGCCTGGGGACTATCAACATGTGTAGAATCAAAGCTATGGTCACTGGGGTCATTTTCAGAAAGCAAGGGTGTTACAGGGACTAGGGCTCTATTCAGGTTCTCTTCTGCAGCAGTGTACTTTACCGGAATCACATTGGCTGGGGCAAGGGGTTGTTGTGCTAACACAGGTTGAGGCCTTTGTTGAGATTGATATGGTTGCTGATAAGGTTGCTGTGGCCTGCCATATGGCTGTGGAGGGTACTGGTTCTGGTATCTTCCCTGCGGTGGATAGGGTTGAGGGTAAGTTTGCCTGACTGTTTGCTTATTGTAGGGGCAATCTTGTGCGGTATGATTGGTGTACCTTCGTTCTATGGTGCAATATTGGCTATTTGGATTGACCTGGGGTTGAGCCATAATGGGACACACGTTTGCCATATGGTCACCACCGCATGTATAGCACCTCTTCGCTGGGGTAAACCTCGGAATTTGTTTGCTAGAGACGCCTAGTTTTTGGGCCACTTTCTCGGCGAGTTTCTCAATTGATGTGGATTGCGTGGAAGAGTGACTAGATGCACTATCTGAATCTTTGTAGATTTTGGAAAGCTCTAGTTCTTCCCCTAGGTTATCTTCAATGTCAATGCACATGCGTACACACTCTTCTATAGTCCTAGGGTCCTTCTGATACACATAGGATCTCAATTTCGTACTCAGCAATCCATCAAGGAATAAGGCTACTTGTTTGGCAGGTGTGGGTAGCTCCGAAACAGGGCACCTTTCAAGATATTGTCTAAATCTTCTTCCTGCCAATCTTACAGTCTCTTGGGGAGTCTGTTTGAATCTGTGAATCAATGAGGAGGTATTGTGTCTTATGCCACTCTTAGAGAACTCTACAATGAAAGCCTCTAGGAGTTGGTCTATACACCTGAATTGTCGCTCATCCAATGGCTGAAACCATGTAAGTGCTGTGTTCCTAAGAGTTAGACCGAAGGCATTGTACTGCGTGAATAGATCCTCCACTTGTTCAGCTCTCAAGACTTGCTTGAACTCCGCCACATGATCATAGGGATCTCGTGTGCCATCAAAGTAATTCTTCATGGACTTAACTAGCTGGGTCGGTCTCAAAGTTCTTGTGTGCTCTCTAGGTCTCGGCAGAGGGAATCCATCCACATTTCTTTGGTTCCTGTGAGCTCTAAGTATCTCAGGTTCTACTCTATTCGTCTCCGTCCTCGTTCTTTCTCTACCCACTGGGTTGGCAAAGCTTACTTCTGGTCTATCTCTACTTCTGTCTCTTTGAGTTCCATGAGCTTGGGATGTTCCAGTTCCAGGGTGACCATAGGATACATTCGATCTTGGTTGGGGAAAAATGAATTCACCCTTCCAAGTGTAAGCATGCCTATCATTTTCTGTCACCACAAAGATCCTTTCCGAAGTGTGATCTAAGTAGGTCACTCTACCTGGGCTATCCAGATCCTTAAACTCATAGATCATGATAGTTCCTATATCAGTTGGCTGATTAGATTTATACCTCCAAAAGGCTTCGTCAGTCTCTCGATTGAGGAGTAACTCTATGCTCTTGTTGTCTTGGGGAACCCACTCAGGTGTGATAATCCTAGTGAGAACAAATTTGCCTCGGGGGGTTCTAGGTTCCGCACCCATGTTTCCTTGTTCCAAGTCACCTAAGTCCGCCTCTGAGATTACATTCCCAAATTCATATGTCCTGTCTAGGTGACTGGTGACTACGTATATGGTTCCTTCTTTGTCCAGGTATGCACCATTTTCAAACTTGACTGCTGGGTGCTCTAGTCCAATGGATTGATCAGGATTCTTAATCTGTACCACAGATCTTCCTAAGCCGTCCTCATAGATGCTGGCACCTAATCGGTTGGTCCTAAGGTATTCCAGCTGTGTTTTGTAAGGGCCTTCTACCCTGTACAAGTAAGGCACTCCTGAACTTTCCGTAGGTCTGTCCATGCCTTGAGACATCTCTGACTCACTGGTCTCAGAGCTAGGGTAGTACGAGTGGTGGCTCAACTGCTGGGCCCAAGACCTAGCAGTGTGGTTAACACTAGCCTCTGAAGACCTAAGGCTTTGTCTCTCCCTTACTAGATGTCTTCCTGATCTAAGGCTCATATGCCTATCTAAGGAGCCCAATTCTTTGCCCAGAGTACAACCTCGCTGCTGGTTACTTTATATTAGTCGCTTGGTTCTTTTTAGTTATTTCTCGTGTTTAAGGTCTTGTCTGATATTACGTCGTCAGGAATACTTGAATGTTCTTCGTGCTTTTAGGTTGATTGTTCCACGTTAGGTTCTTTTCCTTTATGTTATCGACAGTACAGAGATTAGGTTTTTAGCTTGAACTTGAGTTTTTAGGTAGTCTTCAACTTGATACCTGCCTATCGTCGCCCTGACTTACTCCTACCTCTCGTCGTTCTTAGCCTAAACTATGAATTGACAGAGGGGGTTAAAAGTTTCCAACCTTTTGTTTCCTGCTTGGTTGCCCTTGAGTGCCCAGGAAGTGTGTTCCCAAGCTTGCACTTACACTTGCTTAGAACGCCTTTCGATGCTCTCAATAGATCTGTAAGAGTTCCAAAGTTAGCTTAAAGATCTAAATTCCAAAGACAAAACCAATTATTTTCATTCCTGTAGCACAAACACAAACTTGCATAGTGATTTTTAAGAAAACAATTCTAAAGACCCCTGACTTTGATCCCCCTGGGTATGCTCAACTTCAAAATACCCTATCTGAAAATCAACGCATTATCTTTATAAAAAACAGTTGAGGGCTTGTAGTACATGCCACAAGCTTTCCAACAAGCCTTAGAGCTCAAAAAATTGATTTCGTATGAAGAAGTTATGACTGTTCAGGGTTTAGGGGGTTAAGACAGGATTCAATTTGGCTGACAGATCCTAGGATTTTCTCCCAAAACACGTGTAGGAACCTCCAATAATGCTAATGGATTGACTATTTTTCCCCAAAATTATCCCAAAGTTTGAACAAAAGCAAACCCTAATTTTTGGCCGAAAAGCCTATCAATCGCGATCGACAGGTCTGTCAATCGCGATTGACAGAGGTGTCCGTCAGGCCTGTCAGTCGCGATCGACAGTGTCAATCGCGATCGACAGAGTCGATCGTGGCTGTCAATCGCGATCGATGGTATCAATCGCGATCGACACGTTTTTTGGATTTTTCGCCGAAATTTCAGTCAATCGGGGGCCTATCAGCCGCGATGGACACGTGGCTACGCGTAAAAGTCAATCAGTCGTTGAATTTCAGTCGGTCGCGATCGACGGTGTCAATCGCGACTGACAGAGGTGTCGGTCGTGGCTGTCGATCGCGATCGACGGTATCAATCGCGATTGACAAGGTCCTACGTGGCAGTCTGTCGGTCGTGAAGTCTGTCGGTCGCGATCGACAGGGTCTGTCGGTCGCGATTGACAGGGTCTGTCGGTCGCGATTGACAGAGGCTGTCGGTCGCGATTGACAGAAAAACACGGAATTTTTCTACTGTTTTAGGTGATTTGGGATGTGCTCATCATGCTTGTGCTAGTGGTGAACTTTGTTTTACCAAATGATCGAATTTTCTGTCGATTGCGATCGATAGAGGCTGGCGACTGCGAGACAGATTCGACGAGTTTCGTACCTGCGCAAGGAGCTGGGGATGGTGATTCAGCAAGGTCCTGCAAAAAGCTCAAGAAACATGCAAGAAAACTCACACACAATATCGCTCTCTCGCTCTCTCTCACAAGTGAAATGAGGGAAGTGAGGTGGGAAAGGTGATATGATAAAAAAATAGAAATTTTCGCGATGATGGAGATGGAGGTGGGAGATGGTGATGATGATGATGGAGATGAAGATGGTGAAGGAGAAAAAGAAAATAGGTGAAAGTGAAGAAAATACCTACAACTCCAACGCGTCAACTCTACGTCTTACCATCACACGCTCGTCCTCAAAATTCGATCCCCGGCAACGGCGCCAAAATTTGGTGTAGCTCAGTGATGAGTAGCACCTCCTTTAATGTCAATCCGGGAAGACGTGAGGATGGTATGAAGACCTCGAGCAAGTGGCGGCACAAGTGCATGAGTGAGAAGCACAAAAACATGCACACACATACACACACACGCACACACACGGCAAGACAAAGAGTGAGAATCAATGGAGTTCTTAGATTACTTTCAAGAAGCTCTTACAAGTTTGTTTCAATTACAATCTAACCCAAAAAATGAGCTCTCTAGCTCTTTTTATAGTTTTTGACTAGCTTTGGCCCTGTTCAGACCTAGTGTCCGGCCTAGTTAAAAATTAGGTTCCAGGGCTTATTTGAGGGCTCAAACGAGATCTAAAAAATATGAAAATTGGCAGGTAGATACTTCTAAAGCTCCTCAAGCTCAAGGACTCCTTGGCTTGCACAAAATGGAGCTACAAAAATATGAAATGGTATTTACAATGGTGTTTAGTGATGAGAATCACTTTTAATTGGTGTAAGGGTTTTGAAAAACTAAAGGGTTGCCTTAGTGCTAGATCTGCATGAATGCTCATACGTGCTTCTTCCTGAAGAAAATTATTGGCCTATTTGTCAGATCTTCGTTGACTCCCTTGTCTGCTTGTGCCTTCTCTCCCTTCTGACTCTCTTCTCTGACTGCCATGCCTCGTTAATCCTTCAGTTCCTTGTCTGCTGCTAACACTACTTTTGTAGAATGTTTCAAACCACCACCCAACCCCTCTCGTCGAGCCCATTCCCAACATCCACAACACACTTATTCACCAAAATCACACACACATCACCTACCATTCCGATATACATGGAGACACTATACACACATCCACCCTTGAGGGTATGGAAATTTCACCACCAACAACACCTCCACCTCCCCCCACACTCCCACCTTCCCCCATCCCCCCTCCACCAATTTCACCTGCACACACATCTCCTATAGACACAACATTCACACTTCCTATTCCCCCATTCACTCCCCTTGCATCTTTGTTGGTGCAATTCAAGCCATCACACTTGGCTTGGAACTTTGGAAACTTTGTTTTGAAACCTTGGAAGCCTAATTCATTTGAAGAAAGGACCATGTGAACTTATGCTTATAAGTTCCTACTTCTTTACCCTTTGTAAAAAGTCTAAAATGACTTGGCATCTTATGTAATCACACCTACTTGTTTAAGTCGTGGAAATTAGATCTTGTAATTGAGAGAATATCTCAATCAACTTTTAGGTGAAAGATTCAAGGAGATTGATTTGAATTCAAATTCAAATTTACACTCAACTCCTATAAAAAGATACAAGTAAAAAGTCACGGTAGTTCTTCACTCATCCCATGGCATTTATGTATCAATCATTGAGTGTATGAGGTCTACTTCATAGCCTACACCTCTGAGTACCATTGGGCTATGTTTATCATGCCAATGGGAATGTACATTTACATGATCTAATACAAATACTTACATTTATCTACCCTGTGATTCTCTGAGTTATCTTCTCTAAGTCTGTCAACTTCCAAGAGGCATATCTCAGTGCCTACTGAACCAAATCAAGTGATTGAAAGCTTGTTGGAACCAGCTCCAAGGATACTACAGGCCTACAAAATTTGAAGATCATTGGATCAGCCATCTCGGAGAAATCTTGCGCGAAGTGGTCTCTGGTATTTCTCTGCACATCTCCTAAAAAGTCGGGTGACTCTAATCTTGCTAAACTTATTCCTCAGTGCATAGTTTATCAATTTGAGTGATTCCACTTGCAAATGGTAGCTTGGTAAGCTAGTTGAATAACTCTAGGAGGAATTGTTCCAATTGTAAGTGTGCTGGTCACACTGAGCAAAACTCTGAGCAGGTGTCAGTATCAAAATAGCAAGTTTTCTAGGATTTGTGAAGTCTCAAGTAGTCTGTTTTGATTTGATCATTACACACATCATTTGAAAAGTACATATATTTGGAAGCTAAGTAAGTGTACTAATCAACTCTGAAGAAAGGAGGGCTAGTACAAAGCAGGTCTAGTAGTACCAACTCATTCTTCTAGGTGTATCCAACCATTTCTCCCAACAATCTTCCACTGTAAAAACCACACCTTCATGCATAGACAATGCATTTGACACCATGATTGCGTGTATGTCATAGTTAAGGATAAAATACATTAAGCTGCAGGCACATAACCAAAGGTTACCAGAACACTCCGAAGCATTACAACAATGGCTTGATACACTGGAAGAGGACAAAGCCAATCTCCAAACTCAATTTCAAACCTTACAAGAGGCTCACTGCATGTTGGAGACACAATTTCACAATGTAGATCAAGAAGCGATCCAAGGGTTGGAAAGCCATTTGCAAATACAACTCGAACGAAATTCCAAACTCCACTACAATATGGCACTGTTCAAACGACATCTTGCAGCTGCACATGAGGAAAATAGACGTCTCCAACTACAGAACCTACAAAACTTAGAGGCAACCATCAAAAGCACACCCGAGGCACCCATTAGTCCCTGCAAATTTCAAGTTGTGACCCTAGAGAGCATCAAAATAATCCTTGAAGACTATGCTACACTACTTGAGGCACATGACCAGTTATCAGAGGAACTGGATCAACTGAAGCAGAAATGACAAAAAGAGATGATAGCTGCCCCTCAAACCACCGCCTCCACTGCTTCACTTCTCACTGACTCAGAGGCCCTACAAGCTCTCCAAAAACAAGTCACAGAATTACAAGCACACCTACTACAATACGAAAGACCACCTTCCCCACCCGAGGCTCCCATAGATGAAGAAACAGTACAAATTCTTGTGGAACAGACATTTGAAGAGGATTATGAGCTGGGGCCCATCCTAGGGGGATGACAAACAGAAGAAGGTCAGGATACTTTCGAAGCACCATGACCTCCGTGGTTAAAGCAGGTGGAAGAAATTGGGAGTTCTCATGAAGAGCACACAGTGATGCAAAATCAAGGCAGAGAATCATAGAAGAAACAATATTACAATCTAGTTACTTCAAGAACTTATCATCTAGACGTCTCATCATATCATCAAAACTCCAATACAGGCCTTACTATGTAATTTTGGTAGATTACAATGCGGAAATACAGAGAGTCACCAGAAAGATTCCTTCCTTTGCAACCCAATTTCAACTAGAAGACCTTCCTCCAGAAGCATAGAAAGGTAAGATCTATCAACCGACATGGTGGCAAAAGCTTTCAGAGACATACCCTGAAATGCTGTGCACATGGAACCACGCACCTTTATATCTACTTTACAATCCATGCTATGGCCCGATTCCACGATGCAGATCATGGAAAGCATTCAACATAAAGGTACAGAATAATGCTCAATGTAAGGAGTGGCTCAATTATCCATACATTGCGCCACCGTAGGGACCACCATCGATAGCGTACATGATGGCAACAATTCGACAGTGGATGCCTCGACTCAAGCCTATGCCAGATGTTGCAGCCCAAATGATCTCAAAATTTTGGATATGATGCAAGTTGTACTCAGAACTTTTAGAAATGCAGAAGCACCATAGGTACGTCTATCAGGGATTACCAATGGAAATTACAATTTAGTATATGACATGAGCACCACCCCCAGCATTCGTGTGGCTTACGCTTGGCATGCATGCATCAAATACCTCCCCACATGCTATAAATAGACATTCGAAGACATGTTCAGATCAGGTTTCTGGGAGGATCACTCAGAGGTCTTCACACCTAAGCCCACACACCTGCTTCATCTCTTTGCATGTGACCAAGCCATGTACTCCGAGTACTACACGACACCGCAACCAGATGTCCCAAGTGCAATAAATTATGATGCACTACAAGCTGATCTAGCAAGAGGATTACGGATAGGAGAACAAAAGCTGGCCACCAACGTTCTCCAATACTATATTGAGCACCCTACAGAATAGAGGTCTGTCAGGGGCGACAGACGCTAGGAAGGGGGGAGCGTTGGCATACAAGTCACAAGAAGAGCATAGAGGCACAAAGAAGCAGTCATGCACAATACGACAACAAGGCCCAATCATTTTTTTCCATAAACTATTTCCAACTCAAGTGATTTTCATCACTACACACACATTGTAAATCCCGTTTTTGGTAGAATAGACTCCATTTTGTTGAATCTGAGGAGTCATCAAGCTTGAGGAGTATTAGAATTAGGTGCATACCAATTTTCATAATTTTTTACACTCTGTTCGAGCCCCCAAATAGGCTCTAGAACCTAATTTTTAACTAGGCGGGACACTAGGTCTGGACAAGGCCAAAGCTAGGCAAAAAACTATAAAAAGAGCTAGAGAGCTCATTTTTGGGGGTAGATTGTTAGTGATTTGAGCTTATGTAGGAGAATTTTTTACAAATGCAAATAACTCCATTGGTCCTCTCTTTGTTCTTGCCTTGTGTCCGCGTGTGTGTGTGTATGTGTGTGCATGTTGTTGTGCTTCTCACTCACGCACTTGTGCCCTCACTTGCTCATAGTCTTCATACTAGTCCTCACGTCTCCACGGATTGATAATTATGAGGCGGATCTTCTCATGTTGATACTTGCCATTGTGCTAGAGTGACAAATGCTCATGCACATGCGTTGATAGCCTTGTCTATCAAACATGCCATTATTCCTCACATTCACTCTTATAGAACAGCTAAGGATGCTTGGGATACACGTACCACTTCGTACCAGGCAAGGAATGAGGCTCGTATTGCTTACCTCTGAAAAAAGTTGGAGAGTGAGCACATGAATGAAGGTGATTCTATGGATAGCTTTCTAACAAAGATCAAAAACTTTAAGGAATAGTTGATTTCTGTTGATGAAGTTATACCAGATAGTTCACTTGTGCAGACCGTTCTGAATGGTCGTCCTAATTTATATCAGAGTTTTGCTTCTACTCTTCGTTTGATGCTGAAAGGCAATCCAAATGCCTTGACATTTAAAGAGTTAGTCTCTCTTGTGTTGCATGAAGATAGGTCTAGGTAGAACATATCCATTATGCATGTTGCAGATCAAGCTTTCCTCGCTAGTCAAAAGGGCAAAGGTAAATGGAGCTCATCTACTAGTAAGTAGAAATATGCAAATGCTGCACATTCAAAGAAGGAAGACAAAGATGAGAAGAAATCAGAAAAGCAAAATTCTTTTGCAAGTATTGTAAAGGAAACGATCATGTCATAAAGAACTGTCCAACATTGGCTTCAAAAGAGGCAAAGAAAAAAGAGGTTAGAATGGTTGTTGCAGAGGCCCCTACACCAAAAACAGAGTCTGCTAATGTTATGCAGAATGAAGAATGGGTGTTTACTACTGTTTACAATTTTGACGCATCTTCTCATGAACAGTGGACTTAGATATTTGGTACTTTGATAGTGGAGCAACCAAACATATCACCTTGCAGCACAGTTTCTTCACTTCACTTGAGCCTGCCCCTACAGGGAATACTGTCAAAGGTGCCAACAACTCCTCTTATCCTATTATGGGAGTTGGTAAAATCATCTAACTATTGCTTTTGGTAGTTCTTTTCTAACTATCAGTTTCTGCATTAGCCAAAATTGGCTTGGTTGTGAAATTTGTTAATGACACATGTATAGTACATGTTCTCTCAAATGGGATTATTGCTTCTGGCATTTTATGTCATGGGTTGTATAAGCTCATAGACTATGAAAAATCTGTGAATGATTTAGCATGTGTAGTACATGATTCTCAGGTTATGTCAGATGCAAAGATTTGTCATGCACGCTTTGGTCATCTTAATTTTGCTGGTTTGCTATGCCAGTAGAAATCTAAAATGGTGTCCTATTTGCCCAAACTTGAGCCACCCAATAAACATGTATGTGAATGTTGTATTTTGGGTAAAATGCAGCATTCCTCCTTCCCAAAAGATGGTTGAGTTTGAGCTACTTAAAAATTGCAGATTGTTCATAGTGATGTCTGTGGTCCTATGCAGACACCTTCTTTTGGAAACTATCTTTACTTCGTGACTTTGATCAATGATTTTTCTAGGCATGCATGGGTATATCCATTGAAAGCAAAGTCCAAAGTCTTTATGTGCTTCAAATAGTTTTTGATTTTGTCTGAAAATCTATCTGCATGTAAAACTGCACCCTCCGTTCTAATCGAGGGGGGGAATATTTGTCTTCTGAATCTAATGCATTTCTGGCTGAACATGGGAGAAAACATCAGTGTATAATGCCGTATATACCTCAATAGAATGGAATTGCTAAATGAAAGAACCGATCACGCATGGAGGTGGCAAGCTGTATGGTCAAGAGTCAGGCTTTACCACATAGTTTCTAGCTTGAGGCTATTATGTGTGCGACATATGTACTTAACAGGTGTCCCACAAAAGCACTTTAGTCTATCACTCCATATGAGGATTGGCATGGTCGCAATCCATCTCTTGTTCATCTACATGTTTTTGGTTGTTTGGCGTATGCATTAATGCCTTAACAACAATGCAAGAAATTGGATGATAAAGTAGTGAAATGTATTTTTGTTGGGTACAGTTTTGAAAGCAAAGGCTATCATCTGTATCATCCACAGACCAAACACATTCTGGTTAGCCATGATGTTTTTTTTTGGAAGATGCTATTCATCCATTACTTTCATGTACTAAGGAAACATATATTAGCTCGAAAGACATGTATGATACTTTGCTGCCTCTTTTTACAAGTGGATAGTCTAGTGTTGGTCATTATGAGGCAACATCTCAGCCTTTACAAGTTTCATGTGATGATGTAGATCATTCCATTTCTTATGGAAATTCACATGATGCACTTGTTGATGAGAGAGCTGATATTGAGGAGGCAAAAACTATGCCAAAATGGCTAGTCTAGACTTTGCATGATAGAAAATTAGATGCACCTCTGTCATATCATACTCAATTAGGATCTCATAGTGCCTCTTTTGTGCTAGATTGCTATGTTATGGCTACGTCTAGTCTCTGTGATGAGAATGAGCCTGTTTCATTGGATGAAGCACAAAACTCTAAAAATTGGATGGTTGTTATGCAATCAGAATATGATGCTATCATGAAAAAGGTGCATGTTCTTTATGTGACTTGCTTCCTGGCAAGAAGGCCATTGGCACTAAGTGGGTATACAAGCTGAAGCATAAGCCTGATGGAGCAGTTGAGAGGTATAAGGCTAGGCTTGTTGCAAAGGGTTATGTGCAGGAAAGAGGCATTGATTTTGATTGGACCTTTGCACCTACATGACAAATGACTACTGCTTGTAGCATCTGTGCACTTGTAGCTCATCATGGTTGGAGTGTACATCAGTTGTACATTAAAATTGCATTTCTGAATGGTGACTTGCATGAAGAAGTGTATGTTTTTCAGCCCCATGGCTTTGTGCAAAAAGGGCATGAAAAACAAGTGTGTAGGTTGAGGAAGGCATTATATGGTTTCAAGCAAGAACCACGTGCTTGGTATGAAAAGATACATGCCTATTTGAGTTCACATGGTTTTGAGAATAGTCCAACTGAGAGCACCCTATATGTTAAGTGTGGAAATTATGTGCTTCTGATCATTGTTGTGTATGTTGATGACATGCTCCTCACTGGTCCTCACAAGAAGCATATTTCTGATTTTAAGACTAATTTGCATGCCTAATTTGAGATGTCTGATTTGAGGCATTTGGATCAATATTTGGGCATTGAGTATTGCAAGGCAGAATAGGTTTCTATCAAAGGAAATATATTGACATGTTATTGCAACATTTTGGCCTTGAAGTCTGTAAACCTAGTGCCACTCCTATTGAGAGAGGTTTATGATTGAGTCTTCATGATATTGGAGATGCATTTGATGTTGTTCTCTATCAACAAGTTGTTGGGTGCTTCGATTACTTATGCATTACTCGGCTTGATATTCACTTTGCTGCCTCAGAGATGAGTAGGTTTATGCATTGTCTAGGTCTCAAGCATTGGTAGGCAGTTAAGCACATCTTTCTCTACTTGCGTGGTACTCGGTTACTTGGATTGTTTTATCCCAAGGGTAGATCACTAGCCCCAGATTTACGTGCCTTTTTTGACTGTCATTGGGCTCGTTGCTATGACATTTGTGTGTCCACTAGTGGCTTTTGCTTCATGCTTGGTACCTCATGTATATCTTGGTTGAGCAAGAAGCCGCCTATTGTTGCCACCTCGAGTTGTGAGGCTAAGTATAGGGTAGCTTTCACAACTACTATTGACTGTGTGTGGCTCAGATGCCTTATGGCTGATTTGGGTGTTGGTCAATCTTCTGCCACCACCATCTTCACTGACAATCAGAGCGCATTGGCAATTGCGAGGAACCCTATGTTCCATGCTCACACTAAGCACATTGAGGTGCATTATCATTAAGTTAGGGAGAGGTTCTCTACTGGAGAGATCAGCTTGGCATATGTGCCCACATAGGAGAACATTGTAGACCTTTTCACGAAGGCTCTGCCTAGGGAGAAATTTGAAGCTCTCAACAAAGCTTTGGGCTTACTTGCTTTTGTGGATTGATTCCACATAGCTTGGCACTTCCTTATACATGAGTTTTAGCTCCTTGTTCACCGCATCGCTCCTAGGGAGTATTTGTTGATATATTTAGGTAGTGATGTGTGTTAACACACTAGGGCCGCAGGGGCACTTTTTTATTCTTCTTCTTCATTGTGTTGTTCATGTGCTTCAACAGACATCAAACTCCAAGAGATGGATGTAAAGAGTTCTTTCTTAGTACATGGTCAGTTGTAGGAAGAAACATACATGGACTAGCCACAAGGGTATAAGGATTCGAAGCATCTAGAATATGATTTTAGGTTGAGAAAATCTTTGTATGGGCTTAAATAGTCCCCTCGTGCTTGCCATGCAAGGATTGCAAAGTATTTAACCTCCATTGGATTTTCTATGTGTAATGTAGATCACTCATTATTTGCAAGGAAGGGTAATGATCGCATCACAATTTTGGCTATTTATGTTGATGACTTGATTGTAGTTGGTGATAATGAAGAAATCTTAAAGGGGGTAAAACAACTCCTTATGAAAGAATTGAAGATGAAATATCTTGGTCAGTTGTGCTATTTTTTGGGCATTAAGTTTATACATACAAAAATAGGTATATGGTTTTCCTAAAGACAATATGCCTTGAGTATGCTACAAAAGTACGGTATGGTTGGTTATAAGCCAATTTCTATGCCATTAGATCAAAATTTGAACTTAGATACTACATATGGTGAAGCATTGGAAAATGCTACTATGCATAGGGAAATTGAGAGAGCCATTTTCAGTTGTTTCTGTGATATCCATGAGATGGTCTTCTTCCCTAGCATGATAACATATCCAGTAGTGCTCCCCTTGTCATCTTTGGAACCTCCCCAATCAACATCACAATAAGCTTGTACATTTAGTCCATCATCAAATGGATAATATATCCCTTCATTCATTGATCCTTTGAGGTAGCTAAATGTCCTTTTGGCTGCAACAAGATGAGATACTCTTGGTGCCTATAAAAGTTAAGATAACACTCCAACTACATGTGAAATATCTAGTCTTGTCGTTGTAGCATACAAAAGAGAAACATTTATTAACATATACATGGTCACAACCACTTCATCACCTTCATAAACACCTAGTTTAACATTTACTTCAAATGGATTTGAAATGGGCTTGCAATCACACGTCAGACTTCTTCAAAAATTTTACAATGTATTTCCTTTGTTACAAGTATATACCTTCTTCTTTATATACTACTTCAGTCCCAAGGAGACATCCAGCTTGCTCTTTATGTCCTTCATCTTGGCTTCCTCATCCCCTATAATGATCAAATCCTCAACATATATACAATGAAAAGTAGTTTTTCTCCCCTCCTTCTTCACAAAGAGTGATGGGTTTCCATGACTCTGATTGTATCCACATTTTAGCAAGTAGTCCACAAGTCTTTGTTTCCAAGCCCTTGAGGCTTTCTTGAGTCCACAAAGGGCCTTCTTAACCCCACATACATGATGTGGAAACCTCTCATCTTCAAAGACTTAGGGTTGCTCCATGAAGACTACCTCTTCAAGCTCTCCATTTAGGAAAGCGTTCTTCACATCCAACTGGTATATCTTCCCACCATTTGAGACTAAAAATGCAATCAAACTCGTTATGGTGGACATCTTGGCTACTGGAATACATATTTCTTCAAAGTATACGCCATAGGTTTGAGCAAAACCTTTTGCAACCAACCTCACTTTATATCTAAAGATGCTCCCCTCTCCCTTTGCGATCTTCTTGAATCCGTGATACAACATATGCTCCATGATTGTTAAATCTCACTTGCAATCCTTTCTCAATAATATGGTCTACAATGATAAGGTTGTTTGTGATAGTAGGCACATAAAGTACTCATTTTAATAAGTTCATGTTACCATTTGATGTATTTACATAACATATCTTCTTAACCAGATTTCTTATGTCATCTCTTGTTTGGACTTCATGTTTGCTCTTTGAATCTTCCAAGTCTGAGAGTAAAGCCACATTCGCTACCACATGATTTGGCATCCCGAGTCTATGTAAAACACATGCTCATCAAGCTTACCATCATTCATTGTAATTTTCACGAGTAGAAGTGAATGCTCTTGAGCTTGATCATCTACATGGTTGTTGTATTCTTTCCTTCCTTTGTATCCACCTTGATAATTGTTGTTGTATGACTTGTTGTATCCATAAGAATTTTTAAATCTACCTCTTGAATTTCCATAGCCTCCTCTGTTGTATCCTCTTCCTCTTTGATTTCTTGGGTTCCTAAAATAGTTCTCTTTGATGTAATTTGATAATCCACATATAGCAGAGGATTTCTTACCTTTCCCTTTGTTTTCCTTGCCTTTATTCTTATCTGTATAAAGTGTAGGGGATTGCTTAACTTTTTTGTTCACAACATTCTTCATAATATTTGTTTCATGTGTGAAAAGTTTCCCCATGAGTGTGTTGAAGTCACATACTTGCATATCCCTATAGAGGTCCATAGCTGTAGTGAAGGCTTCCCATTTGTCATTGGCTTTAATCACATTGATCACTTGCCTCACAATTTGATCTTCATCATAGGATAAAAGAGTTTAAAAATCATAAATCTCGAGAAACCTTCTATTTTTGGATGAGAAGATCTCAATGATTTGTTCAATGTTGATAGCCTAGAACAAATTATCTAGAGAGATGTTGCACACTCTAAATAAAAGTTTTGAGATAACCAAAGCAAGTTATTTCATGAATATAGACTCACTATGCACTTAGCTATAGCTTTAAGAAGTTTGGGGGGGGGGGGTCACCTCGACTTATCACGAAGGTGAAGGTGTGCATACAGAACCACATATAAACATTCACATCTCAAGCTCTCCATATTTAGAGTTGATGAAACTTTGTATGCAAATTGTGAGCTAAGTGATCCAAGTAATAGCTTAGACATTGAGTAGCTACATTCTAGGAAATGACTCAAAGAAGATGATTGTGTAGCTCAATGTACTCTCACAATAAAAAAAGAATAACCATTCAATGGAAATGAATCATATTGTGTATTGATATTGCACAGATGATACAAAGGAGTTGTGAAGGAATTTTCTCACTTTAAGATAGTACAATGTATACTCAATAAATCAAATCTAATCACTCTGTAAAGCTCTACTAGCCTATGACTAAAGAGGTAGTGTTTAAAGATATTTTTTGATCTTGAGGGTGGTTGGATCTTCTACCTAAATGTTATTATTAATTCTTAGGATCAATTTGAATTTGAATTCAATGTAAAGTTTTGACTTTTGGCTCCCTTCAATCATGAGATTCTTGTTGATATATTTAGATAGTGATGTGTGTGAACACACTAGGACCGTCGGGGCACTTTTTTCCCTCTTTAGGAGGTTTTTTTCCCCCGACTTGTATATATGCCTATTGCCCTAATGAGTAACTTATCTTTGTACATTCTAGTGGTAATACATTAAGTATTGTGAGTTGTGCTCCAAGATTCTTCTTCTTTCTTGTCTTGTTCACATGCTTGCATCGACCTCAAACTTCAACAATTGGTATCATTGCAGGTCCTTGCTTCATCTAGGGTGTGAAGAGAGATGGTGGATGCAATCCAAAGATGAGTAGGTGCTGCTACAACCAGCTTCACACCAGCCAACTGAGACTTCAGAGTTGATTAGTGGACCCTTTGAGCTTCCTAAATCCACCAAAATATCAGCCAAGTACTTTGGAACATGTATCCCAAAAGTTTAAGTGAAGACAGACTAGTTGCGAAATGACTAGCTCCCAAAACTTGCTATTTTTTGACATACACCTACTGGAAAAAATGAACAGTGCTCTCAACCTGGTAGGAATTAGATACTTTTGGGCATAGCAAATAGACTAAGCAATCTTCCCAATCCAACTCAAAACATCTCAAATGATGGATTGAGCACTGAGAAGAAGATTCATCAATTTCTGGAACATGCCCGCCATTCTCGGGGCTCTGCAGAGATAGACCAGCAGTAAAATGCAGATATCTCCCAAACTATTAATCCAATGACCATGAAAATTTATATGCAAAAGCTAGACAGTAAGAGCTATGCAATGCATGTTAGAAAACTGAAAAATGATGAGTAGAACTCGAGATATGACCTTCTGAAGTTACTGCTTTGAGTGAGTATAGCAGAGAACAAAACAGAGAAGTAGATGATGATAAATGTATAGATTCACATATGATTACAACCACATTGGCAATGAATCTTTGCACAATGGGAGTAGAATGATAAAGCTATGGAGTAAGCTCTTCAATCTCTACAAAATGACATGAAGTGGTCACGTACAAGGCTTGCTAATCGCCTCTTCCTTCTTGCTCTTTTTATAGCTATTCTTGGAGGGAATTTTGAATTCGAATTCGAATGTCTCCACCTAAAAGTGATCCCCAAAGTTAGGAGATATTCCCTCAGCTCAGAAATTCGTGGTTTTAGGTAGTTAGAGCCACGAATTTGCTTTTACATCATGGATGAGGTAAGCCATCCTTTTCCTTTTTCTTTTTTTCAATTTGATCATAATATCAAGCATATCAAGCATGTAGGCTTGGGTAAAATGCACCAAGAGCTCCCCCTTAAGCCTAACATGCTTGGCCTCCAAATAAGTCTTCAATTGTCCTTGATTTCCTGCAAGCCAATCATCAACTTGAATCTACTTAACTTTGTACCATCAAGAGCTTTAGTCAACATGTCTGCACAGTGCATATCTGTAGAGACATAGGATAGTTGAATATCCTTGCTCATTAGCTTCTCCCTTACATAATGATAGTGGATTTCAATATGCTTGGTTCTAGCATGGTATACTAGATTAGCTGCTAGATGTAGTGAGCTTGTGTTATCACCAAAAATGTGAGGTGTTGAAGAATGAAGTCCAAGATCTGTGTACAAAGACTTTAACCACATGATTTCTTGAGTTGCATTAGCCAAACCTCTATATTCGGCTTCGGTAGAAGATAATGCCATGGTTGGTTGCTTCTTCGATGACCAAGAAATGATTTTTGAACCTGCAAAAGATATATACCCGCATGTGCTTCTTCTATCATCTCTAGATCCAGCCCAATGTGCATCTGAGTAGACCTTTAGCTCAATATCTGAAGTAAATGAATAGAACAAACCTTCATTCATGGTCCCCTTTAGGTAGTTGAGGACTCTCTTGGCTGCTTCCATATGTGGTCTTCTTGGCTTATGCATAAACTGACTCAATATGCTAACACTATAGCATATATCCACCCTTGTGAGTGTTTCATAGTTCAAACTTCCAACTAAGCTTTGATAGCTTGTGATGTCTTCAATTGGCTCTCCTTCATAAGCACTAAGCTTATGATTTTGCTCCATAGGTGTGTTAAAAGTCAAGCTTCAAGATACAAATTCGTGGGGAATATTTTATGGACATGTGGAGCAATCAAAGGAAGCCAAAAGCCACGAGATTCCATCAAGAAAAGTCACTCAACCACTCCCCAATTCATCTCAACTAAATCCTCCAAGTTAGGAGGCTGATTTGGAAAGGTAGTTCCTAGATTTTAGGGATACACTTCTCATTATAAAAGGAGCATGTATCCCGACTTCTTTTGGGCCATCTTCTTGGAGTTTTAGCTCATATAAAGTGAGCACTAAGTGCTGGAGTTGTGATAAGCAAGCCCCTTGCTTAAGCTAGCCCCTTGCTTAAGCTAACCCCTTGCTTGCTTGTTTCTTTTCTTTTAGTAGGCATATCTATGTGTGTGCGCAGGCAGTGTTGCAACTCTCTACCCCTGAGTTGTTAGCATTGGTTCTCCCTCATATTGTATCCATTTGATGTAATTCTTGTCTCATTGGATAGCTATTAGAGTCTATTTTATGCTCAGAAATTCTCTAGAGCATTCTCTGAGTAATCTAGGAGAAACATTCATTTTAGTGAAGTTGTGTGATTGATATCTCTCTCTGTGTGTAGGCTCTGTTGAAAATATTTTGCTCTCTGTTGTAAGGGCTGGTTCTCCTTCACTATTTATCCATTTGCTATGATTTTGGTGTCATTGGGTAGCTATTAGAGTGCTCTAAAGTTGACCCAAGTTTGAGATTCATTCTCTGTATAATCTGTGAGAAACGCGTGCTGGAGTGAAGTGAGGTCTTTGCTTGACTAGCAGTTGTGAGCATTCAACTAGCTCATGTTGTAGACATTGTTTCTCTTTTGTTGGGAGTGATGGTTGGATGCACTCAAGAAATGAGTTGATGCTGCAAGACCTGCTTCACACCTGCCCTCCTTTGACTCCAGATATGCTTAGTACACTTGCTTAGCTTCCAAATGACACCAAAATATGCTATATGTACTTTGGAAATGAGTTGAGTAATGAGTAGATCAAAACAGACTAGTTGTGACTTCAAGAATCCTGAAAAACTTGCTATTTTGGTATTGACACCTGCTCAGTGTTATGCTCAGTGTGACCAGTGTAGTTACAATTAGCAAAATTCCTTCTAGATATATTCTATTAGCTTAGTAAGCTCCCATTTGCAAGTGGAATGAAAGGAAATGATAAACCACACTCGGAGAAATTACTTTAGCAAAATAAGGTACACCCCCGACTTTTTAGGAAACTTACAGTCACAGACCAGTGAGCACCTCGACTGAGATTTCTCTATAATGGTTGATCCAATGGCCTTGAAATTTTGTATGTGTATAGTAGACTTTGAGCTGAATCCAATGCACTTTGAATCATCCAATTTGGTTCAGTAGATCTTGAGATATGCCTCTTGGAAGTTGACAGAGTTGAAGGTAGTCACTCAGAGAAACCAGAGATTATGAATGTAATGCTATGTATTAATTCTATTGATTGTACATTCCCATTGGCATAGAATGTGATGCTCAATGGTACTCAGATGTGTAGGCTATAGTGTAGTACTCACACACTCAAAGATTTACTCAGAAATGCCTCGGGAAGAGTGTAGTATTACCCGCGACTTTTTTCTTCACATATATATGTTTTGAGTGAGGATTTGAATTTGAACTCTAATTCAAATCTCCTAGAATCTTGTACCTAAAAAGTGAATGAGATATTCTCTCAATCAGTCACCCACTCAATCAATCAAATTTTCCACGACTTAATCAAGTAGGTATGATTACATGTATATGCCAAGTCACAATGACTTTTACAATGAGTAAAAAGTTAGAACATATAAGCATGAGTTCCTATGGCTCATTCTTCAAGTGATATCTTCATGAATTAACTCAAACTAAGCTTCCAAGGTCCAAACTTTATGTTGAGTCTTCAAGGTACAAATCAAAGCCAAGTGTGAAGGCTTGATTTACACCAACAGCTCCCCCTCAAGCCAAACACTTTGGCTCAAGTCTTCATCTCTAGTCTTCAATTACTTCCTGCAATCCAATCATGGATTTAAATCTGCATAGCTTGCTTCCATCCAGAGCTTTAGTAAGCAAATCTGCACATTGCATATTAGTAGACACATATGACAATTGAATATCTTTGCTAAGTAATTTCTCCCTCACATAGTGGTAATGAACCTCTATGTGTTTTGTCCTAGCATGGTAAATTGGATTAGCTGCAAGGTGAAGAGAACTTGTGTTATCACGAAAGATGATTGGTGGCCTTGTGTATAGACCCAATTCTGAATATAAAAGCTTCAACCAGATGGCTTCTTGAGTGGCATTTGCTAGCCCTCTATACTCTGCCTCAGTAGATGATAAAGCTACTGTGGGTTGTTTCTTGGATGACCAAGAAATTGGTTTATCACCTGCAAAACATATGTACCCTGATGTGCTCCTCCTGTCATCCTTGCAACCTGCCCAATCTGCATCTGAATATACCTTAATATCAATGTCTGATGAATAGGGAAAGTACAAACCATGATTTTGTGTTCCCTTTAGGTACTTTACTATCTTCTTTGCTGCCTCTAAATGAGGTACTCTTGGTTTGTGCATAAATTGGCTAAGTACACTAACACCATATGATATATCAATCCTGGTTAAGGTAGCATAATTTAGACTACCTACCAAACTTTGGTAACCTGTAATATCTTGGAGTTCTTCTCCTTCATGAGCACTGAGTTTATGGTTGATCTCCATAGGAGTGCTTGAGACTTTAGCATCCTGCAAATTAAACTTCTTGACCATGTCCTGAATATACTTCTTCTGAGTAATAAAGATACCTGAATTTGTATAGACCAATTCAAGTCCTAGGAAGTACTTCAATAATCCAAGATCATTAATCTTGAATTCCTTCATCATCTGTCCTTTGATGTGTCTAATTCCCTGAACATCATTTCCTGTAATAATGATGTCATCAACATAGACACACAAGTATATTACCTCTGAATTGTTCCTTTTGATAAACAATGAAGTATCTGCTTTACTCATTATGAATCCTTGGTCTAGGAGGTAGGTTGTCAACCTGTAATTCCATGCTCTAGGTGCCTGCTTCAATCCATACAGAGCCTTCTTCAATTTACAAACATGATTTACCTTCTTGGGATCTTCATAGCCAGGTGGTTGTGACATGTAGACTTCTTCAGATATCCATCCATTCAAGAATGCATTCTTCACATCCAATTGGTACATGTTCCAATTCTTGGATGCAGCTACACTCACCATAACTCTGATAGTTGGCATCTTGGCCACAGGAGAAAATGTCTCCTCATAATCAATGCCTTGGGTTTGTGCAAAACCCTTGGCTACCAACCTAGCTTTATACCTGTTTATTGTACCATCTGAATTCCTCTTGAGTTTGTAGATCCATCTGGATCTTATCACCTTCATAGATTCTTTCTTGGGTACCAAGTCCCAAGTATCACTTTCCTTGAGTGCTTCCATTTCTTCATCCATTGCTTCCTTCCATTCTGGTTTAGTAATTGCTTCTTCAAATGTACCTGGTTCTTCATTCAAGAGATCCTTTGCAAGATATACAGAATGCTTGGTTACAAGGGAAGTATCATACCCATACCTAATATGTTTCTTACTTTCTCTCTGAGATCTCCTCATAGCTTGAGTTGAGGATTCTGGTATATCCTCTAGCTTCTTCATCTTCATTTTCCCTTTGGATTTCCAAGCCTTGAACTCTTCAATGTTGATGGTGTCTTCATCATCTGAGCTTGTGTCTTCTTTCTGAATTGGTTCTTCCTTGATAAGCTTGGGGAAGTCTTCTTCCATGTCATAAGGTAGACTAACCTTCCTGCATTCATTTTCATACCATGAATCATTCTCATCAAAGATGACATCTCTGCTTACCTTGAAGCCTTTGTTTGATGGGTTGTAGAATCTGTATCCCTTCTGATTCAAATCATAACCAATAAAGATACATTTTTTAGCTTTAGGGTCTAGCTTTCCCCTTACCTGTGAGGGAATATGCACATATGCAACACAACCAAAGATTTTGCAATGATCCAGAGTTGGTCTCTTACCATGCCAAGCCTCATAGGGTGGCATTCCATCAAGTGTCTTTGATGGCAACCTGTTAATTAAATATGTGGCAGTAGATACACTCTCTGCCCATAGGTAATTTGGCAATTTCTTTTCATTTAGCATAGACCTAGCTGTCTCTACAATGAGTCTATTCCTTCTTTCAGCTACCCCATTTTGTTCAGGTGAGTACCTTGTAGTAATCTCCCTCTTGATGCCTCTTTCCTGCAAGAAATCTTCAAAGTCATTGGAGAAGTATTCTCCACCACCATCTGACCTTAGTTTCTTCAAATGTCTACCTGTTTGATTTTCAACTAATGCAAGATACCTTTTGAAACAATTAAATACTTCATCTTTATGTTTCATGAAGTATAAGACAGTCCACCTGCTATAGTCATCAATGAAGGACACATAGTACCTTGATCCAGATATGGATGGCTCCTTGCTAGGTCCCCAAACATCTGTATGCACCAATTCCAGATAATCTTCATGCATAAAACCTTTCTTGGTATAAGGCAATCTGTGTGACTTACCAAATTGACAAGCCCCACACTTGTATATCATGTGTTGCTTGGATACATTAGGTATCCCAAGCACACATTGATCCCTACTCATTTGTTTTAAGGTCCTCTCTCCAATGTGACCTAATCTCTTGTGCCAAATCTCCAATTCTGATAGGGTTTGATCTTTATAGTTGTACAAAGCAATATTCTTAGTGTCTTCAAGTTCAAAGGTAAACAATCTACCTGATTTTTCTCCCTTGGCTATCCTTCTGAATCCATGTCTTGGATCCTCCACATATGCACCATGTTGTGTGAACCTGACCTGTAGACCTTTTTCCACAATCTGACCTACACTCATTAGGTTCTTGGTGATTGTTGGAACATACAATACTCTGCTCAATAAATTCTGATTACCATCACTAGTTTTGACATTGCCTACTTTAACAACTGAATGTTTAGTGTCATCACCTGTCTGCACTTGGTGCTTGCCTTTGGGTTCTTCCAAATCATAAAGTAATGCAACATTTCCAGCTACATGATTAGAGCAACCTGAATCAATATAGAACAAGTGATCATCATTGATACCTGACTTAGAAGTCATATTCATGATCAATAGGGAGTCATCTTGCTCCTCTGCATAATTGTTGTAATCCTTCCTATTCCTGTATCCACCTTGATAGTTGCTATTGTAATTGTAGTTGTTGTTATAATTATTGTTGTAGCCATGGTAGCCTTGAGATTGGTTGAATCTGCCTCTGCCTTGAGAGTATCCTCCTCTTTGGTGACCTCTTCCTCTTTGGTTCTTGTAGTTTTTGTAGCATTCATCGGTGGTATGGTTAGACAAGCCACAAATGTTGCATGGAGATTGGTTGTAGGGTCTCCCCCTACCTGACTTACCTCCTCTACCTCTACCTCTTGAAGATCTACCTCTCCCTGCATAGTTTGCTTGGGAGGTAGAGCCTTCTTCATCAACCTTCTTACTTTTGCCTTTATCTTTTATCTTCTTATCAGTATAAAGGGCAGAGGGATTATTACCTTTTGATTGCTCTCCATTCTTTGTAAGCTTAGCTTCATGTGTGAAGAGCTGTCCAATCAGAGTTGTTAAATCAGGTGCTTGGATGTCCATGTATAAGTCCATTGCTGTGGTAAAGCTCTCCCATTTGTCATCTGCCTTTAGTCCATTTATTACTTGTCTGACTATTTGCTCTTCCTCAATCTCTTCTCCAACACTTGCAAGTTGGTCTGCAATGTCTTTGACCTTGGTGACAAAGTCTGAGACAGATTGCTTTGATTGCTTCCTAAGAGTTGTAAACTCAATCCATAGCTGATTCTTTCTGGCCCTTGTGCTTGATGAAAAATAAGTTGACAAGGTTTCCCAAGTCTCTTGGGAAGTTTTGCAATTCCTTATGTGTGGTAGAAGGAAATCAGAAATAGAGTTTAGAAGATATGACCTTGCCAAAGCATCTTTTGCACACCATTGATTGAGTCTCTCTTGCTCTTCCTTGGTGGGTAGGCCTCTAGCTTTGAATGAGGGCAATTCCTCATCTCCTGATATGAATCCAAACAAGCTCCTTCCTTGTAGATAGGTCTTCATCCTTAGAGACCAAGCTTGGTAGTTGTTCCTGTCTAATTTGTCAATGAAGGAAGGAAAACCATCACCCATGATTACCTTATATGCTCTGATACCACTGTTGGGAGTGATGGTTGGATGCACTCAAGAAATGAGTTGATGCTGCAAGACCTGCTTCACACCTGCCCTCCTTTGACTCCAGATATGCTTAGTACACTTGCTTAGCTTCCAAATGACACCAAAATATGCTATATGTACTTTGGAAATGAGTTGAGTAATGAGTAGATCAAAACAGACTAGTTGTGACTTCAAGAATCCTAAAAAACTTGCTATTTTGGTATTGACACCTGCTCAGTGTTATGCTTAGTGTGACCAGTGTAGTTACAATTAGCAAAATTCCTTCTAGAGATATTCTATTAGCTTAGTAAGCTCCCATTTGCAAGTGGAATGAAAGGAAATGATAAACCACACTCAGAGAAATCACTTTAGCAAAATAAGGTACACCCCCGACTTTTTAGGAAACTTACAGTCACAGACCAGTGAGCACCTCGACTGAGATTTCTCTGTAATGGTTGATCCAATGGCCTTGAAATTTTGTAGGTGTATAGAAGACTTTGAGCTGAATCCAATGCACTTTGAATCATCCAATTTGGTTCAGTAGATCTTGAGATATGCCTCTTGGAAGTTGACAGAGTTGAAGGTAGTCACTCAGAGAAACCAGAGATTATGAATGTAATGCTATGTATTAATTCTATTGATTGTACATTCCCATTGGCATAGAATGTGATGCTCAATGGTACTCAGATGTGTAGGCTATAGTGTAGCACTCACACACTCAAAGATTTACTCAGAAATGCCTCGGGAAGAGTGTAGTATTACCCGCAACTTTTTTCTTCACATATATATGTTTTGAGTGAGGATTTGAATTTGAACTCTAATTCAAATCTCCTAGAATCTTGTACCTAAAAAGTGAATGAGATATTCTCTCAATCAGTCACCCACTCAATCAATCAAATTTTCCACGACTTAATCAAGTAGGTATGATTACATGTATATGCCAAGTCACAATGACTTTTACAATGAGTAAAAAGTTAGAACATATAAGCATGAGTTCCTATGGCTCATTCTTCAAGTGATATCTTCATGAATTAACTCAAACTAAGCTTCCAAGGTCCAAACTTTATGTTGAGTCTTCAAGGTACAAATCAAAGCCAAGTGTGAAGGCTTGATTTACACCAACATCTTTGTGTAAGCATTTATTTGAAGTAAAATTTGTCTTGTTGGAAAGCTCTTGGTGTCTACTACAGGTTGACAAAAGCTCACTGGAGTTCTCTGCATAAGCTCTGAGTAAGATCACTTTTGGTGTGCAGAGGTCAAAGAAGGATACTTGTGGAGGTCATTGAAGCTTCGTCGTTGCTTAGGGGTTGAGATACTTCCCCCATCAGTGGTATCAGAGAATTTGGGCATCTTGGAGGTATCACATACAAGCAAGAAGACCTCTTGGAGTTGGTGGTTGAAGATTTGCATCAACAAAAGCTTCTTGGAGGTAGCTCACATCAAGGGGGAGCTATTCTACTCAAAGTTTCAAGAGCACAAGGTGTCCATCTAAGGAAAGCTTTGGATAGAGGTAACCTCAGAGCCTCATTTTCATTTTACACACATTGGAGCATTAGCCAAGGGCTAGGTCAAGTATCAAAGACTAGATATGGGAGACTTCAACACTCAAATTGAAAAGCTAGACAAAGGGAACTATCAACCATGGAGATTTAGGGTCTCCAACTATCTTATGGACAAGGGCCTTTGGGGGTTGATTAGTGGAAGTGAACCAAGACCTAGGTTGGATGAGAATCCAACCAATGACCAGAGAAGGGCCTTTAGGGAATGGAATGAAAGAGACAAGAGGGTTATCTTTATCCTTTCCCAACACATTAGCAATAGCATGATCGGCCATATCCAAGACTTGGATTCAAGCATGAAGGTATGGGAGACACTTGAAAGGCTTTATATATCAACAAGCACCAAAGCAAGGAATATCCAACTCAAGAATGAGCTCAAAAACCTTAGGAAGAGCTCAGGGAGTAGCATAAATGTCTACATACTTAAGGTCAAGGAGTTATCAGATGCATTGGGATCCATTGGAAGCCACGTAGACGATGACGATCTTGTGGCTTATACTCTCAATGGTTTGAGAGATGATGAGAAGTGGAAACCCTTTACCACTTCAGTATATGTAAGGGATAATCTTCTCGATTTTGAGCAATTGGTTGCTCTCATGGTCACCGAAGAAATGAACATAGGTGGAAGTTCAACTAAAAGCAAGGATGCACAAGTTTTCTATGTAGGTAATCAAAGGGGCAAAGGAAGACGAGGACAAGGAAGGGGCAAAGGAAGGTTTGGAGGAAGGCAAGGCCACTCAAGCAATCAAGGACATGACCAAGGCACCTCATCACAAAGAGGGAGAACAAGAGGAAGAGCAGGACGACATCAACAAAACAGGAATCAAGATGGCGAAGGATGTTACATATGTGGCAAGTTTGGCCACTATGCTAGAGATTGCTACCAAGGAGGAAACCAAAGGAGCTATAATCAAGGTTCTTCATACAAAGGCCAAGGTAATTATGCTTCTACAAGTTCTGAAAATTACAATCTCTTGATGATGCACATGAATGGGAATTCAAGCAAAGTAGATAACACTTGGTATATTGATAGTGGATGTAGCAACCATATGAGTTGCAATTCTTCTTGGTTTACTAATCCACATCTTCCCAAAGGTAAAGGACATGTAGAAACAAGTGATGATACAGCCCATGAGATCTCCCATGTTGGAGATGTAGCTTTGGATGACAAGGAGGAAGCAAGATGTCTCAAGGATGTCTTGCATGTACCTACCATCACAAAGAACTTGGTGTCTGTTGGGCAAATGGTTGAAAGAGGCTATCAAGTAAGGTTCAACAAAGGTGGATGCTTTGTGGAGAACCCTAAGTAAGGTTACAAGGTCATAGCAAGAGGAAAGAAGCAAGGGAGACTCTTCACTTTGGAGGTAAATTCTCATTCCACTCAACATGTCTACTTCACATATGGAAACAAGAGGATTTTGGAGTTGGACTTGTGGCACAAGAGGATAGGTCACATCAACATACAAAGAATGAAGGAAATGCAATTCAAGGGGCTGGTTGAAGGTCTTCCCAACTTCCAAGGACAAGGTATGAAGCATTTATGTGAATCTTGTCAACTAGGGAAGCAAGCGAGACTTCCATTCAAGAAGAGTGGCTACATAAGCCAACATCCATTGGAGTTGATACATACAGATGTGTGGGGGCCAACCAAAGAGCAATCCATTGGAGGTAACAAGTACTTTGTCACTTTTATAGATGATTGCACAAGGATGGTTTGGGTTTATTTCATCAAAAACAAATCACATGTGTTTACATGTTTCAAAGCATGTGTCCCAGGATTTTTCCTTGTCTTACCATGAAGACACATTTTTCCGGGTTTAAACAGACTCTATACTGTCTACATTTGTTGAATATCTTCCTCAACTCAGGGATGTGCTCGTTTCTTTGACTGGAGTATGTGCAGAGGTCATCCACATATACTTCCATGCTTTTTTTCAAAAATTCCTTGAAAACATGACACATTAATCGTTGGAAAGTGACAGGTGCATTAGTGAGTCCAAAAGGCATCACTCGAAAAGCATACACACCCCATTCGGTGGCGAATGCTGTCTTATGTTGATCCTCCGTCGCAATCGCTACTTGATTGTATCCAGAGAATCCATCCAGGAAGCTATAGACCTCTTTTCCGGCTACCCTCTCCAACAGATGGTCCGTGATGGGTAATGGGTAGCTGTCACGTATGGTCGCCACATTCACCTTCTTCAAATTTATGCACACTCTCAATTTTCCATTTTTCTTAGGCACAACTACTAATGGCGATACCCACTCAGTGTGTTCTATCTCATATATGAATCCTGCCGCTAGTAGCTTGTCTATTTCCTCCTTAATTTTTGCTGCATAAACCTCATTGTACGTATAAGGGCATTGTTTGGATGGCTTTGCGTCGGCTGTCATTGGTATTCGATGGGAACAAATAGTGGGCTCTACACCTTTGAGATCCTTATAGGTCCATGCGAACACGTCTCGATACGCTCTGATAAGGTTGATGAGTTCCTCTTCCTCCTCTTCAGATACATCTTTTCCAATATATGTGCACCGCTCTTCCCCGTCTTCTACTGTTACCACAATTTTTTTGGTTTGTTCTTTGTTGTCGTATGCTTCTCCGTCTCGTGCCTCTCGTCTAGGCATTTGAATGGCTACTTTTCTCTCTTCTACTTCGTATTTTTTAAAGTGTTCAGGAACTTCAAAAAGATCTGGGTCCGGTTCTACCTTACTCATGTCTTCCTTCTGCCTGTGTATTGCCGAAGCAGCTTCAATTGCTAAGATTTTTGTTGGTTCCTGTTCCTTCCTGTTCTGAATAGTGTTTAAGTAGCTTTCTTCGGAATCAAATTCTGGTTCCATTTCTATGCTTTCATATTCCTCTTTCCATTCCTTCTCCAGGATTTCCCCTTCTTCTACTTCTTGAAGGACAACCATATAGAGATTTACATCATAGCCTTCCTCGTCTATACACTCGTTTATCGTCAAAACTTCTTCGTTTACGCACACATCTAAGGTTGCTAAGATTTCCATCCATCCATGTGGCTCAAACACCTCATCAGGAAAGACTTGAGGCATGTAGTCTGGGTCTTCTACTGATCGATAGTTAGAGTGTCCTATCGGCCACAATTGTTTTCTACTTTCCGCTCTCTTGGCTTCTTTGCACATCCATAACTGGGCATCCTCATGTATCCAAGATTGATCACTCGATCCAGCACTGTGAATGGATAGGTCATCTTCTTCTTTATGGACCGGATTCCATTTTAGTGGAGGAACACCTCGATATGCAAACGTGTGCAAATTTATCTTGGTAGTGTTTCCTTGATGTTGCAGATATAATGAATCTCTTCCCCAATCTTTTACTACCCTCATTTGTCTCATAAAGGGTCGCCCCAATATCATTTCATAGTTGTTTGCTTTCTCGAACTTACAAATGGCTAATGTGTGTTCAAATTCTATTCCACAGGTGGTTAGTTTGATTCGTTCCAATATTCCTAGGGGTCTTTCCACATGACCGTCTGCTAATTGGAGTTTCATGCGTGTGGGTCGCAAGGCAGGTTTTCCCCACTTTTCCCATATCTCCTTGGTGGCAATTCCTACCCCGGCACCCGTATCTAGAATAGCCTTGGTGACAGGTAAACACGTATTACCTTCATCTCCTTCACTAAATTCTCCCACTTTATCAACTAGAATTTGTATCGTTGATTTCCTTTCCATTTCATTTCCTTTTGTTTCTTCTTTCTCTGGTGGTGGTTCCAATTGGTTCGCTAACTGCCTCCATAAGTGTGGTTTAAGTTGAAGCAACTCTTCCACTGTCAATTTGCATTGCACCTTTGTTTTCTTAAGTTCTGTTAGATTGTGTGAACTCTCTTCTGCGTTTCCTTTTTCCTTCCCATGCATTGTGGGTGCTCGTATTATAAAAGACTCTCTTTCATATTCTCCCATGTAATTCGGCAATGTCGAAATGCTCAGGGTTTCTTCTTTATCTCTATCGAGTCTCGATACTTCCTCATATGCTTCCTCCAGGTTTAGATGGGGTTGACAATCTTCCACATTAATTTCATCAAAAGGAGGCGGACTAACTCCATTCTTCCTCCATTGCTCTTCTCTGATTCTATTCCACAAATCTTGTGGCCAATCAGCTGCTAGGTCTGGTATCATAGACACCTGTTCATCTTGTGCTTTTCTTCGTTCATCTTGGCCGTCTTCCTTTCTAGGTTCTTCATCCTTGGATTTGATGCATTCTTCATACAGACCATGTGCAATCCTTGTCTCTGGTAAAATTGGGATAGTCTTTTCTAGGGTTGCTTGTGCTACCTCGATAAGTCTCCTGCATATTGCCAATCTTTCTTTTTCTAATTCCCCTTGAGGGTAGAATTTTTCATGTTGCTCTATATTTGGGCCTATTTTGATTCTAGCTTGGTAGGCTTTCAACCACATGTCCAAGTCGTCTGGCTTTAGGTCAGCTAGAATTGATTCTGGCTTCTCTTTTTCTGAGCAAATCCGTGGTGGCTCAGAGATCTCCTTAAACGTTTCTTGTTCTTTATGCTCCTTTAAGCCCTTCGTTGGGTTATTACTGTCTTGACTCTTATTTCTTGCCCATTTTTCTTTGAGTTTTTCTCTTCTTTCCTTCCATCTTTGTACTTTGGTATTTTGTGAGTTCTCACGTGGGTTCTCAGAATCCTCGACTACTTGAATTTCAGAGCCTACAATTTTATTGCTCTCTTGTTTCTCCTCTGGTTGATTTCCTTTTTTTTGCTTCGCTTGGGCTCTAGTAATAGCCTTTAGTGGTACAATGTACTCCTTATCACTCCCCGATCCTTCTATGACCTCAATTACGTTAATGGGTGCAGTATCTTGAGCTTTGGCCGGATTCTTAGGGCAATCTCTAAAAAGATGTTCTTTTCTGCAATCACTGCAATATCCTTCCTAGATTCTAGGTGGTGGAGGGTTGTAAGGTCGAGGGCATTCTCTAATGAAATGGTCTCCTCCGCATCTATAGCAAGGTCCTCTCTGTATGGGTGGTCTGATAGGTGGTCTCACTATTGGTTGTGCTTTAGGAGCCGTATACATTAAGGTGGTCGTTTCTGCTCCATAAGTCTGATCATAGCCCTCATATCCAAAGTAAGCAGCATCGTATGCCGTTTCATATTCCATCATGTTGTCTTCGTATGAGTAGTACCCTCCTGGAGGAGGTTCATATCTAGGGTTTGTGGATTCTATGTTGGTCATTGTCGATGCTGGGACTATAGCTCTTTCTAAGTTCTCTTCCGGTTGAGCATACTTTACTGATACTACCTGCTGTGGTTTCGATAGTTGGGGTCCTAGCACTAGTTGTGGAGGTGGATACGGTGTTTGCTCGTATGGCCGTGATGCTTCTGCTGGTGTGGGGTACGGGTTGTATCTTGGTATCTCTCTACCTGGTTCCCTAGGCGGGTATCCATATGGTCTATAATGCGGTGGTTGAAAAGGGCGTACTTGCCTATTGAATGGACAGTTCTCCGTAGTGTGGTTGGTATATTTTTGTTCGATGTGGTAGTACCAAGGAGTCCCTTGTTGTTGTTGTCTGTGGTATGGATACATAGGTTGTGCACCTGCCCCTCCTCTGACACACAAGTGTGTGGGGTGCTCTCCTCCACATAAATTACATCTCCGTAGCATAGGCACTCTTTGCACTGGGTTTTGGTAAGCTCTTTGTCCCTGGACTCCTAGTTTCTTTGCTAATAATTCTGCTAATTCTTCCATGTTACTGGATTTGGCCGTGACAGTGCTCCTTAAATCTTCTGATTTAGTGAGGTCGGTTGTACCTTTGAGATCCTCGGCAAGGTTGTCTTCCAAATCAATGCACTCTTGAAGACACTCACTCAATGTTTGTAGCCTCTTCACATACACTAGTGTTCTTAGGGTTCCGTTAGTGAGTCCATCTAAAAATAGTGAAATCATCTTTTGTTGAGTGGGTCTCTCAGCTACTGGGCATCTATCCACATACTGATTGAATCTTCGGGCAGCAGACTTCACAGTTTCATTAGGGTTTTGTTTAAAGCTATGGATTAAAGACGCAGAATTGTGTTTAATCCCTCTCTTTGTGAATTCTCCAATGAACTCTTGGAAGAATTGTTCCATGTTTCCAAATTGATTGGGATCTAAGGGCTGGAACCAAGTTAGAGCTGTCCCTGTGAGGGTGAGCCCAAAAGACTCATACTGCACAAAGAAATCATCTACTTGTTCCGCTCTTAGAACTTGTTTAAATTCTGTGATATGATCATAGGGTTCTCCCAATCCATCATAATGGTTTCTCACACATTTAGCTACTTGGATAGGTCTCAATCTTCTCATTGGTTCAGGCGGTCTGGGCATCACAGGGAAGATTGGGGCAGCCGGTCGTATTGGAGGTACTCCAGGCTGTCTTCCTACCGGTGGTTGTGGTCTTACTGGTGGTCGGTACTGGTTACCTATCCCTGCGTGGGTCTGATGGTGTGTTTGCACTCCTGGAGTTGCAAACTCTACATGAGTACGGTTGGGCACACTTCGTTGACGGGTCTGTCCTGATGTGGTCTGTTCCGTTTCTTGTTGATTTCCAAAAGGATTTTGTGAGGTAGTTGCTTGATCTCTCTGAGGAAATACAGGTCCACCCATATATCTCAGCCGAGCCCTGTCTAAGGCACTCACAGGCCAATATCTCCTTTGATCCTTGTCCAGGTATGTGAGTCTAGTTTCATCATCGGGGTCTTTCAACTCATAGAATGTCATGGGACTTTCTTCTCTTCTTGGAGCAGGTAAGTCGGTTTGAAGCAATAAGTCTGATCCATGGATCATATAGACCTCCAACAGGTAGTCGTCTTGAGGAATCAAATCTCCTCTCAAGACCCGTGATACTTGAGACCTGCCCCTAGGGGTAGTCACAAACTCTTCAGGGTGTGCTCTTTCAGAGTTGTCTGGGTCCACAAACTCTCCCCTTTCGTTGATCCTCTCAGGGAATTCAGTCACAATGTAGATATGACCGATTTTATCTACATATGCTCCTCCCTCGTATTTGACAGCAGGTCGGGGTACAATTGTGGCATTCAGGGAAGTTACCATCCTAGCCACAGATCTATTTAAACCATCAAGGTAGATGGGAATCTCCTGGGCATTAGTGGACACATACTGTAAAGAGGTACGGTAGTCTCCTTCCATGGTAGACATAAAATTCCTATTCGGTGTTGGGCCGTGCATGTCTTCCGAAGCCATGGGTATTTCCTCCTCTGAATCACTAGAAGTCTCTGAGTAGATGGAGTGATGACTAGCCTGGGCAGCACTTCCTACCGAAGATATGACACTTCGTCGGCTACTAAGCACTCTTCCTGACCTCAAGTTCATCCACTCACCTAAGTCTCTCTAGAAATCCCAGAGATTCTCCTTGAGTGACTCTTCTAATGCCTCTGATTGTCTACCAAAAGATACTAATATCAATTTGGTCGACACTGTTTCCAGGCGATACCACACTTGGCGATACTGCCCTGCCCGCGATACGATGCCAGAAGTCCCAACGATACGATACTGTCTGCAGTAGACGATACGATATGGGGTAGTTACTACGATACGATACCAAGCATAGCGACGATACGATACCAGAATTCTAGGCGATACGATATTGGACAACCGCACGATACGACACCAGTAACCTTCCCGATACGATACAATCTTAGTATCGCGATACAATCCTCTTGAAGGAAACGATACGATACTAAGATTCAAGACGATACGATACCACCGAACGTCGACGATACGATACTTGTGACAATATCGCGATACTATCCAAGGGAGAGGGCGATACGATATCGAAGTGGTATCGCGATACTTGATGTGGAGCGAGACGATACGATACCACTCGAGGTAACGATACGATACCACTGATCAGGTGAGATCGCGATACCAACTCGGCGACACGATACCAATATGGTATCGCGATACCAAGACTGATACCAGGCGATATGATACCTGAGCAATGAGCGATCGCGATACCAACCAAGGGTCACGATACCAATATGGTATCGCGATACCAAGACAGGTATCAAGCGATACGATACTTCGGCGAGTGTCGCGATACTAGGGAGTTTTGGTATCGCGATACCAAACCTCAACCGATCGCGATACTCAAGCCAAAGTACAAGAAAACTTGAAAATTTTTACACCCCCTTGCTCTCCTTACTCTCTTCCTCTCTCCTAGGCCTCTGTATCACACAAAAAGTCTGTATTGATATCAGTTTTTCCCCCCCGCGATACTGCGCACATGTTTAATCACATGTGTATGCATGTTTAGAGAGTTTTTGTCAAATATTCCTTGTGAAATCTCACCAGTGTATTGCCTTGCTTGCACCTTGAGCTCAAAACCTAGCCTTGACAGCCTGTAAGCCACGATACCAACTCCACGATACTGGTCGCTGCTCGTCCACGATACCAATACACTATGAAGTGTCAAATGAGTCAAATTTTTTTGGTTTTTATACTTTTTTGACAGAATTTAAACTTTCCTAATTTTCTTGGTGATTTTGGGGATTTTTGGTGAATTTTGTCTACTCCTACTTCTCCTCTCCTCACTATTCCTCTTCTTCTACTTCTTAACCCTAACTCTTCCTTCTCTCCCTTCCTCCTAACCCTAAACCTAAAACTTATCACACACACCTCTAAGATGAGAAGTGACGAGTGCTGAAGTGATTGACTAATTGCCGCAAAGGAAATTCAATTCTACAAGTACGATTCCATCACACTTGATCTATAACCATCACGAAGGCACCTTGGTAGAGTGTTCCCTGGCAACGGCGCCAAAAACGTGTGTACCTAAGTCAGAACGACTCAAGGACTTGTGCCAATGAGACTGTACCTCGATTGCCACACAAGTGCGTATAGTGGGAAATCAACACACATTCAAATGTCAATCCGATCAAACGACCTAACCAAGTGTATGAAGACATGTGCACACATGATGGAAAATGAAGTGGTTAAGCTAGCATGCATGAGAAAAGACTAATCTACTTCCCAAACTCACTGAAATCGTGAAAGTGGTTGTCACGATACCTCTTACAGCAGTTTTCAGAAAAATCAAGGATTTCTCCCAGCTCTGGATTCCGAATATAAGCAATAGGGTACTCGTTTCGAAGCTCTCGACAAGACGCATCTATTGGAAGTGGTTTCACTCGATTTTGAGAACTCTGCTTCAAGTTATAGCCAAAATAGTAAATGGCGGGAAACACCCACACTCACGCCACCACTCCTACTAGTTCGCACACACACTACAGCAGTCCAAAATCAATGGGGAGGGGTAGACAACAGTCCCACACACACATTTCAAGCTACACACAAACATACAAGATCAAAATGAAGATCAAAATCTACAAGGAAGAGGCAAATTCGAAAATTCAGGAGTGCTCCTTCTTCACAATGGCAAAAAGTTCTTACAAAGAGTCACAAAGTGACTTATATACATGTGCCCTAAGTTTGGTCCTTTCACACAAGAGACCGGCACTTTATTTACTAAAAGACTAATCTCCTACTATTTTACAAGGGATATTTTACAACAACTTGGGATTATGCAACTAGAGGACTCCTCTAGTGCATTTACGTGGCTTGAGGGAATTCTTGAAGACCTCGAAGAAGAAAAACTATGCCCATCATTTTGAAAATTTTGGGGCTCTACTGTTATGCCCTTTTGCTCTGCAACATCAACCTTGTAGGAATTAGATACATTCCTTTTGGGCATAGCAAATAGACTTAGCAAGCTTCCTAATCCAAGTCAAAACATCTCAAATGATGGACTGAGCATTGAGAAGAAGATTCATCAATTTCTGGAACATGCCCGCCATTCTCAGGGCTCTGCAGAGATAGACTAGTGAGCAGTAAAATGCAGATATCTCCCAAACTATTAATCCAATGACCATGAAAATTTATATACAGAAACTAGACAGTACGAGCTCTCCCACGCACGTATAAACACTGGAAAATGTTGAGTAGAACTCGAGATAGGACCTTCTGAAGTTATTGCTCTGAGTGAGTATAGCAGAGAACAAAACAGAGAAGTAGATGATGATAAATGTATAGATTCACATATGATTAGAACCACATTGGCAATGAGTCTTTGCACAATGGGAGTAGAATGATAGAGCTATGGAGTAAGCTCTTCAATATCTACAAAATGACATGAAGTGGTCACGTACAAGGCTTGCTAATCGCCTCTTCCTTCTTGCTCTTTTTATAGCTATTCTTGGAGGGAGTTTTGAATTTGAATTCGAATGTCTCCACCTAAAAGTGATCCCCAAAGTTAGGAGATATTCCCTCAGCTCCGAAATTCATGGTTTTTGGTAGTTAGAGCCACGAATTTGCTTTTACATCATGGATGAGGTAAGCCATCCTTTTCCTTTTTCTTTTTTTCAATTACAAGAGATAAAAATGAACTCTTTTACAAGAGGTGTTCACATGACTACACATGTGACTTACAAATGATCATAATATCAAGCATATCAAGCATGTAGGCTTGGGTAAAATGCACCAACATAGGGCGTCCTCAACACCTCTCTAGTCATAATCTCAGAATCATACGAAATTTGGTGACCATTCTCAAGATGATTAGGAGATCAAAACATCTTTGATTTGTGGTATTGAAATCCTGATCTGAGCTCATTTCAGCCTCCAAACACACTACCACAGCACTTGTCTAGGATATTTTGTCTTTTCGTGCCAATGATATACACAGGTTTCGAGTCGCCAGTATAAGCACCTCAAAGTCTACTGTAGGTTTAGCATAACTCATTAGGATAATTTTGTTGAACTTTTTCATGTACAATCATTTTTTGCATCAAGATATTTTAGTCAATGGCCATGGCTGAAATCAATGATGTATTTCGTATGTTGGATGTTGAGGATAAGTTGGATGGTATGAATTACACATTATGAGCTTATATGATGCATCATGTATTGGTCACAAAAGAATAGTGGAATCAATGTAGAAAAGATGCTCATCATCTTTACCCTGCTTGGATGTCATGTTCATGATGAGTAGAGAGTCTTCTTCATCTTCAATATAGTTGTTGTAGTCCCTTCTTCCTCTAAAGCCTCCTTGATAATTGTTGTTGGTGTGGTCTTGATTGTAGTTATGATTGTAGGTGTCTCAGTCATTGTTGTATCTGCCTCTTGATTGTCTATAGCTACCTCTATGGAAGCCTCTTCCCCTTTGGTTTCTTGTATTCTTGAAGCATTCTTTTATAGTGTGGTTGTTAAGACCACAAATGTTGCATGGTGAGTTGTTGTAGGGACTCCCCTTGCCTTTCTTTCCTCCTTTGCCCCTTCCGCTTGCACCTCTTCCTCTTCTTGCATAATTAGCTTGAGAGGTACTAGCCTCTTCTTTATGCTTCTTGCCTTTACCTTTATCCTTAGCTTTATTCTTATCTGTATAAAGGGAAAAAGATTGTTTACCTCTTGAGTTGTCACCATTTTTTTTGAGCTTTGTCTCATGGGTGAAGAGTTGCCCCATCAAGGTGTTGAGGTCAGGTATTTGCATATCCATGTAGAGATCCATTGTTGTGGTGACGGACTCCCACTTATCATCAGCCTTGATTCCATTAATGATCTGCCTCATTATGTGTTCTTCTTTTATCCTCTCCAATGCTTGCAAGCTGATCAGCCACATCTTTCATCTTGGTTACATAATCAGCCACTCCTTGCTTTGGTTGTTTCTTTAGGGTTGTAAATTGCATCCACAATCAATTCTTCCTAGCTCTTGTGTTTGAGGAGAAACATGATGAGAGTGTGTTGGCATCATATGGGAAGAAGCCAAGTATGGGCATGCATGCGGATCTAGCACTAAGGCAACCTATTAAATTTTTTCCAAACCTTACATCATTTTAAAAGTGATTCTCATCACTAGAAACCCTTGTAAATATCGTTTCATCTTTTTGTAGCTCCATTTTGTACAAGCCGAGGAGTCCTTGAGCTTGGGGAGTCTTAGAAGTAGTTGCCTGCCAATTTTCATATTTTTTAGATCTCGTTTGAGCCCTCAAATAAGCCCTGGAACCTAATTTTTAACTAGGCCGGACATAGGTCTGGACAGGGCCAAAGCTAGTCAAAAACTATAAATAGAGCTAGAGAGCTCATTTTTGGGAGAGCTTCTTGTAGTTTTGAGCTTGTATGAGAACTTGGTTGTAATAGAAGTGATTCGATTGTCTTACTCTCTTTGTTCTTGCCGTGTGTGCGCGTGTGTGTGCATGTGTGTGCATGTTCGTGTGCTTCTCACTCACACACTTGTACCTTCACTTGCTCGAGGTCTTCATACCATCCTCATGTCTTCCCGGATTGACATTAAAGGAGGTGCTGCTCATCACTGAGCTACACCAAATTTTGGCGCCGTTGCCGGGGATCGAGCTTTGAGGACGAGTGTGTGATGGTAAGACATAGAGAGGACGCGTTGGAATGGTAAGTAGTAGGTAAATCTCTTGTTTTTTTTTCTCCATCTCCATCTCCATCTCCATCTCCATCTCCATCTCCATCTCCATCTCCATCTCCATCTCCATCTCCATCCCCTTCTCCACTTCATATTCCCTCTTCCTTATCATTCTCCTCATTTTCTTTGTGCGAGTTTGAGAGAGAGCGAGTGTGTGTACTTGTTTTTGTGTGTTTTTGCATGTTTCTTGCAGGTTTCAGCTTCATCACCATGTCCAGCAAGCTCAGTAGGTATGGAATCTTTCTACGCAAGCCCTGAGGCGTCGAGCTCAAGCTATCGTGACACACCGAAAAGTTTACCCAATCACTATTCTGAGTGCACCATGACATTGCGCAGGCTGAGAGCTCCTAGAATCACTAGATAGATCAGAAAAATCCACCATATCCCGACCTATCGTGACACACCCAAGTATCGCGACACTCCCAAGTATCGCGACACCTCCACCTATCGCGACACTCCCAAGTATCACGACACCTCGACCTATCATGACACTCCCAAGTATCACGACACCTCGACCTATCGCGACACTCCCAAGTATCGCGACACTCCCATGTATGGCAACACCTCGACCTATCGTGACACTCCCAAGTATCGGGACACCTTGACCTATCGCAACACTCCCAAGTATCGCGACACCTCGACCTATCGTGGCACTCCCAAGTATCGCGACACCTCGACCTATCGCGACACTCCCAAGTATCGCGACACTCCCAAGTATCACGACACCTCGACCTATCGTGACACTCCCAAGTATCGCGACACCTCGACCTTTCGCGACACTCCCAAGTATCGCGACACCTCGACCTATCGTGACACTCCAACCCGACCTATTGTGATACACGGGCTTAATGCATGAATTTTTAGGGTGAATTAACTCAAGTGAATTGAGGTACATTTGGACTTAATTTTGGACACATTGGGATGATATTAGAGCCTTAGAAGGGAGTGAAATACCTAAAAACCAGGGAGGAATTTCCTGAACCCTGAGAACCTGTTTTGACCCCTAATGCCTGATTGGTCATAACTTCACCATACGAACTCCGATTGATGAGATTTTGGTCTCGTTGGAAATCTTGTTGAGAATCCTACGTGAACTTTTGCAGGAACAGTGCGTGCACTCAAGGCATTCCAAGGCAAGCTAGCAAGGGTGAGTACCAAGCTTGGGAGAAGGCTTCCTGGGCTGGTGTAGCGGTTTGAGCAACCAGAGGATTGAGGTTGGAAGTTCTCTCAACCCTCCTTTGTCAATTCCTAGCTTAGGCTAGTACGACTTAGGTGTGGTGATTAATTAGAGCAACGCTAGGCACGAATCAAGTCCAAGAGAACTAATCAACAAAGTACAAGCATTAAGTAGAGCTTAAGCGCGAAAATTCTAAGGAACAAAAGTAAACTTAAATCGGGCAAATATCTAGTGTGAAATTCACTTAAGTACTCCTGACGACGTGATATCAGAACAGATCATAAACATAATATTCAACTAAAAAGAACAAAGAGATTGGTGCAAATTAACCTGCAACGAGAGTGTACTTGAGACTAAGGGGGTAGAGAAATCAGGCATATGAACCTTAGGTCAGGCAGACACTTAGTCCGAGACCAAGAAAGCCTCATATCTTCTGAAGCTAGTGTCAATCACACTGCTAGGTCTTGGGCCCAGCAGTTGAGTGATTACCCATACACTCTCCGATCAGAAAGACATGATGCTTAAAGCATATCAGGCCAGAATCCAGGAAGGGCCAAACGTGACAGATCATGATAAATGTTACCCTAGGGCCGATCTAGAGATAGAGCGAACCAAGCTTTGTGCTAAGATGGTCGAATTGGCGCAAGCCATGTTTGAAGCCAGTCGCCTATTCAATGGCTCTAGCTCCACTAGAACACCGTTGCATTTTGATGGTCTGTTGGATAGATTGGAGAGGTTACTTACAAAGTCTGGAAAAGGAGCCACCACCCAGGCTAAGGAGAGGGCAAGTGATAGAATAAGCATTCCCCCCCCACGAAGCTTATGTGCCTAACTCCACTGAACCAGACACCTCTTCTTCTATGAATAGGTATTCACCAGAGTTCTTGAGAGAAATTCAAGAAGAGAAATGGGCAAAGGAAAGCGAAGTCCCTCCTCCCATTGAACTTGTGGATGATGCACATGATCAATTCCCACAAGACATCCCTTCTATTTATGAAGAGCAGGAGAGCACCCAATCTAAAGAGAGAGTAGGCTTTGAGTCTAATTCCTTACAGGAACTACCCCATTTCACAGGCCCATGGGAAACCAAGTCAACTTGCATGAGAGCACCCATGGTCATGATAAGAAACGAAGATTCGATCATACCTAGGAACACTGAGGTAGTAAAGAACACTAAAGTGCAGTGCAATCTCACTTTAGAAGAGCTACTCAGAGTTAAGCCAGAAGTGTGGAAACACGTAGCCAAATAAGTGCCAGACCTAGCGAAATCGTGTTCCTAGGTGGGATCACATAGAATAGTGCTAGAAATACCATTGGATAAGATAGGAGATATGAGTGAACGAGAAGAAGGAAATACCTATCTCCCAGTTACCCATCAGGAATACACAACCAAAGCAATTTTGGACTCAGGTGCAGGAGTTGCAATTGCTACAACTTCCCTATGGAAGCGTTGGGGCAAGCCACCACTCAGGCCGACGAGAATGAAACTGTAGATGGCCGATGGTCATATTGAGAGGCCCTTAGGATTGCTAGAAGGAATAACTCTCACTATATGTGGTGTTGAGTTTGGACATACTTTTGCTATATGCGACTTTAGCAAAAACCAAGCCTACGAGATGATTTTGGGAAGACCATTTATGCGGTAGTTGCAAGTGGTACATGATTGGGGAACCAATTCTTTGTACTTGCAACACTTAGGTGTTACAACCAAAGTCAATCTCAAGGATTACTCTCATAGAGATGTACCCCCCATCCAATGGAATCCCATCCATAGAGCCAAAGATGATACTGAGTCAGTGCATTCCATAGGATCAGGATCCTCATGGATGCATGAAGACACTCACTTATGGATGTGTAAGGTAGCAGTAGAAGAAGAGAAGAGAGAGAAAGCCAGAGAGGTAGGTGCAAAAGAAACCCATAGATCAATTCAAGACCCAGCCTATGCACCTGTAGTTTTTCCTGACGAAGAATTTGAGCCTCACGGCTGGGCTGAAATTTTAGCAACAATGGATGTCCCCATCAATGAAGAACAATGGACACCCCATTGTGATGAGGATGGCTATGACATTTCACTCTTTTCAATAGAACCGATCATGGGAGATGCAGTTTTAGAAGAATGCAAACCTAGCCCTGATGCATTTGAGGATGCAAGTGACTCCGACTTAGAGTCAATCATTATGGACCCACCTTTTGCATCAGATGAAGAATACTTCCATGAAGTAGAAGTTCACCCTCAGAGACATGAAGAGATCATTAATGATATGAGATTAACCATAGAAGTGACCATTAAGAGTGAGGGAAAGAAAAGAAAGAAGAAGGAAGTCACTCTAGAGGAAGAAGAATCCTTGTTTGAGGTCCTTGAAAACTTTAAAAAATATGAGATAGACAATAGGAGAGTCGTGATAAGAATGCATAAACGCGAGGCACAATCAGGAGAGGCCTATGATAGCAAGGAAACTACCAAGAAAATAGTTGTAGCCCTAGAAGAGGGAGAAGAAAGATGCACCTACATAGGGCATGACCTGACGAGAGAAGAAGAGCAAGAGTTGATAACCCTGCTAAGAGAATACAGAGATGTATTCGCTTGGAGTTATAATGACTTGAAAGGGGTCGACCCAGACATATGCTCACACACGATTCCCATGACCACAGATGCGAGACCCTCTAAACAAAAGCCATACACATACAATGACAACTATGCTGCCAAGATCAAAGAGGAGATAGATCGCTTGGTTGAAGCTGGATTTATCTATGAAATTGAGCACACTGAATGGGTATCCCCCATTGTAGTGGTGCCCAAAAAGAATGGCAAATTACGTGTATCCATTAACTTGAAGAAGGTTAACGCAGCCACTATCACGGATAGTTATCCGCTTCCTATCACTCAGCATCTATTAGAGAGGGTAGCAGGCAAGGAAGTGTACAGCTTCCTAGATGGGTTCTCTGGCTACAATCAAGTGGCCATTTCACCAGAAGATCAGCATAAGACGGCTTTTGCCACTTGCCTTTTGAGTAATGCCATTTGGTCTTACCAATGCGCCAGCCACTTTTCAGAGGCTGATGTGCCACGTGTTTAAAGAGTTCCTAAGGAAGAACTTGGAAGTCTATGTGGATGATCTTTGTGCTCATTCCAACATTAGACAAACACATATACCGGAAGTCAAGCAAATTTTTGACAAATGTAGAGAGTATCAAGTCTGCCTAAACCCAGAAAAGTGTGTTTTCATGGTTAGATAAGGCAAGATTCTAGGGCACATAGTGTCAAAGAATGGCATATCCACTAACGAAGAGAAAGTTAGAGCCATCGCAGCACTGCCTAGGCCAAGGAACGTCAAGGAAGTACAAGCTTTCATGGGGCATTGTGGTTACTAACGCCGGTTCATTCACATGTATGTAGTCATTGCAAAGCCTCTGTATGCTCTTCTAACTAACTTTGAGTGGACTGATGAATGTGAGAACTCTTTCAAGGATCTCAAACGAAGATTATGTTCAGCACCAATCTTGACCACACCAGATTGGAACAAGCCATTTCATGTCCATGTGGATGCATCCAATTATGCTATTGGATGCGTGCTAGCACAACCTACAGGTGAAGGTAACATGGATCTTCCAATTGCCTATGCCAGTAGACAGTTGAATGCAGCTGAACGAAATTATACCACCACTGAACGAGAAGGGTTAGGCATGGTATATGCAGTTAAAAAGTTTAGACACTATTTGCTTGCAAATAAGTTTAAATTTTTTACTGATCATCAAGATCTGTTGTACTTGGTAAACAAGCCATGCAATACAGGCAGATTGGTAAGATGGTTCCTCTTACTAATGGAATACGACTTTGAGGTTGTGGTGAGGAAAGGCAAGACCCACTTGAGAGCATATCATCTCTCAAGGCTCACATCAGGAGAGGCCCCACAAGGAGTGTCAGATGACTTACCTGATGCTTACTTGTTTAATTTGGAAGTTGTACCTCAGTGGGCTAAGCCATTAGTGCCAGTATTGACATACGGGCCTAATCACCCGGTGATACACATAGAAGATAGAGAGATAGTAAAAGCTCAAAAGTATCATATCTTGGCAGGAAGTATGTACAAACATACGGAGCAAGGAATTTTAGCCTGTTGTGTGGAAGAGGACGAATACGCTAAATGGTTGCAATTAGCACATGTAGGTGCATTGGAGCAACACCACTCAAAACAACGAACCCTACAGGCACTGAGGAGACTAGGAGTGCACTGGCCAACTATGGAAGCTGATGTCCATAGAATGTGCAAGGAATGCCCAATCTGCTGCACTAAACCACCAGTGGAACATGCCACGCTTTATCGAGTGTCCTTAGTGCCAGATTGGAGTGAACCATTAGTAGCCTTCTTGAGGACGAAAACATTCCCTCAAGATATGACGTTGGATAGACAAAGGAGTTTGGAACAAGAAGCCTTAGATTATGCACTCATTGGTGATAATTTATACAAACGTGGTAAAGATGGTTACCTACGACTATGTGTCCATGAGAGCAAATACCTCAAGATATTAGAAACTGCTCACCAAGGTGTAGCAGGAGGACACTTTGGACCAGATCGGGTGATCAAGGCAATCCTATTTGCAAGACTTTGGTGGGCAACCCTTCACATGGATGCCATTGAAGCCTATGATGGGTGGACGTGCATTCTCTAAGTGGGGAATAGATTTTGTTGGTCCAATTAATCCCCCAGCTAAAGGTTCACATGCTGAGTATATCATTGTGGCCACAGACTATCTAACCAAGTGGGTAGAAGTGAAAGCCACAACGAACAATGATGCACAAACAACAGCTAAGTTCTTATTCGAGAATGCGTTCACTAGATATGGGCTACCCATAGAGCTAGTAAGTGATAGAGGCACACACTTCTTGAATGAAGTCATAGAAAACCTTCTCCAAGAATTCTTGGTGATACATAAGAAGTCTTCCCCCTATCATCCACAAGCTAATGGCCAAGCTGAGAGCACAAATAAGATCTTATGCAACATGCTGACTAAATTGGTGAATAATAAACGCTCTGATTGGGACAAACAATTACACCACGCTGTTTGGGCATACCGATTTTCCTATAAAACGGTACTCCAAGCCACACTCTTTCAGATGGTGTTTGGCCAGAATGCCGTGCTACCATTGGACTTTTTGATACCTACATTGAAAGTAGCACAGGAGCATGATTGGACAGGCCATGAACTCTCCTCCTGAATCTTTGATCTTGAACATTTAAGTGAGACACGATTGAGAGCTGCAGCAGGAATCTATGCAGCCAAGAAGAGGCAAAAGGCGTATTTTGATACACATGTGAAGGATAAAGGCTTGAAAGCAAGAGACCTAGTTCTAGTCTACACATTGAAGCAACATGGATGAAAATTAGAGAAAAGAGGCTATGGACCAATGATTATCAATAGGATCTCCACGAGTGGAGCAGTTGAACTAGCCACTCTAGAAGGTGACATCCTACCAAGTTACATAAGTGGATGCAGAGTCAAGTTATATCAAGAACCCTTAACAGAAGAAATGCTAAATCGACTCAATACTACAAAGAAACGTAAGGAAGAGGAAAAGAGAATACGAGAAGAAGCACAGGTAGAAGCTTTAGAACGCATCCGACGAATGAAACTGAGAAGACAAGGCAGAGATCAGACCATGACTGACAATCATGAAATTCATGGTTATCACATTGCCATGTGTGAGGCTTCTGGTAAGCGGACCCATAAGATAGTTGATCGACGACCTTTTGTGATCCTAGAAGTCAGACAAGGAGACAGTTGAAGGACCGTGCGAGCTTTAATTGATTCAGGAGCAGCCACTAGTGCAGTTTGGCTTTCTTACTGCCAGCAATTGCAATTGGAGGTAAAACCCCTAGAAGCATATCTAGTAGGATTAGGAGGTGTTGAAACCCCTTGCATGGGAGAGTGGAACTTCCCCTCTACATCCAAGAGGTCCTCATGACTGCAAATGCTAGTATGTGAAGATGAGGATCTTACTGAACCTCTTGTCTTGGGCCAAGACTAGATCTATGATCACGCAGTCAACCTCAACCTAAGAAGTAGACTTCTTGAGGCTTGGGCAGGCAAAAGCCGTCTCATGATTGAATTAGAAAATCAAGCACTCGAACCATTAGAACATGCACCAAGTCCTGGTCCCTCCAGGAATCCACATGAAGATAACAATGTTGTTCTTGTCCAAAGTTCTATGGTGTAGAGGATTGTCACTCTCGAGGAAGGTACAGAAGTGTTAAACGCTGTTGGTTCCTTCTAACTGTCAGAAGTGCGTTTAAGTGATTCTTGGGTTCTTGGGAGTGGAAGGGGTCTGTTAGACAGAGGCCCTGTACTTAGTTCCCAAACTCATTGCTCAGCAATATACTACTACTGAGAGTTCTAACAAAAATCTGTTGTACTTAGGCATTACCATTCACAGTCTTAGCTCAACCACGTGTACCGAATATACTAAAATGCTATGTTGCATCTACACAATACTTACTGGGAATGCCGGAAACAAGAGTAATCGTTAACCTTTACCGAATGGATATAAACAATCAGACAACACCGTAGTCACAGAGAACTCGATAGTTCAAACACACAGTACTGAAGATTCAGTACTCAACCCAAGAGATCTCTACTATAACTTAAACTTGTCGTGTGGAACCTAAACTAGATACTACCGACAACTTAGGACAACACTGATACCAAAAGAGTTACCATGACTGCACCGACTTCGCCATACACTTACAGAATGTTTCAAGAAAAGAGACGATCCGATACGCGAACTAACTGAGACACACGATCGCCATGGATACCATCAGACAATGAATAAGTCAGAACACAGATACACACCGAATACTCAGAAAGTCACCAAGATACTCTGGATTACTTCACTCGATACACAGTAACGCTCTAGAAAATCTCTCAGACAGACAGTCTGGTAGTCCCTCGAATGTTCTGAAGTTAATCAAGCAGAATAGAGGTCGACGGCAGACAAACAAGATCGACAAACAAACAAGAGACGAACCAGAGACTTAGAATACTGGAGATTATGCAAATAGACACTACAGACACGATCCGCTCAGTCACCCAGACAGACAGTCTGGTGATCCATCACGTACCCGTCTCTGCGCGCCTTCTTGATTTATATAACTTTTTTACAAACTGTTTGTAACTACTTTTTCACTCGTGCGAACAAGATTCAGTTATACAATCTTCCGATCCGGCGGCCACTAACACTCTGGCATGCACGGTGGACTCGAACCCGTAGGTTTTACAAAATTATTGCTCATCTATGATTCCTTCTAAGTACATATTTCTAGCTAATCTAAAGGTACGGGCGATCTTTTTCTTGAGGGTTTCTAATAACTGTTTAAGGGTGTCCGGTTCTAGTAATTGTGCATCTATATGTACAGAGCTTAGGGCTATGGCTTCATTTAGCAAAATTTTTGCTTGGGTCTGCAGAAAGGCTTCCTGTAAGTAAAATTCATTGGATAAAGCCGCATCTCTTGAGATCTTCATTTCGGCAATCTGTTGCTCCATCTTCTGTACTCTTTCTTTCTGGTTTTCCAATTGATTCTCTCTTCTTTCGATTTCTTGAATCTGAAAGTTTACTATTCTTTCATATGATGTTTTTTTGTGTCTGAGATCTGCAATTAGCTTCTGTGTCTGCGCTTCCTTGGTCAAATAATGCTTGAGCATATTGTTTACATCTGATAGGTTTTCTTTCGTCTGTTGCAGTTCTTCTTCTGTTAACTTAGCTTGCATCTGCTGTTCTTGACTCTACTGCATTAATTCTTGTAGATGAGTTCTGGTTTCTTCGAGCAAGTTTCCTAAGGCGATCCTTGCATCTTCCTTGTCCTGTATATCTTGCTTCATTTTGCTGATTTCTGAGTTTGCAATCTGTAACGACTCTTCTTTCTTTGTGAGTTCCGCCACGACCGCATCTCTCTGATTGGCAATCGTCTGTTGTTCGGTAATTTGAGCTTGGAGCTGGGCAATCTGTGAGTTGAGCTGATGGTTTTTGGCTTTAACTGCATCTATCTCTTCTTGCAGTGGCGTGATGTCTGCTTCTAGAATGTCCACTTTGTGTTGTAGCTCATTCCGGATGTTGTCTGTGGCTTCTTTCATTTGGATTGGCAGTTGTTTTGATAGGTTAATGAGTAATTGACCCATGTTGGCCAATTCAGAAATTACGGGAATCGAGGGAAATGGAAGCTGAGGTTGTGGTTGGGATGAGGAGGTGGTGAGCAATTGTTGGGAGTTCGGTGGAGAGTAGTTGAGGGATGAGGACGAGGAGGCAACGGGTTTGGCAGGGTGGATGGGTTGGATGGGGATAATGGGGTCGATTGGTGGTTCCGGTGGGGGAGTGGGAAGGACAGTCTGAGATGTTACCTGATTGTCATTTTGTTGTGCATTGTCTACTACTGTGGATTCAACTGCCTTAAGCAGTCTTTCGAACGCTTTTTTCACAAGTTGTTCTTCATCTGCTTGTTGTTCCTTTTCAGAGTGGTGCTGTGATGCTTCTTCGGTAGATGTTGTGTCAGCTTCAATATGATTTTCTTGTTGTTGCTCCTGGGAAGATTCTGCGGAAGATTCATTCTGCATTGATGTTGTGGTGTCGTGGAATGTTTGCTCGTCCTGTTTTTCTTCTTCTTTGTCTTCATCTTTGTTTCCTTCGGCAGATCCTTGTGCTTCACTCTCAGAAGAACTAATTCAGATCCTTTTTCTGCGGAAGAGTTGGTTTAGTTCCTCTTCATCTTCTTCTTCATCGTCCCATAGTTGTACTGATTCTTCATGTCGCAGAACAGGTCCTCGGGGTGGTGGTTGTGCTGCGAGTATTGCCGGAAAAAGGAATGAAAGGATGTGCGGCAATCTGGATCTCGGCATGCCTCCCTTGTTTACCTGTTTCATAATGGACACGCACTCTCGGTGAATGCGGTGGAAGAAGAAGGATGCAAAGTTGACTGGTTCTTGTGCAGCTAATTCTATGGCGGAGTAGAAGGGGCGGGATATTCCATAGGTGCATTTCTGTAGGTTGAGAATGGCTACTAAGAACTGAAGAGCTGATCGTTCTGGTTCCGGTCGGCAGAGAATCGCATACTCGTTGGATGAATGCCTAGGAAATAACTCTACCATTCTAGCGACTGTCAGACTTGGGCCATTTTCCCAGCCTTGCGAAGGGAGTATAAAGGCTTCGGCAAAAGCTTGGAATGTGATGAGTGTACGGGATGGGAGGGAGGTGATCAGCCAACTCTGCTCGGTGGCAGGTGTGTTGGCGATGGCGGAGATGATTTGGGCAAAAAATGGGTGGGACTCCACTGAATGCCAAGGCAGTTCAGCGAAGTTGTTAAGCCCACGAATGCGCAGGAACTCTCCTACGTCTGTAGGGAGTCCATCACGGAAGGTGGCGTAGTTAGCCAAAGCTTCCATGGCGCACACAACGATAGTAAACACAAGCACACAGAGCACAGGGTAAGCACACAGAGCACAAATCACACAAACACAATAGCGTTTTTCGACGAAACAGAAAAGGTTAAGTAGATGCGTCGCAGTGGAGAGCAATGAAGGATGATTAATCATCGTGCGGTATTGAAATGATAATTCTTAACTTCGGTGTGCATTCGTGGGTAGCTGGCAAGAGCAGGGCGGCCATGGACATAATTAGGTATCAAAACTTGGATATTTACATATTTATTTTATTAAGCACACAAAATGAAAGAAAAGAAAAGAAAAGAAAAGTAAAGTGAAAGGAATGCCAAAAGACGCGGCCAACCGCAAAACGTTTTAGTGCGGGTTAGACGTGTGTTGATACGACCGCATCTTCGAACCGTTAATGACTTTCGGAAGAGGTATTCCGGTCAACGTAGTCAACCGAAAAGTTGCTGGGCCCACTTGCTCAGAAATTCGGTAGGGACCAAACCATCGCAACTTGAATTTGCCCGCAGAGCGATTCGACTTTGCATTGTACAAGAGTACAAGTTTTCCCACCGAAAAAATTGGGGTCTTTAGATATCGGTCATGTGTTCGAGCTTGTCTTAGCTGTACTTCCTGCATAGTCAAAAAACTGTGCCATCGTTGCTCGTCTAATTCTCTGAGTGTATCCAACCGAAAGTACAGTGATTCTTCCGATAGTAGTTTCTGGTTGATGGCTACTCGTAAACTTGGTATAACTATCTCCATCGGTGCTATTGCTTCTAATCCATAAGCCAGTTTGAAAGGGGTTAATCCTGTTGTTACCTTGTATGTAGTCCGATATGCCCATAATACTGCAGGCAACAGTTGATCCCATCTTTCCGGTGCTTCCATAATCAATTTTCGAAGCATATTCAACAAAGTTTTGTTTGTACTTTCAGCCAAACCATTAGCACGAGGATAATAAGGAGAACTAGACTTATGTGTGACCTGGAACGAATGTGTGAGTACTTTCATTAAATTGTTGACAAAATGAGTGCCTTGATCTGTAACAAGTTCCAGTGGTAAACCAAAACGTGGAAAAACATCGGTTAGCAGACACTTTGCTACCACAACAGCTGTAGCAGACCGTAAAGCCCAAGCTTCTGCCCATCTGGTAGCATAATCAGTACATGTCAAAATATAACGATTGTTACTGAGGATTGCTGGTGGTGTAATAGGTCCAATGAAATCTAGACCCCACTTCTGAAAAGGTTCTAATGGCAGGATAGGTTGTAGCAGAAAATAATGACGTGGTAACGGTTGTCCAGACCTCTGACAATTATCACATTTTTTTACAGACTACAATACTTCCCTGTACATAGTAGGCCACGAGAGACCACTTTGCAGAATTTTTCGGTGTGTTAAGTCTGCCGCAAAATGGCCATCGGAAGGAATTAAGTGAGCCAAAGTAATAACTAAGTTAACTTCATGTGGTGGAATACATCGTAGTAAAATTCTAGTATGATCCACATAGTATAATTCCCCAGCAATCAACCAAAATCGGCGGCTAAAAACTACAATTTTCCGGCGTATTGCCGTAGAAGTCTAAGATGGAAGGCATCCATCAGTGAGAAAGGTCAATATCTGATCATAGTATGTAGATGGCATAGGCGGGTCTGTAATTTCATCATTAGTTGGTTCAGAGACATAAATTGCTGGTGTTGCGTCATCTATGCCGACTAGAGCTTCACCGGAATCTAAGCGAGACAAAAAATCTGCTAAGGCATGTGAACTGCCTGGCCGATGAATGACTTCGTAGTCAAATTCTTGTAAAAGTAGAACCCATCGTGCTAATCGACCTCCTAGATGCTGTTGCCGAACCAGATAAACAAGTGCAGCATGATCTACATGAAAAGTAAATCTACGGCCCAGCAAATAATGCCTGAATTTCTTGACAGAATATACTAAACCTAGACATTCTCTTTCTGTTACAGAGTAATTCTTTTCAGCAGGGGCCAATCTTCGACTTGCATAGTACACAAGTCTGAACCACTTATCGGTTTGTTGCATTAGAACGCTTCCTATTGCTATATCTGAAGCATCAACAAAGACATGAAATGAGCGATTCCAGTCGAGAGGCTGTAAGATGGGAACTTGTGTTAATAAACACTTTAAACGATCAAATGCCATCTGACATTCCTGAGTCCACTCAAACTGTCCAGGAGTCTTGGTGATTAATCTGTTCAGTGGTATTGCCAAGTGAGCAAGCCATCGTAAGTGTCATCCATGCCATCTTACTTGTTTGGTAACAACCCCAATTCTGAAAACACCTCAATGGGATAAAATTTTTCATGTTCATGTGGATGCTTCCAATTATGCTTTGGGATGTGTGTTAGCACAACCAATAGAAGGAAGCAAGTTAGATTTTCCAATGGCCTATGCTAGTAGACAATTGAATCTAGCAGAGAAAAATTACACAACCACTGAAAGAGAGGGATTGGGCATGGTATTTGCTGTTAGTGTTTCTGAATCTACCATGTCTTCTTGAACACCTGAATTCTTTTGCTCTAATACATCTGAAATAAGCTTTATTTCCTGTACTTTTTCTTTCTCCAATACATGTTGAGTCTCTTCAAAAAGATGTCCTTCCTTTGTTTGCATCTCCTTTTCCTGGCTTAGAGTTTCCTGAAACAGATTATATTCAGTTTCCTTACCAAAGTTTTCCTGACATTCACCTGCTTGTTCTTCCTGTCTTTCCTTTTCCTGGGCTAGAACTGATTCACTTACTTCCAAATCTTTCACCTGATCATCACTTCTTTCCTCTTTGTGTTCTTCTTCCTGTTCATCCATGTTCATGAGGTCCATTGCTACCTCTTGTTCTTGATCCTCATTGGATGTAAATTCCTCATTGTTCTTCAAATCATGCAGCACATCCTTTATACTCTGAATGATCTCTTTTTCCACTACTTTCCCTGTGACTTCTTGAACATTGCCTTTCTCAAATATTTCCTCTGCTTCCTGTAGTGAATCTTGATCTGTGCCTTTTTGTTTTAAGACTGAGCTGCTCACTTGTGCCTTCTTGGCTATTGCTTCTATGCTCTCCTCTAGTTTGATGTAGGTTTGTGACGGTTTTGTCCATATGGATTTAATCCCAGTATGCACTAATCCACAACTAACGTCTTCCCTTATCTCACTTGCCTGTTCTATCATAGCTGCTTTTCCCTTCATCAACCTTCTTTCATCTTCAATACTGAGCTGTTTTCCTGCTTGTTCCTGAATCAGCTTCTCCTGAGACTTCTTCAATTCTTCAGGTGTTTTCTGTTTCTCAGAAGCCTGTGTAATTATGTTAGGAGTATTTGGTATTGACAAATTTAGACTTTTTAGCAAGAATCTCTCAATGTCACTTTCAGAATCAGATGAAAAGTGTGAAGGTCCTCCTTTTTCTGGTTCTGTGGGTCTTGATACTTCTTCCACCATGGATGGATTCTGTGTTTCTTCCATGATTACTTCCTCCCTCTTTTTGGTGACAACAGTTTCAACTATGGATTTGCCCTTTCCCTTCTTGGTCAATTTCTTCTTTTGTATTGGTTTCCTTGGAACCTTCTTTTTCACCACAACAGTGGTTCTGGTCTCTGGAGGTCCTTGCAATTCCTTGAAATAGGCCAGCAACTCAACTTCTTTCCTGACAAACACCTCCTCAGTTTCAGCTGTCATCATTTGATCATGGAGTGCTTCATAGTGCTCCACCTCCTCCTGAACCCAGTTTGTAGCTTTGCATGAGTAGTCTTCCAGCATTTTCTGATATTGTGCCTCATACATAGCTCTTTTGTTGTTTCCTTGGGTTAAATAGGTGTATAATTGCTCTTTGCTTGTTTGGGGTGGATGAGGTTCACTAGAGGATTGAACTTGTTTCTGTGCCTCCTCATGTTCCTCTTTTGTAGCTTCCTCCATTTCTAGTTCCACCTTCCTTGGGTCCAACCTTCTTTTCTTTACAGGAATTACTTCCTCAGCTATCATCTTCCTTTTCATACCTGTTCCCCTCATGCGGGTTTGTCCTTCTGTTTCCCTTTCTGCCGTTTTTCTTGGAGGACTCTTGATTCCAGCCATAAGGCTTCTGAAATACTGTGCCTCTGGAGCTAATTTCAATTGATCTTCCATCTCTAGAACATGATAAATGATTCTTGTTAAGAACTGGGCTCCATTCATGAACTTCTTCTGCTCCCAGTGTTTTGCTACTTCCTTCAGCTGTTCATGGATGTATGGTGAGACATCCATTACTCCAAAAGGTTTGGTTCTGTCCTTGTTGTTGAACATCAATAATGTCACTGACTTATGCGGCATGGTATATCTTGGTAATTTTGGAAATCAAAAGTACTGTAAAAACATCCTTACGGCATATTCTTCATTCTCCCTTCCTTTAAAGTCAGTGAATTTTGCATATCCTGTGTAAGTTTCCTTATTCTTTTTGACAAAACTCGGGTCAAGTTTGGTTCCCATTGTGTAGAATTGCAGTGCTGCTCTGATATGTTCTGCCTTGATAGTGTGATACCTACTTCCTGATTATCCTTGTTTTTGACTTTGCATCTGAAATAGGCATCATTCCCTCTTCCTATTTCTGTCAAACTATTCATTACTTGTGATACCCTCTCAAAATCAATGAAAAAGATAGGCTCCTCCAATATTATGTGCAGTCCTATTGCCTTCCATCTTTTCATATTGACTGCCACTCTTTGAAACCTGTAGAACTCCTAACACAACATTGTATACTTATATCCTCCTACTCCCACAGTGAATATGTGTTGACCAATGATGTTTAGGGTCTCCTTAAGTTCCTTCACCACCTTCTCAGCCTCTGGAATTTCTGTCTCATCATCTGACTCTAGGTCCACCTGTTCCTCCACAGCTTCACTGTCCAGAAACCAATGGCCTCTTGATAGAACGACTGATTCTGCCTTGAAGTCATGAATTGGTAATTCCTTCGTACTCACCATTTTCTGAGGAACATAAAATAAACAAAGAAAAACTCTACCCACATAAGTTACCAGAAGTCAAAAAGTAATATGTAGGGCTTTATTTTGAGATGTCATGACATAAGAATGAAAATAAAATCCAAAATAAATTCCATTTCTCCAGGAAAGACTCAAAAAGTGATCATCACAGGTGTAGCAAGATATCTAGTGCAGTCCCTTTTCCTAACCACTCTTTTGAAAAAACAAATCATTTATCAAATGATAGAAAACAAAAACTTAACTAAAAAACTAACTAACAAAAAATAAAAAATAAAAAATAAAAAATAAATAGATCTCTACTATTCTTCTACCTATATCTTGCTTTGTGACATATGATTTTTGTAAAAAATAACAGAAAAAAAAACAATTTTTCTCAATTTTTCTTTCTCTTCTCTTTCAGCAATGATTTTTTTTTCTCTTCTCTCTTTTTTTTTTTCAACAATGTTTTTTTTCTCTCTCTTCTTTTCAAATACTTTTTTCTATTTCTTTTCTTTTTTTCATTTTCATTTTTTTTATAATAATTTTTTTCTTTCTTTTCTTTCCCTCCTAATTCTGTTTTTAGAAAAGAAAATCAGGTCTAATATGTATTTTTTCATAATTTTTATGATTTTCTAGATATAGATCAAATCTGGATGATCTTTCTTCCACTGGAACAATTCTGATTTTTTAACCCAATACTTCCTGACTCCAATTGGTCTGGTTCCCAGCAAACAACCATTCCCTTTGTATAAGCATTTTGTAGGAGTTTTTGGTCTCCATATCGGTTTTGTCCTTGATTCCTGTTTCAATGAGGAGACCTGTTGTAGACTTTGATTCCATGTGCTTTTTGCTTTGATGCTTTGATTCTTTGGACCATGCCATGATTGCCATCTTCTTCCCATCTCTTCACCCTTCTTTGTTCTTCCAATCTTTTGCTAATTTTGCTTATATGAAGCTTGATCATTTAGCATTTGTATTGGTAATGTTTGTATATCCTCAAATGCAAAAGTGAATCCTTCAAAGTGTATATCATGCACATCTGATGGAATTTCCTGTTTTTCATTACTCAATAGAAATATTAAAAACCTTTTGTCATTTATGTTCAATTTAAGCTTCATTTTTTCAAAATCCAAGATCACTTTACCTTGTTGAAGCCATGGTTGACCTAAAATCACTTTTTCAGTCATCAGATTATCTGGCCATTCTTCACAGTCTATTTTCATATATTCTTCATTAAACTTTACTTCAATAGTCAGTGAAGACATGCTCTGTACTATTTGACCTTCCAATGTTTTGATTAGGGTTCTACTTTCTTTTCTTTTTATGTTGAATTTACTTACCATGGCTGAACTAATCAGATTTACTTGTGCTCCAGAATCTATCAAAACCCTAATGCTTTCATTTTGAAAGTCCATTATCATCACAGGGACATGTTCCTTTGGTTTGAGAGGAGTTTCACACAGACAGACTTCCCTAAGCTTATTGATTTTTCTTATCCTTTCCATAGCTTCCTCTTGAGCTTCCTTTCTCATGTCTTCCTCTTCTCTTTTCCTGTTCTGGGCTTGTTGTAATCTTCTCCATTCATCAACAGTTAATGGACAATCATACCTCTTAACTCTACATCCACTTATGAAGTTTGGCATGATTTCTCCGTCTATGTTAGCTAGTTGAATGGCTCCACTGTTGCTTATCTGATGTATAATATATGGTCCATGTCCTTTTTTCTGGAACTTTTTCTGATGTTCTCTGACTGTGTAAGCCAACACTAGATCTCCTACCTGTAGATCTTTCTCTTTTATGTGAACATCATGATAAGCTTTTTGCCTTTTCTTGTCCACATATAAACTCATAATGGCTTGGAGTCTAGATGCTCCCAACTTTTCCAATTCCATTACTCTTTCTGATAGTTCATGTCCAGTCCAATTATAGTGACTTCCTACTTTTAATGCTGGAATAAGGAATTCCATAGGTAAAACTGCATTTTGTCCATATACTAGATTGAATGGTGTGTTCCCTATTGCAGTTTTATAAGCCACTCTATAAGCCCATAGGACATGATTAAGTTGTAGATCCCAATCATTCCTGTTTGTGTTTACTAATTTTGATAGTACAGTACAAAGTACTTTATTAGTACTTTCTGCTAGCCCATTGGCTTGTGGGTGATATGGGGTTGACTTTCTATGACTGATCAAAAAATATTCAGTGATGTTTTTATGATCTAGTTTACAAAATGAGTCCCCCTATCACTTACTAGTTCAATTGGAAGTCCAAATCTGGTGATAATGTTTTCATATAGGAATCTGGCAGTAGTATTTGCATCATTTCTCTTTGTGGCTTCGGCCTCAGCCCACTTTGTCAGGTAGTCTATAGCCACTATGATGTATTCAGCATGGGATTGTTTTGCTGGAGGATGTATAGGTCCAATGAAATCCAATCCCCATTTGCTAAAGGCTCTGGCTGAAATTAATGGAACCAATGGCATATCATTTCTTCTATTTGGCTGACTTACCCTTTGACAGACATTACACCTTTTTACATAGGTTCTTGCATCAAGAAATAGCGTTGGCCACCAAAAGCCAGAATATAAAATGAGTTTAGCAGTTCTGCCACTTGAAAAGTGTCCTCCTGCCACTCCAGAGTGTGCCATTTCCAACATTTCCAAATATTTGTTCTCAGGAACAAAAATTCTTAGGTATCCATCCATTCCTCTCTTATACAACTATTTCCCTATCAATTGATATTCCTCAGAGATTACTTGTAAATTTCTTGAATCTGTACCAGCTAACACTTGTTTTCCTTTCTCCTTCCTTCTCAATTCTTCAATGATATTTTCACTCCAATCTGGATTTTTTTGGAACCAATATAGAGTTATGAATTCTGAATCTTGCAATGTTTGGCACTTCTTGCAATTGGCAATGTATTTTGATACATCTTGAATTTTATTAGGCCAATGTACCCCCATCCTATTGAGATTACTTAGGGTGACTACCCTAGAAGCATGAGTGCAAGGGTTCCAATGATGAGCTCTCCTCAGATATTCTTGTTGCTCCTCCTCAGGAGTGCAATATTCTAGTATGTCTGTGTGGTTGAGATGGTATAAATGCCTAGCTAGGAACATAAACTTCCTGCTTTGTAATACTAGGTGTGCATTATTCCCAACTGTTCTACAAGGTCCCATGGTTAATAATGGTACTAAATTCATGGCCCACTCAGGAACACTTTCTACCTTAAAGAGATAAGTGTCCGGCAGATTGTCATCTAAAGGTGAACTGGGTTCTTCAGACTGGATTCGTGATAAATGATCTGCTCTCAAGTGTGTTTTCCCTTGTCTGACCACCACTTCAAACTCAAATTCCATTAACAATAGAAACCATCTGACTATTCTCCTAGCGTGACAAGGTTTATTTACCAAATATAACAAAGCTTGATGGTCTACAAAGAACTTAAACTTGTTGGCCAAAAGGTAATGTCTGTATTTGTTTACACATACTTTTGTTGAGAGATGAAAATCTTCCCTGGTTCCTGCCAAACTTCAAGACCTAAGCAATAATGCATTAAGCCCAAGTCTGTCATTTCAAATTCTGAACTCAGGGCATCTTTTGTTTGTTGAAGAAGAGCATCATCATTTCCTGTAATCACAAGGTCATCTACATAGAGTACAAGCACAATTGTCTTCCCTCCTCTCTTTAGAACATACAAGTTAGCATCAGAAGCACATCTTTTGAAACCTAGATCCAAGAGATACTTATCTATCCGCTGGTACCATGCTCTAGGGGCTTGTTTTAGCCCATATAATGCCTTCTTCAGCTTACATACCTTGTTCTCTGAATTGGGAGCCTCAAACCCTAGTGGCTGAGACACATATACCTCCTCCTTGAGGTCTCCATTCAGGAACGCTGACTTGACATCCATGTGATAGACTGGCCAACGCTTATGTGCAGCCACAGCTAGTACTACTCGTATAGTAGTCATTCTTGTAGTCGGGGCAAATGATTCACAAAAGTCAATGCCTTCAACTTGTGAGTAGCCCTGTGCAACAAGTCTTGCTTTATATTTTTCTAGAGTACGATCAGCCTTGTACTTTAGCTTCCAAACCCACTTGGTGCCAATGACTTTATGCTTAGGGGGTGGATCCACTAGCTCCCAAGTTCCATTCTTCATGATATTGTTGTATTCTGTTTGCATGGCAGCCCTCCAATTGGATCGTGGAGTGCCTCTTCCACATTGCTTGGTTCCTTTGCTTCTTCTTGAATGAGATCAGCCATCAAGGCTGTGTTTACAATATGGGTGCTTGCCCGTCTCTGTTCCTCTATTCTCTGTGATCGCCTCGGTCCATCTGCAACGTGTTCTAGTGACTGTGGGATGGGGTTTGCAGAATCATAAAGCTGCCTCACCCAACGTGGCAATGGCTTTTCCACTTGGGTGTCGGCAGGTTGGTGACTTTCAGACTCATCATCTAAAGATGATGCTTCCTTCTCTTGTGTAGAAGGGATAGCTCTTGGGCCAGGTTCATAGTGGATTGCCCCTTCAGTGGAAGCTCTCTTTTCCTCCTCCACTGCATGTGGCTGCTCCTCCTTGAACACCACATCACGACTCGCCATGATCTTCTTAGCCTCAGGGTCATAAAGCTTATAAGCCTTCTTATCTTCACTGTACCCTAGGAAGATACATTTGATGCTTTTTAGTTGAAGCTTGTTTCTCTCCCTATCTGGAACATGTACATAACATTCACTTCCAAATACTTTGAAATGGGAAACAGAAGGCTTTTTACCAGTGTAGGCTTCTTGTGGAGTCTTTCCATCAAGTGCCTTGGTGTAGCTTCGATTCAAGATGTAGACAGCAGTGTTGACAGCCTCTGCCCAAAATTGATTAGGAAAATCCTTTCCTTTCAACATGCACCTTGCCATCTCCATGATGGTTCGATTCCGGCGTTCTACAACACCGTTCTGTTGAGGACTATGTGCCACCGTGAGTTGATGCTTGATTCCCTTACTCTTGCAGAAATCTTCAAACTCTATTGATGTGACCTCACCACCACCATCTATCCTGAATTTCTTCATCTTCTTCCCTGTTTCAGTTTCAACAAGCTAAAGCCATTCTTTAAACTTACCAAAAGCTTGAGCCTTATCGCGAAGGAAGTACACCCACATCTTCCTGCTATAGTCGTCGACAAGTAACATGAAGTAGGAAGATCTGCCCAAGGCCTGTGTAGGCATTTTTCCGCACAAGTCAGCATGCACCAACTCTAGAGGATAGCTTGCCCTGTTCTTGCTTTCTTGTGGAAACGCCTTCCTCTATTTCTTGCCCATCATGCAAGCTTCACATGATTCCTTCATTTCTGCAATCGAAGGTAAGTGTGCAACCATACCTCTGCGATGCATCTCCTTCAGTACAGGGTATCCAATGTGGCCAAATCTCTCATGCCATAGCTTACTTGTGCCCATATTTGTAGTGGCTGTAAGAGCACACAACTCATACAGGTTGTTCCTCCTTATGCCAGTCCCAACAATGTTGTTGTTACCATCCATAGTCTTAGCTCCTGTCTTACTGAAAGATACTTGATGACCTTGATCAGTTATAGAAGCTACTGAAAGTAGATTTCATTTTATTTGTGGAACATACAACACATTTGAAAGCTTTCTGATATCGCCATTAGAGTTAATGAAAGAAATCGTACCTTCGCCCTCTGCATGACATCTTGCATTGTTTCCTACCTTTACTGTGATGGGTTCCTTTAGAGGCTGTAAGGAACTGTAAATGTCTTTTCTACTCGTCATGTGACGAGATGCACCACTGTCCAACACCCATGAGTCATCTGTTCTTGAATCTTCAGCCGAGGAGCACACCTCCTCTATTGTAACAAATAACTCAAGCTCTGTTTCTGCTGTGTTGGTAGACTCCTTGCCCTTGCCACCTTTTGAAGAGCCACTCTTCTCTTTTGCCTTCTTGATGCGATAGTCTTGGATTCTGTGTCCCTTCTTCTTGCATTGGAAACACTCTCCCTTGAACTTCTTTTTGTCGTTATTCTTTTTGTCTCCATCTTTTGAAGAGTCTGTTTTGCCTCCTTTGGCATTTGCTGTGAATGCAGCATCTCCTTTGCTACCACCACTCCTTGCCTTGAGCCGCAGCTCCTCCTCCATGAGTAAGGCACAGAATTCTTCAAAAGTTAGTGGTTGAGGTCTGATTTGAGTGTTAAGAGCAGTTACCAGACCATCAAACTTAGGTGGACAGATTCGAAGACAATGTCGAGCTAGCTCTTCACTTGACTTTTGAACACCTGCTCCCACCATTTGATCTCGTAGATTCTTTATGCGAGTGATAAACACCTCTCTAGTCTCCCCATCAGCAAACCGTTATGCTGCAAGCTGATTCTCCAAGTTTTAAATCCATGTCTGATTACGAGTTTCATATTGATTTCTCAATATGTTCCATGCTTCACATGCCTTCGTAGTATGCTGAATGAGAGTCAGATCACTATCAGAAGTATTTGTAACAAGAGCACAGAGTGCGTCTGCATTTCTATGTTTCCAAGCACGTAGAAGATCAGCATCAGGAGGAATCATTCGACCAGGATTATTTGGATCAGGTCCTTCTTGGGGCTCATGATCAGTCCCAAGAACAGTCTCCAAAAGCTCATACGAATCAAGAATAGAAGTGATTTTGAACTTCCACAGGGTGTAGTTCATACCATCAAGTTTACCTTTTGTGAAGGCTGGTGGCCGTATCCACAATATTGGGATGACCGGCATCATTGCTGCTCCTGCTTGTGCACCACCTACTCCTGTTGATGAACCACCTTGGCCCCCAGTCGTAGATGATGACGCACCGCTTGACATCTTCTCTCTTTTGTTGTTCAGACCTCTGCAACCTCTGCGTTTCTGCTTCTGCACCACTCAGAGCCTCCTGAGCTCTGATACCATGTAAGAAAATAAGAGCACAGCGGAATAGACCTGTAGACAGAGTTGAGAGAAAAACGCAGACAAAGATAGACGCAGACTGAGAGATAGAGAACTCAAATTCTCAGATTGCCAAGCATAAATCAGTTACAATGATGGTGCTGTCCACCCGTGCGCTCCCACTGTGGAGCTTAGATGGCGATCTAGACAGACTCTAGATGAAGGGCTTACTAGTGCGCAATTCTCTATAAAGCTCAACCTGGGCTGTGTTTATATAGCTTTTACAAGGCGGTTCGGTATGGATAAACGTAGTCGGGAGATACAAAATAGTCTGTAAAATATATGATCTGACAATATCTCCACGACCAGAAGTCCTACCGTCTCGGCCCTACGGACCGGGGTGATAGGCCCCCCGGACCCCGTAGAAGGGGGCAAGCCCCCCTCTACACTCCCCCCATTAAGGTTCTATGGGGAAACTGTGCGACGCCACAGGGCCTTTATTTTCACCTTAAATGGTAACCCAATGGCCTGGAAGTTTATGCCCTACCTAACCTAACGGCTAGGCTCACAAAGATCATCTATAACCATCAACGGTCACACATAGACCTCATCTAACTTGGAAGTTAGGGTTCCACAAATGTCCAAGCTCTCATAATGGCTTCTCCTCATAATGGGGGCCTTACAAATTAGAGCACCATGGATCATTTGTGGTCACATGAGGGTGGAGTATTGAGCATATCTAACAGTCACCATTTTTGTTAAGCTTCATCTCATGGGTGAAGAGTTGCCTCATCAAGGTGTTGAGGTCAGGTATTTGCATATCCATGTAGAGATCCATTGTTGTGGTGAAGGACTCCCACTTATCATCAGCCTTGATTCATTTAATGATCTGCCTCACTATGTGTTCTCCTTTTATCTCCTCTCCAACGCTTGCAAGCTGATCAACCACATCTTTCATCTTGGTTACATAATCAGTCACTCCTTGCTTTGCTTGTTTCTTTAGGGTTGTAAATTCCATTCACAATTGATTCTTCCTAGCTCTTGTGTTGAGGAGAAATATGATGAGAGTACTTCCCAAGTCTCTTGGGAGGTCTTGCAATTCCTAACATGTGGCAATAAGAAATCAGAGATTGATTTTAGAAAATATGACCTGGCAAGAGCATCCTTTGCACACCATGTGGTCAACCTTTCTTTCTCTTCCCTTGTAGGTTGTTGCTTGCTCCTAAAGATTGGCATCTTTTCATCTCTTGAGATGTATCCATATAGAATTCTCCCTTGAAGGTAGGCTTGCATCCTTAGTGACCATGCTGAGTAGTTGTTCCTATCCAATTTGTCAATGAAGGATGGAAATCCATCTCCCATCTTGATTGTTGTTGCTCTAATACCACTGTTGGAGGAGATGGTGGATAGTCACAAGAGATGAAGTGGTGTAGCTAAATCCTACTTCACACCTATTGACAATGATGGGTGGAGAGTGTATTAAGCTTCTTTAGCTTGCTAATGAACACAAATAATCATATATGTTGCTTGGAAGATGATCCACTAATGGAAGGATCAAAACAGATAGACTGGAAGATAATCCAAGATAAAAAACTTGCTATTTTAGTTTAGTATTTTTTGAATGCATGCTTGGCACGATAACTTGCACCATTAGAGCACTCCAAATCACTAGAATTTTCAAAAAAATTTGCATTTTTTTAGTCTATCGTGACAAACAGCATCTATCGGGATAGACACCGTCTATCGCGATAGACAATGTCTATCACGACAGACACTGTCTATCGCGACAGACACCGTCTATCGCGACAGACTGCACCCCACGACAGAGACCGTCTATCATGACAGACACCTGTCTATCGCGGCAGACAGAGCCCTGTGATAAATAACGTCTATCAGGACAGACCAAAACCATGATAGATGATACACCTTGTCTATTGCGACAGACACCCGTCTATCGTGATAGAGAGATCCACGATAGATGACAGACTCAGTCTATCGTGACAGACACCTGTCTATCGTGATAGACAAGACCCCACAATAGACCCCATGTATCGGGATAGACACCCGTCTATCACGACAGACCAAACCACGATGGACGATAGACCCTATCTATCGTGATAGACACCATCTATCGCGATAGACAGGCCCACGATAGACAACAATCACGGTCTATTGCAATAGACACCCGTCTATCACGACAGAGAGGACCCACGATAGACCCTGTCTATCATGACAGACACCCGTCTATCATGAGAGATAGCCCCACACGATAGCTAGTCTCTATTGCGGCAGACACCGTCTATCGCGATAGATAGGTATTTTTGACAAAAAATAGAGGGGTATTTTTTTGAAATTTGGGCTAAAATTTGGGCATATTTGCATATTCAATCACCCATACCATTACAAAGGCCTTTGAAAAATGCACTAAACTCCTGAAAGGTCATGATTGTCTGTTTTAAACCCCTAAACCGTGAACTGTCAGATAGGATATTTTGAAGTTGACCCTCTGAGGGGTAGGTACACCAAGGGAGCTCTAGAGAAAATTTTTTGGCAATACAAAAGGGGGAACAAGGGTCATTCAAAGTGTCTAAAATAAATTGTCTATCAATTGAAGGTAAAAACTTGAGCTAAACTTGGAATTTTTGCAGGATCATCGAGAGCTTTTGGAGAAAGCAAAGCAAGTGCCATTGTGTGCAGGCTTGGGAACATGCTTCCTGGGCAGACAAGTGTAGCAAGGAGAAATGACTTGAGGTTGGAACATCTCTCAACCCCCTCAGTTCATTCTTAGCTTAGGCTAAGTGCGAGTAGTTGTCTTGATTGACTAGGGGTACGATAGGAATACTCAAGTTCTAAGAGCCTCTAAGTTCTCAAGTCCAAGAATAGGTTAAATTTCAGTGAAGGGACAACTTAAGGGAAAAGAATTTAAACTAAGTGGATGAAGAACATCAAGTACGACACACTTAAGTGCTCCTGACAACGTGTAATTAAAGACAAGAAAACACATACAAAGGAACTCAAAAGGAACAAGTGATTGGTATCAAAGAATCAGCAACGAGGTTGTACAAGGATCATTGGGTTGATTGGAAGGGCATATGAACCTTAGATCGAGAAGACACCTAGGGAGAGGCCGTCAAAGTATAAGATCATCTGAAGCGAGTGTCAACCATACAACCAGATCTTGGGCCCAATAGTTGAGTGATTACCCCTATGCTCTAGACTCAGAAACCAGTGACTCTGAGATGTCTTACAGCATGGAGAGACCCGTACATAGCAGAGGAGTGGCATTCACCAAGGACAGTTCAGAAATATAGATCAACTTCTTGAAGCATTCATCACTGAGTTTTCCAAGAGTGGTATTCGGCATAACATGTCCTCTTTGATATGTAGCTTCAAGCAAACACCTCAAGAGATAGTGAGGCTTGCAAGAAGAAGGTTTAGGCAATACCTAGAGAGATGCCCTGCTCCAGAGTTACCCACACCAGCCAAACAAGTGGCCTTATTTCTAGACGGATTGTTAAGTACCAAACTGAGATCATATGTGTACTTGAAGGACCCTAGATCCATAGAAGAATGTGTACGCATGTGCATAGACATTGAGGAAAATCTAAGGGAGGAATTAGAGCTCTCAAAGATCTATAAAGATTCAGATAGTTCTACTAGCCTCGCTCCCTTAGTCAAGGAACCAAGCTACGTTCATGACGTCCTACTGGCAGCGGTTTATTTGATTCCAATTCTGCACTGAAGAAGTCCTTATAAGAGAAAAAGAAGGAAGACATCTACAGATGATGGCATCCGGGGCTTGAACCTGCATCGTCAATAGGAGAGACCTCTTCTCTATCCACGAGAGCAAGCCAAGCCCTGTGGTGGTCAAAAATAAAGAAAGTTAAAGTTGTGGGCAAAGTTTGAAGGAAGTGGAGCTATGGAATGAAGATCAGGAGGCCTAACTTCGTCATTATTCTAGCACCCTCAGCTAGAATCAAGTCGACCTCGACGGACCAAATCATCATGGACTATTTCTTGTGATATTCTTGCATAGCTCTTTTGATTTTGTTGCACACACCACCTGCGTTAGGAATACTAAGTTAGTAAGTGTAATAACGCTCTGTGTGCGATGGAGGGGACTTCTAGCCATGTCTCGCTTACAAGTACTACTAGTATGTCAATGCATCCGGGGTGGATGTTGCATGTACTAATTCTTCAAAGTATGGAGACTAAAGCTAACCAAGATGAAGAATCATTCTTCCCAAGGATCAATGGAAGGACGTGGCTAATTGTGAGCTAAGTATTTTCCTGTTTGTCTTTGGCCTTAATGCTTGATTTATTTTGTTTTCATTAGTCTACACCTAATCCTAGATGCACATTGAAATAGCCAATATTTCAATCGATTAAGTCTGTGGAAGGTAAAACATAAGTGTTTGCCTATCCTTAAAGGTATTTTGGTACAAATCCAGAGAGCATGAGCGGATGCTTAGACTTAGGCACTAGAGAGATTCATGTAAAAGTCTCGGCTGAGATAGGTACCTAAAGCTTCAGTAAGAAAGGAATCTAAAGACAAGAAGTCAAAAGCTCTTGTCACTACAAATTGGTCAAGGATAAACCAATTGAACTTGAATCTATGAAAATTCAAGTACTTGGAATTCTGATTGGTTTTCATCAGAGAACCCTAGCAAAGAAGGATGGATATTCCATCAAAAGGTTTTCAAGTTCCCAAAGCAAAGCACAAGATCATGACAGGATCATGTGATGGGATCAAGACCTAGACAATATAGTTAGAGATAATGCCTAAAACTTCAAAATTCTCGTAAAGAGTTGAAGTGACAAGGTACTCTCTCAAGAGATGTTTAGACTTTAGGATAATATTCACTCACTCATCAAGGTAAGTATAAAATAGGGTGGTATGGGACACCAGATTTTATACTCAGATTGATGTAGGAAAGATGGTATGGGACATCGGACCATGAGTTGATGATTATCTTTTTGTCCTAGATTGGATCTTGAAGTTAGATTTGATCCTCAAGGGAATTAAAACTTCAAAGAAGGAGTTTTATTCAAGAAGGATAAAAGTAGTATCTCAAGATACTTCAAGATAAAGAAATTAGAAGATATGAAGTAAGTAACTTCTAAGATCTTCTTGAAAAACTTCAAGATAAAGTGTTGTTAAGTCGGAAATAATTCTTAAATTTCTGAAAGAAGTTGGACTTTGATTTGAGTTGATCTTTTCAAACAAGGATTTGATTGACTAAGTTAAGCACCAAGTTCCTAGTGTAACTTGGTAAATTCACTCTTTTGACTCAAAGGAAATGCACAAGAATTGCATTCCCATTAAGGAGTCAGAAGGATTGAATATGACGTGAACTTAGTCTCAAGTGAAGCATTATTTGAATGTAAAACTCATCAACAGAACCTCAATGGATCAACAGACTGATGTTGGTTACCACACTAGTATCTTGTGGTTGGATGATGTTTTTGGATTTGCTTTGAATCTTTTTGAGAATCCAATTTATTTCTCTTAAAAGATAGAAAAAATGCTTCAATACCTTGTTAAAACAGATCTTTGAGAAGTTAAAGTCCTGAGTCATCTAGACTTTGGCTCATAGTAAGTTTACATATTTTTTGAAGTTTGAATTGGTTGTACAGAATTTTAGTCATTTCTTTACGCTTTCCAAATCTTTTTTGGAATTAGCTCAGATATGGTATCTAACTTCTTTTGCAAAAGAACAGGGTTAGCCGGTTAGAATTAGATAACTAAATTGAACATCCTAGATAGATATTATAGAACCTTTTCAATCTTCAACAGATAATACGTCTAAGTGGACTTATTTATTTGAGTTTGCTTCAAGTTATAACATAAATGATTTCCTAGAGTCTAGTATACTATAGAATAGTGAAGTTAGGAATTGCTTAGTAGATTGACAACTCCCAAGAACTATCAGATAAAGTCTTTGAGAAAAGTTTCCTAAGTTGGACAATTTTAATTTTGAATTTGTATTGGGCAAGTTATAGTATGGTTGACTCAAAGAAAATGGTAACTTTCTCTTACATATTACATAGGATTTTTAAACTCATTAGGATAAAGTAGTCTTCTAGTCACGTGAAAAAATCAAGTAACTTTTGGATCAAAGTAAACCATTGTACAAACATCTAAGTTAGATGTTTGGGACAACCAAATTTCAAGTTTTCCAAAACAAATTCCAGTGAATCAAGAGTTCTCAAAGTCTTGCAAGGGATAAGAATCCCACCTTCATTACTAAGTCCATGCACCAGTTATGCCTAGAAATGGACTAGTAATTTGAATCTACCTAGTTCATATGTTTGTGCCATGATATCGCACATCCAAAAACTGTGAATTGGCCAGGGATGTGTTTAGATCCACCCTTATTATTCTTTCACTAGTTTGTATTTTGTTCAGTTCATCAAAGTGCAAAATGATACAGTATTTTGAATCATTTGGGTAGGATGCCACCACAGAGATGAGACATGTTCTTCCAGTTCTAGAACATGACATGTTCTTTTAGTTTTAGAACATGAGGCTCGGGGGTTGCCTATAGTAGATATATAGCTCTATTTTCGAGGACGAAAATGTTTTCCAAGGGGGGAAGAATGTAATAAAGTAAGTCTGTGATCCAATGGTCCGGCCGGTTCAGACAGATCTGAAATCGGACACCGTTTGGTCATCCGTGTGTATGACCAAAGATCTCGAGTTTAGAATTACTAGGAGGTCTTGTGCTCTTTTGAACAAGTGATCCACTTAGCTTAGTGGTTAAGTCTCAAGGATGTGAAGGAGGAGGTCTTGGGTTCAATCCCCATGGGGGACATGGGGAGAGTATTTTGCCCAAAGAGATCTAGAGCCTTCTCGAAGCATCCACTTGAGTTAACTCGAGTTAACTAGGACACTTGGTGCACATGCAGTTACATGGCCGACACATGGTTGGCTAGTATCCACCTGCCCAAGAAGGCTAGATCTGAAATCAGGCACCATTTGGTCATCTGTGTGTATGACCAAAGATCTCCAGTTTAGACTTACTTGGAGGTCTTGTGCTCTTGTGAACAAGTGATCCACTTATTAAGTCTCAAGGATGTGAAGGAGGAGGTCTTGGGTTCAATCCCCATGGGGGACATGGGGAGAGTATTTTGCCCAAAGAGATCTAGAGCCTTCTAGAAGCATCCACTTGAGTTAACTTGAGTTAACTGGGACACTTGGTGCACATGCAGTTACATGGCCGGCACATGGCTGGCTAGATCCACCTGCCCAAGAAGGCAGTCCCTTGGAGAGAGCTATATATAGAGGCATTTGGTTGGGAGGAGAGTCATCTCTCTAGCACGTGGTGGTCATAATCTTCATTCTCTTGCAACATACCTATGTGAAGAGGTGTGATGTTTGTTAACTAACTCAGTACCCTATACGTAAAGATGAGATGCCATTGAAACCTATGATGGGTGGACGTGCATTCTCTAAGTGGGGAATAGACTTTGTCGGTCCTATTAATCCCCCGGCTAAGGGTTCCCATGTTGAATACATTATTGTGGCCACTGACTATCTAACCAAATGGGTACAAGTAAAAGCTACAACAAAGAACGACGCCCAAACGACATCTAAGTTCTTATTCGAGAATGTGTTCACCATATATGGATTACCAATAGAGTTACTGAGTGATAGAGGCACGCACTTCTTGAATGAAGTCATTGAGAACCTTCTCCAAGAATTCTTGGTGATACATAAGACGTCTGCCCCCTATCATCCACAAGCTAATGGACAGGCTGAGAGCACAAATAAGATTCTATGTAATGTATTGACAAAGTTGGTTAATAATAAACGCTCTGATTGGGACAAACAACTACACCATGCTATTTGGGCATACAGAGTTGCCTATAAAACGATACTCCAAGCCACACCCTTTCAGATGGTGTTCGGCCAAAATGCAGTGCTACCATTGGACTTTTTGATACCTACATTGAAAGTAGCACAAGAGCATGACTGGACAGGCCATGAGCTCTCCTCTATAATCTTCAATCTTGAATGATTGGGTGAAACACAATTGAGAGCTGTAGCAAGAATTTATGCAGCCAACAAGAGAAAAAAAGCATATTTTGATGCACATGTGAAGGATAAGGGCTTGAAAGAAGGAGACTTAGTCCTAGTTTACACCCTGAAGCAACATGCACATAAATTAGAGAAGAGATGGTACGGACCAATGATTATCAATAGGATATCCACAAGTGGAGCAGTTCAACTAGCCACTCTAGAAGGCAATATTTTACCAAGGTACATAAGTGGATGCAGATTCAAGTTATATCAAGAACCCCTGACGGAGGAGATGTTAAATTGACTCAATACTGCAAAGAAACGTAAAGAAGGGGAAAAGCGAATTCGAGAAGAAGCACAGGCAAAAGCTTTAGAATGCATCCCAAGAATGAAATTGAAAAGACAAGGTAGAGATCAGCCTATGCCTAACACTCAAGAAGCTCTAGGTTATGACATGGCCATGTGCGAGGCTTCAAGTGAATGTTCCCATAGGATAGTCGATCGGCAACCTTTTGTGACCCTAGAGGTAGAACAAGGAGAGAGTGCAAGGACTGTGAGAGCTTTAATTGACTTAGGAGTAGCCACTAGTGCAGTTCAACTTTCTTACTGCCAAGAATCGCAATTGAAGGTCATATCTCATAGGGTTGGGAGGTGTGGAAACCCCTTGCATGGGTGAAGTGGAACTGCCCTTCTACATTCAAGAGGTTCTAATGGCAGTCAAAGTGCTAGTATGTGAAGACGAGGATCTTATTGAACCTCTTGTCTTGGGCCAAGACTAGATCTATGATCATGCAGTCAACCTCAACCTAAGAAGTGGACTTGTTCAGGCTTGGGTAGGCCAAAACCGCATCACGATTGAATTAGGAAATCAAGCACTCAGGCCACTAGACAAGGCACCAAATCCGGGTCCCTCCAGGAACCCACATGAAGATAACGATGCTATTCTTGTCCAAAGTTCTATGGTGCAGAAGATTGTCACTCTTGACGAAGGTATAGAAGTCAATGAGGAGTTGCCTTCTTTTCCAAAGAGGATTCGAGGAAAGCAAGCTGGGCAACACATGACATAGAGGAGGCCGATGATCAAGAAGCATGAGCACCAACCTTTGCAATATAAAGTACCTCTTGGCATGAAGCAGATCTAGATACGCAAGGGTGGAAAACCCACGACTCCAGAGACAGATTCTCAAAGATGTACCAAACGAGCTACACCTTCGAGGATTACAACGAAGGAGTACCCTAGGCAACACTCTAGACATACCATTTCTATTTGGGTCCCAAAGCGTTCAATGAAGGCTATCCCAAATGCTAAACAAATATGGGTACCCAAGACTTGGTTACAAGCCCAAATAGCTTCAACTCTATTCACAAGATTGAGTCAACCTTCACATGCACTCTTGGCACGAATCCTAGGGCAAACACCTACACTCCACGCCATTACATCTTCGGTCACACCTAGAAATGTCGAGAAATGGGTACCCAAAAGGTCCCAAATCCAACACAATCCAATCCACAAACCTTTACATGTCATCACCACTAAAAGCTACAATTCCACAATCAAGGTTTGAAGACTTAAACCCCCCCTGGACCCAATTTTGTAAATCAGTCCACTCTGATGTAGGTGCATTCTGAGTACATTGCACATCCAAGTATGATCTAGGGTGAACACTAACCTAATAACCAACATTCACACACATCACAAACACTTCACCCACTAACCTTAACCACTTGGAATGTCATGTTAGTATTGTGGCGGGAACACCATAACATCCTGTTTCCTATGCAATGCCAATGTGCCTCTCTTCTTCTAGCAAATAAGCAGCAACAACCACGAGTAGTCTCATGGCAAAGCAGCAGGCCCAAGCTCACAGGTAGGAGTAAGTACTGTAGGGATTAATGTGGACAATCTACCTATTGATGTGCTACCAACTGAACAATCTGTAGAGCTGCAACACCTCCAGCAAATACGTATACCGGATCCTCCCACATGAATAATAGAGAGAGTCCATGCAAATTCTCATTGGTTCAATGGCATGCCAGGGCCCTTAGAAGAGGCCAAGTATATCTTGGAGTCCAAGTGTGAGTATGACAAGTCATGGGTCCGATTCTAGTTCTTTTCCAAGGAGTTTGAGACTCTCCAGAACACACAAGAACTTCAAACCATTTGGCAGCGTGTAGGGCTGACGGAGTACTTTGCAGCACTCTTACCCAAATGAGATCTCCTACAATGTTACTACTTGGTCTCAACATTACAGGCAAATGAAGAGAAAGATAAACCAGGAACATTTGTCCTTCCTTCTTTATTGGGCAACAATGAGTTGAAAAGGTTTGAACTTACATTGGAATTGGTGAGCACTGCTTTGAACATGCACAGCACGCATGTGCCCCCCGAGAAGGATGCTCTCATACCCACTAACATGAAGAACCAAAAGCTACAAAAGTTGAAAGATATGGCAGCACTGACACCAAACGTATCCATCCCTCTCCGTATGTGCATGCAACATTTTTGCATTTCCTAGTCAAGATCGATTCACTCAACCCCACAAACGAATATAGTTCACTCTTTACTTGGTGGAGACAGGTGCACTACCAATTAAGCTTCCTGTATGGATTGTGGAGCAGCTGTATGAAGCAAATAAGAGGTCATCTAGAAAGCTAGTGGTGAATGTTTTTATGCCATCATGCACATCATCTACAAGTGCTTAGCATACGATCTACCCATTGAACGTGCTTTAACCTGGTCACAACTACAAATGTTTAAGAGGCTCAAAACTACCACACATCAATCCAAGTGCATGAGGGGTTCAATTCCTTCTATACAGACACATGAAGTTCTAACGACTCCGAAAGTCTCACCATGAGGGGCTGCCACCGTGCCTCCCTTTACCATTCGAATACCCCGATCTGGATCTGAAGGCACATCACAAGCTGCCCCATCTGCTCCTCGTGTACCTTTGAATTTGAATTTGCTACGACGAGAGACGTTGAAGGGATGAGCACCTTCGATTTCGAATCATTCTTACAGAATACCAAACTCTCTGATGTAGAAATATTTTCGGACACAGAAGAACAGGGCACCTCTTCCCAAAGACGGAGGAAATCCACAGAAGGCCGCTATGTACACTAGGATGACGATCAGCAGAGAACTTCATCTCAACAATCAGGACACCGAGAAGGAGAAGAACGGGATGAAGAAGAAGCAGAAGAAGAAGAAACCACTGGAGCCCCAGCATATACAGTAGAACTCCGAAGACTGTATCAAATTATGGAGTGAGTGCGGGCACAACAATTGCTCAATGAACAAAATAGTATAATGCTCATGGCTCAGCTCTCGAAAGAAGCTAGAGTCAACTCTAAATATAGTGAGGGTCTCTTATTGATGACAAAAACTTATGGTGTAGTGGAAGCAGCTCGATCAGTGATACAGAGACCCCCCCTCAATATGATCCACAAAAATTCCAAACACGACCACGGTCCGATAAAAACATCCAGATTCCCATTACTAACGTAGAAGAACCTATTATTACATCTGAACCAATTGAGACAACATCCCAAGAAGCAAGAACTCTTGACCAAGAACACACAGTCACCACTGAAGAGTATACCAAGCCACTACCACCCACACCCCCATCGTCACCTCCTCAAACTGAAGTTGGAGACACCACCTGGACTACCCAACCCACCAAGCAAACCTTCATCTTCCATACTCTCACCTCCGGTTCAACCTTGTTCTCCACCTTTAAAAACCCTTTCTATCAAGCCACCACCATCACAACCGAATCGCTCATGGAGACAACCATAGGAAAACCAGCCTCCACAACCTTTGTCATAGGCCATCTTGACACTAGATCCACCTTTCTCGGATTTCCTGTCACCCCATCTCCCTTCACAACCTTTCCACCTCCAAGCCCTCACTTCCCACCCCCCATACCACCAATCCTTCAGCCCGCCCATGACTACTTTTGTAGAATGTTTCAAACCACCACCCAACCCCTCTCGTCGAGCCCATTCCCAACATCCACAACACACTTATTCACCAAAATCACACACACATCACCTACCATTCGGATATACATGGTAGACACTACACACACATCCACCCTTGAGGGTATGGAAATTTCACCACCAACAACACCTCCACCTCCCCCCACACTCCCACCTTCCCCCATCCCCCCTCCACCAATTTCACCTGCACACACATCTCCTATAGACACAACATGCACACTTCCTATTCCCCCATTCACTCCCCTTGCATCTTTGTTGGTGCAATTCAAGCCATCACACTTGGCTTGGAACTTTGGAAACTTTGTTTTGAAACCTTGGAAGCCTAATTCAAGGATCATGTGAACTTATGCTTATAAGTTCCTACTTCTTTACCCTTTGTAAAAAGTCTAAAATGACTTGGCATCTTATGTAATCACACCTACTTGTTTAAGTCGTGGAAATTAGATCTTGTAATTGAGAGAATATCTCAATCAACTTTTAGGTGAAAGATTCAAGGAGATTGATTTGAATTCAAATTCAAATTTACACTCAACTCCTTTAAAAAGATACAAGTAAAAAGTTGCGGTAGTTCTTCACTCATCCCGAGGCATTTCTGTATCAATCATTGAGTGTGTGAGCTCTACTTCATAGCCTACACCTCTGAGTACCATTGGGCTATGTTTATCATGCCAATGGGAATGTACATTTACATGATCTAATACAAATACTTACATTTATCTACCCTGTGATTCTCTGAGTTATCTTCTCTAAGTCTGTCAACTTCCAAGAGGCATATCTCAGTGCCTACTGAACCAAATCAAGTGATTGAAAGCTTGTTGGAACCCGCTCCAAGCATACTACATGCTTACAAAATTTGAAGATCATTGGATCAGCCATCTCAGAGAAATCGTGCTCGAAGTGGTCTCTAGTATTTCTCTGCACATCTCCTAAAAAGTCGGGAGTGACTCTAATCTTGCTAAACTTATTCCTCAGTGCATAGTTTATCAATTTGAGTGATTCCACTTGCAAATGGTAGCTTGGTAAGCTAATTGAATAAATCTAGGAGGAATTGTTCCAATTGTAAGTGTGCTGGTCACACTGAGCAAAACTCTGAGCAGGTGTCAGTATCAAAATAGCAAGTTTTCTAGGATTTGTGAAGTCTCAAGTAGTCTGTTTTGATTTGATCATTACACACATCATTTCCAAAGTACATATATGATTTCTTGGTGTCATTTGGAAGCTAAGTAAGTGTACTAATCAACTCTGAAGAAAAGAGGGCTGGTACAAAGCAGGTCTAGCAGTACCAACTCATTCTTCTAGGTGTATCCAACCATTTCTCCCAACAGTGGTATCAGAGCAAATAAGGTAACATGGGAGATGGTTTTCCCTCATTCATTGAAAAATTGGACAGGAACAATTACCAAGCTTGGTCTCTAAGGATGAAGACCTATCTACAAGGAAGGAGCTTATTTGGATTCATCTCAGGAGATGAGGAATTGCCCTCATTCAAAGCTAGAGGCCTACCAACCAAGGAAGAGCAAGAGAGGCTCAACACATGGTGTGCAAAAGATGCATTGGCAAGGTCATATCTTCTTAACTCTATATCTGATTTCCTTTTACCTCACATAAGGAATTGCAAGACTTCCCAAGAAACTTGGGAAACCTTGTCAACATATTTCTCATCAAATACAAGGGCCAGAAAGAATCAACTATGGATTGAATTTACAACTCTTAGGAAGCAATCAAAGCAATTAGTTTCAGACTTTGTCACTAGGGTCAAAGACATTGCAGACCAGCTTGCAAGTATTGGAGAGGAGATTGAAGAGGAACAAATAGTAAGGCAGGCAATCAATGGACTAAAAGCTGATGACAAATGGGAGAGCTTTACCACAGCAATGGACCTATACATGGACATACATGCTCCTGATTTAACAACTCTGATTGGTCAACTCTTCACACATGAAGCAAAGCTTACAAGGAATGGAGAGCAATCAAAAGGTAACAACCCCTCTGCTCTATACACTGATAAGAAGGTTAAAGATAAGGGTAAAATTAAGAAGGTTGATGAAGAAGGCTCTACCTCCCAAGCAAACTATGCAGGGAGAGGTAGATCTTCAAGAGGTAAAGGCAGAGGAAGTAAGCCAGGTAGGGGGAGATCCTACAATTCATCACCATGCAATATATGTGGTCTGTCTAATCATACTACAGATGAGTGCTACAGAAATTATAAAAATCAGAGAGGAAGAGGCCATCAAAGAGGTGGATACTCTCAAGGTAGAGGCAGATTCAACCAACACCAAGGCTACAATGGATACAACAATCAGTACAACAACAATTACAACCACAACCACAATAGTAACTACCAAGTTGGATTCAGAAATAGAAGGGATTACAACAACTACACAGAGGAGCAAGATGACTCCCTATTGATCATGAATATGACTTCTAAGTCAGGTATCAATGATGATCACTTATTCTATATTGATTCAGGATGTTCTAATCATGTAGCTGGCAATGTGGCACTACTTTCTGATTTGGAAGAACCCAAAGGCAAACATCAAGTGCAGACAGGTGATGATACTAAGCATTCAGTTGTAAAGATTGGTAATGTAAAGACTAGTGATGGTAATCAGAACTTATTGAGCAGAGTACTTTATGTCCCAACAATCACCAAGAACCTAATGAGTGTAGGTCAGATTGTGGAAAAAGGTTTACAGGTTAGGTTCAATCAACATGGAGCATATGTGGAGGACCCAAGACATGGATTCAGAAGGATAGCCAAGGGAGAAAAATCAGGTAGATTATTTACCTTTGAGCTAGAGGACATAAAGAACATTGCTTTATACAATTACAAGGATCAAACACTTTCAGAATTAGAAATATGGCACAAGAGGTTAGGTCACATAGGGGAAATGACCTTAAAGCAAATGTGCAGGGATCAATGTGTGCTTGGGATACCTAATGTATCCAAGCAACACATGATTTACAAGTGTGGAGCTTGTCAGTTTGGTAAGTCACACAGGTTGCCTTATTCAAGGAAAGGTTTTATGCATGAAGATTATCTGGAATTGGTGCATACAGATGTTTGGGGACCTAGCAAGGAACCCTCCATTTCAGGATCAAGGTACTATGTGTCTTTCATTGATGATTATAGCAGATGGACTGTGTTATACTTTATGAAACATAAGGATGAAGTATTTAATTGTTTCAAAAGATATCTTGCACTAGTTGAAAATCAAACATGTAGAAACTTGAAAAGACTAAGGTCAGATGGAGGAGGTGAATACTTCTCCAATGAATTTGAAGACTTCTTGCAGGAAAGAGGCATCAAGAGGGAGATAACTACAAGGTACTCACCTGAACAAAATGGGGTAGCTGAAAGAAGGAATAGACTCATTGTAGAAACAACTAGGTCTATGCTTAATGAAAAGAAGTTGCCAAATTATCTTTGGGCAGAGAGTGTATCTACTGCCACCTATCTCATTAACAGGTTGCCATCAAAGTCACTTGATGGAATGACACCATATGAAGCTTGGCATGGTAAGAGACCATCATTGGATCATTGCAAAATCTTTGGTTGTATTGCATATGTGCATATTCCCTCACAGATAAGGGGAAAGCTAGACCCTAAAGCTGAAAAATGTATCTTCATTAGTTATGACTTGAACCAAAAAGGATACAGATTCTACAACCCCTCAAACAAAGGTTTCAAGGTAAGCAGAGATGTCATCTTTGATGAGAATGACTCATGGTATGAAAATGAATGCAGGAAGGTTAGTCTACCTTATGACATGGATGAAGACTTCCCAAATCTCACCAAGGAGGAACCAATCCAGAAAGAAGACTCAAGCTCAGATGATGATGACACAATTAACCTTGAGGAATTCAAGGCATGGAAGTCCAAAGGAAAGATGAAAATGAAGAAGCTAGAGGATATACCAGAATCCTCAACTCAAGCAATGAGGAGATCTCAGAGAGAAAGTAAGAAGCCTATCAGATATGGGTATGACACTTCTCTTGTAACTAAGCATTCTGTATATCTTGCAAAGGATTTGTTGAATGAAGAACCAGGTTCATATGAGGAGGCAATCACAAAAACAGAATGGAAAGAAGCTATGGATGAAGAAATAGAGGCTCTCAAGGAGAGTGACACATGGGACTTGGTACCCAAGAAGGACTCTATGAAGGTGATAGGATCCAGATGAATCTACAAACTCAAGAGAAACTCAGATGGTACAATCAACAGGTACAAAGCTAGGTTGGTAGCCAAGGGTTTTGCACAATCCCAAGGCATTGATTATGAGGAGACATTTTCTCCTGTGGCTAAGATGCCAACAATCAGAATATTAGTGAGTGTAGCTGCATCCAAGAATTGGAACATGTACCAATTGGATGTCAAGAATGCTTTCTTGAATGGATGGATATCTGAAGAAGTCTACATGTCACAACCACCTGGCTATGAAGATCCCAAGAAGGTAAATTATGTTTGTAAATTGAAGAAGGCTCTGTATGGTTTGAAGCAGGCACCTAGAGCATGGAATTACAGGTTGACAACCTATCTCCGAGACCAAGGATTTATAATGAGCAAGGCAGATACTTCATTGTTTATCAAAAGGAACAATTCAGAGGTAATCTATCTCTGTGTTTATGTTGATGACATCATCATTACAGGTAATGATGTCAGTGGGATTAGACACATCAAAGGACAGATGATGAAGGAATTCAAGATCAATGATCTTGGATTATTAAAGTACTTCTTAGGTCTTGAATTGATTTATACAAACTCAGGTATCTTTATCACTCAGAAGAAGTATATTCAAGACATGTTGAAGAGGTTCAATTTGCAGGATGCTAAAGTCTCAAGCACTCCAATGGAGGTCAACCTAAAGCTTAGTGCTCATGAAGGTGATGAAGTCCAAGACATTATAGGATACCAAAGTATGGTAGGTAGTTTGAATTATGCTGCCTTAACCAGAATTGACATAGCATATGGAGTTAGTGTGCTAAGCCAATTCATGCACAAACCAAGGGTACCTCACCTAGAGGCAGCAAAGAAGATTTTGAAGTATCTAAAGGGAACTCAGAACCATGGTTTGTATTTTCCTTATACATCAGATCTTGACATTAAAGTATATTCAGATGCAGATTGGGCAGGTTGCAAGGATGATAGGAGGAGCACATCAGGATACATATGTTTTGCAGGTGATAAACCTATTTCTTGGTCAGCCAAGAAACAACCTACAGTAGCTTTGTCATCTACTGAAGCAGAGTATAGAGGGCTAGCCAATGCCACTCAAGAAGCTATCTGGTTGAAGCTTTTGTATACAGAGTTAGGCCTATATACAAGGTCACCAATCATCTTTGGTGACAACACAAGTTCACTTCACCTTGCAGCTAATCCAATATATCATGCTAGGACAAAACACATAGAGGTTCATTACCACTATGTGAGAGAAAAGTTGCTTAGCAAAGACATTCAGTTGACTTATGTGTCCACTAATATGCAATGTGCAAATTTACTTACTAAAGCTTTGGATGGAAGTAAGTTATGCAGATTCAAATCCATGATTGGATTGCAGGATGTGGTTGAAGATTGAAGATGAAGACTTAAGCCAAAGTGTTTGGCTTGAGGGGGAGCTGTTGGTGCAATTCAAGCCATCACACTTGGCTTGGAACTTTGGAAACTTTGTTTTGAAACCTTGGAAGCCTAATTCATTTGAAGAAAGGACCATGTGAACTTATGCTTATAAGTTCCTACTTCTTTACCCTTTGTAAAAAGTCTAAAATGACTTGGCATCTTATGTAATCACACCTACTTGTTTAAGTCGTGGAAATTAGATCTTGTAATTGAGAGAATATCTCAATCAACTTTTAGGTGAAAGATTCAAGGAGATTGATTTGAATTCAAATTCAAATTTACACTCAACTCCTATAAAAAGATACAAGTAAAAAGTCGCGGTAGTTCTTCACTCATCCCGAGGCATTTCTGTATCAAATCATTGAGTGTGTGAGGTTTACTTCATAGCCTACACCTCTGAGTACCATTGGGCTATGTTTATCATGCCAATGGGAATGTACATTTACATGATCTAATACAAATACTTACATTTATCTACCCTGTGATTCTCTGAGTTATCTTCTCTAAGTCTGTCAACTTCCAAGAGGCATATCTCAGTGCCTACTGAACCAAATCAAGTGATTGAAAGCTTGTTGGAACGAGCTCCAAGCATACTACATGCCTACAAAATTTGAAGATCATTGGATCAGCCATCTCGGAGAAATCTTGCGCGAAGTGGTCTCTGGTATTTCTGGCACCCATTAGTCCCTGCAAATTTCAAGTTGTGACCCTAGAGAGCATCAAAATAATCCTTGAAGACTATGCTACACTACTTGAGGCACATGACCAGTTATCAGAGGAACTGGATCAACTGAAGCAGAAATGACAAAAAGAGACGATAGCTGCCCCTCAAACCACCGCCTCCACTGCTTCACTTCTCACTGACTCAGAGGCCCTACAAGCTCTCCAAAAACAAGTCACAGAATTACAAGCACACCTACTACAATACGAAAGACCACCTTCCCCACCCGAGGCTCCCATAGATGAAGAAACAGTACAAATTCTTGTGGAACACACATTTGAAGAGGATTATGAGCCGGGGCCCATCCCAGGGGGATGACAAACAGAAGAAGGTCAGGATACTTTCGAAGCACCATGACCTCCGTGGTTAAAGCAGGTGGAAGAAATTGGGAGTTCTCATGAAGAGCACATAGTGATGCAAAATCAAGGCAGAGAATCATAGAAGAAACAATATTACAATCTAGTTACTTCAAGAACTTATCATCTAGATGTCTCATCATATCATCAAAACTCCAATACAGGCCTTACTATGTAATTTTGGTAGATTACAATGCGGAAATACAGAGAGTCACCAGAAAGATTCCTTCCTTCGCAACCCAATTTCAACCAGAAGACCTTCCTCCAGAAGCATAGAAAGGTAAGATCTATCAACCGACATGGTGGCAAAAGCTTTCAGAGACATACCCTGAAATGCTGTGCACATGGAACCATGCGCCTTTATATCTACTTTACAATCCATGCTATGGCCCGATTCCACGATGCAGATCATGGAAAGCATTCAACATAAAGGTACAGAATAATGCTCAATGTAAGGAGTGGCTCAATTATCCATACATTGCGCCACCGTAGGGACCACCATCGATAGCGTACATGATGGCAACAATTCGACAGTGGATGCCTCGACTCAAGCCTATGCCAGATGTTGCAGCCCAAATGATCTCAAAATTTTGGATATGATGCAAGTTGTACTCAGAACTTTTAGAAATGCAGAAGCACCATAGGTACGTCTATCGGGGATTACCAATGGAAATTACAATTTAGTATATGACATGAGCACCACCCCCAGCATTCGTGTGGCTTACGCTTGGCATGCATGCATCAAATACCTCCCCACATGCTATAAATAGACATTCGAAGACATGTTCAGATCAAGTTTCTGGGAGGATCACTCAGAGGTCTTCACACCTAAGCCCACACACCTGCTTCATCTCTTTGCATGTGACCAAGCCATGTACTCCGAGTACTACACGACACCGCAACCAGATGTCCCAAGTGCAATAAATTATGATGCACTACAAGCTGATCTAGCAAGAGGATTACGGATAGGAGAACAAAAGCTGGCCACCAACGTTCTCCAATACTATATTGAGCACCCTACAGAATAGAGGTCTGTCAGGGGCAACAGACGCTAGGAAGGGGGGAGCGTTGGCATACAAGTCACAAGAAGAGCATAGAGGCACAAAGAAGCAGTCATGCACAATACGACAACAAGGCCCAATCATTTTTTTCCATAAACTATTTCCAACTCAAGTGATTTTCATCACTACACACACATTGTAAATCCCGTTTTTGGTAGAATAGACTCCATTTTGTTGAATCTGAGGAGTCATCGAGCTTGAGGAGTATTAGAATCAGGTGCATACCAATTTTCATAATTTTTTACACTCTGTTCGAGCCCCCAAATAGGCTCTAGAACCTAATTTTTAACTAGGCGGGACACTAGGTCTGGACAAGGCCAAAGCTAGGCAAAAAACTATAAAAAGAGCTAGAGAGCTCATTTTTGGGGGTAGATTGTTAGTGATTTGAGCTTATGTAGGAGAATTTTTGACAAATGCAAATAACTCCATTGGTCCTCTCTTTGTTCTTGCCTTGTGTCCGCGTGTGTGTGTGTATGTGTGTGCATGTTGTTGTGCTTCTCACTCACGCACTTGTGCCCTCACTTGCTCATAGTCTTCATACTAGTCCTCACGTCTCCACGGATTGATAATTATGAGGCGGATCTTCTCATGTTGATACTTGCCATTGTGCTAGAGTGAAAAATGCTCATGCACATGCGTTGATAGCCTTGTCTATCAAACATGCCATTATTCCTCACATTCACTCTTATAGAACAGCTAAGGATGCTTGGGATACACGTACCACTTCGTACCAGGCAAGGAATGAGGCTCGTATTGCTTACCTCTGAAAAAAGTTGGAGAGTGAGCACATGAATGAAGGTGATTCTATGGATAGCTTTCTAACAAAGATCAAAAACTTTAAGGAATAGTTGATTTCTGTTGATGAAGTTATACCAGATAGTTCACTTGTGCAGACCGTTCTGAATGGTCGTCCTAATTTATATCAGAGTTTTGCTTCTACTCTTCGTTTGATGCTGAAAGGCAATCCAAATGCCTTGACATTTAAAGAGTTGGTCTCTCTTGTGTTGCATGAAGATAGGTCTAGGTAGAACATATCCATTATGCATGTTGCAGATCAAGCTTTCCTCGCTAGTCAAAAGGGCAAAGGTAAATGGAGCTCATCTACTAGTAAGTAGAAATATGCAAATGCTGCACATTCAAAGAGGAAGACAAAGATGAGAAGAAATCAGAAAAGCGAAATTCTTTTGCAAGTATTGTAAAGGAAACGATCATGTCATAAAGAACTGTCCAACATTGGCTTCAAAAGAGGCAAAGAAAAAAGAGGTTAGAATGGTTGTTGCAGAGGCCCCTACACCAAAAACAGAGTCTGCTAATGTTATGCAGAATGAAGAATGGGTGTTTACTACTGTTTACAATTTTGACGCATCTTCTCATGAACAGTGGACTTAGATATTTGGTACTTTGATAGTGGAGCAACCAAACATATCACCTTGCAGCACAGTTTCTTCACTTCACTTGAGCCTGCCCCTACAGGGAATACTGTCAAATGTGCCAACAACTCCTCTTATCCTATTATGGGAGTTGGTAAAATCATCTAACTATTGCTTTTGGTAGTTCTTTTCTAACTATCAGTTTCTGCATTAGCCAAAATTGGCTTGGTTGTGAAATTTGTTAATGACACATGTATAGTCCATGTTCTCTCAAATGGGATTATTGCTTCTGGCATTTTATGTCATGGGTTGTATAAGCTCATAGACTATGAAAAATCTGTGAATGATTTAGCATGTGTAGTACATGATTCTCAGGTTATGTCAGATGCAAAGATTTTTCATGCACGCTTTGGTCATCTTAATTTTGCTGGTTTGCTATGCCAGTAGAAATCTAAAATGGTGTCCTATTTGCCCAAACTTGAGCCACCCAGTATGTGAATGTTGTATTTTGGGTAAAATGCAGCATTCCTCCTTCCCAAAAGATGGTTGAGTTTGAGCTACTTAAAAATTGCAGATTGTTCATAGTGATGTCTGTGGTCCTATGCAGACACCTTCTTTTGGAAACTATCTTTACTTCGTGACTTTGATCAATGATTTTTCTAGGCATGCATGGGTATATCCATTGAAAGCAAAGTCCAAAGTCTTTATGTGCTTCAAATAGTTTTTGATTTTGTCTGAAAATCTATCTGCATGTAAAACTGCACCCTCCGTTCTGATCGAGGGGGGGAATATTTGTCTTCTGAATCTAATGCATTTCTGGCTGAACATGGGAGAAAACATCAGTGTATAATGCCGTATATACCTCAATAGAATGGAATTGCTAAATGAAAGAACCGGTCATGCATGGAGGTGGCAAGCTGTATGGTCAAGAGTCAGGCTTTACCACATAGTTTCTAGCTTGAGGCTATTATGTGTGCGACATATGTACTTAACAGGTGTCCCACAAAAGCACTTTAGTCTATCACTCCATATGAGGATTGGCATGGTCGCAAGCCATCTCTTGTTCATCTACATGTTTTTGGTTGTTTGGCGTATGCATTAATGCCTTAACAACAATGCAAGAAATTGGATGATAAAGTAGTGAAATGTATTTTTGTTGGGTACAGTTTTGAAAGCAAAGGCTATCATCTGTATCATCCACAAACCAAACACATTCTGGTTAGCCATGATGTTTTTTTTTGGAAGATGCTATTCATCCATTACTTTCATGTACTAAGGAAACATATATTAGCTCCAAAGACATGTATGATACTTTGCTGCGTCTTTTTATAAGTGGATATTCTAGTGTTGGTCATTATGAGGCAACATCTCAGCCTTTACAAGTTTCATGTGATGATGTAGATCATTCCATTTCTTATGGAAATTCACATGATGCACTTGTTGATGAGAGAGCTGATATTGAGGAGGCAAAAACTATGCCAAAATGGCTAGTCTAGACTTTGCATGATAGAAAATTAGATGCACCTCTGTCATATCATACTCAATCAGGATCTCATAGTGCCTCTTTTGTGCTAGATTGCTATGTTATGGCTACGTCTAGTCTCTGTGATGAGAATGAGCCTGTTTCATTCGATGAAGCACAAAACTCTAAAAATTGGATGGCTGTTATGCAATCAGAATATGATGCTATCATGAAAAAAGGTGCATGTTCTTTATGTGACTTGCTTCCTGGCAAGAAGGCCATTGGCACTAAGTGGGTATACAAGCTGAAGCATAAGCCTGATGGAGCAGTTGAGAGGTATAAGGCTAGGCTTGTTGCAAAGGGTTATGTGCAGGAAAGAGGCATTGATTTTGATTGGACCTTTGCACCTACATGACAAATGACTACTGCTTGTAGCATCTGTGCACTTGTAGCTCATCATGGTTGGAGTGTACATCAGTTGTACATTAAAATTGCATTTCTGAATGGTGACTTGCATGAAGAAGTGTATGTTTTTCAGCCCCATGGCTTTGTGCCAAAAGGGCATGAAAAACAAGTGTGTAGGTTGAGGAAGGCATTATATGGTTTCAAGCAAGAACCACGTGCTTGGTATGAAAAGATACATGCCTATTTGAGTTCACATGGTTTTGAGAATAGTCCAACTGAGAGCACCCTATATGTTAAGTGTGGAAATTATGTGCTTCTGATCATTGTTGTGTATGTTGATGACATGCTCCTCACTGGTCCTCACAAGAAGCATATTTCTGATTTTAAGGCTAATTTGCATGCCTAATTTGAGATGTCTGATTTGAGGCATTTGGATCAATATTTGGGCATTGAGTATTGCAAGGCAGAATAGGTTTCTATCAAAGGAAATATATTGACATGTTATTGCAACATTTTGGCCTTGAAGTCTGTAAACCTAGTGCCACTCCTATTGAGAGAGGTTTATGATTGAGTCTTCATGATATTGGAGATGCATTTGATGTTGTTCTCTATCAACAAGTTGTTGGGTGCTTCGATTACTTATGCATTACTCGGCTTGATATTCACTTTGCTGCCTCAGAGATGAGTAGGTTTATGCATTGTCTAGGTCTCAAGCATTGGCAGGCAGTTAAGCACATCTTTCTCTACTTGTGTGGTACTCGGTTACTTGGATTGTTTTATCCCAAGGGTAGATCACTAGCCCCAGATTTACGTGCCTTTTTTGACTTTCATTGGGCTCGTTGCTATGACATTTGTGTGTCCACTAGTGGCTTTTGCTTCATGCTTGGTACCTCATGTATATCTTGGTTGAGCAAGAAGCCGCCTATTGTTGCCACCTCGAGTTGTGAGGCTAAGTATAGGGTAGCTTTCACAACTACTATTGACTGTGTGTGGCTCAGATGCCTTATGGCTGATTTGGGTGTTGGTCAATCTTCTGCCACCACCATCTTCACTGAAAATCAGAGTGCATTGGCAATTGCAAGGAATCCTATGTTCCATGCTCACACTAAGCACATTGAGGTGCATTATCATTAAGTTAGGGAGAGGTTCTCTGCTGGAGAGATCAGCTTGGCATATGTGCCCACATAGGAGAACATTGTAGACCTTTTCACGAAGGCTCTGCCTAGGGAGAAATTTGAAGCTCTCAACAAAGCTTTGGGCTTACCTACTTTTGTGGATTGATTCCACATAGCTTGGCACTTCCTTATACATGAGTTTTAGCTCCTTGTTCACCGCATCGCTCCTAGGGAGTATTTGTTGATATATTTAGGTAGTGATGTGTGTTAACACACTAGGACCGCAGGGGCACTTTTTTATTCTTCTTCTTCATTGTGTTGTTCATGTGCTTCAACAGACATCAAACTCCAAGAGATGGATGTAAAGAGTTCTTTCTTACATGGTCAGTTGTAGGAAGAAACATACATGGACTAGCCACAAGGGTATAAGGATTCGAAGCATCTAGAATATGATTTTAGGTTGAGAAAATCTTTGTATGGGCTTAAATAGTCCCCTCGTGCTTGCCATGCAAGGATTGCAAAGTATTTAACCTCCATTGGATTTTCTATGTGTAATGTAGATCACTCATTATTTGCAAGGAAGGGTAATGATCGCATCACAATTTTGGCTATTTATGTTGATGACTTGATTGTAGTTGGTGATAATGAAGAAATCTTAAAGGGGGTAAAACAACTCCTTATGAAAGAATTGAAGATGAAATATCTTGGTCAGTTGTGCTATTTTTTGGGCATTAAGTTTATACATACAAAAATAGGTATATGGTTTTCCTAAAGACAATATGCCTTGAGTATGCTACAAAAGTACGGTATGGCTGGTTATAAGCCAATTTCTATGCCATTAGATCAAAATTTGAACTTAGATACTACATATGGTGAAGCATTGGAAAATGCTACTATGCATAGGGAAATTGAGAGAGCCATTTTCAGTTGTTTCTGTGATATCCATGAGATGGTCTTCTTCCCTAGCATGATAACATATCCAGTAGTGCTCCCCTTGTCATCTTTGGAACCTCCCCAATCAACATCACAATAAGCTTGTACATTTAGTCCATCATCAAATGGATAATATATCCCTTCATTCATTGATCCTTTGAGGTACCTAAATGTCCTTTTGGCTGCAACAAGATGAGATACTCTTGGTGCCTATAAAAGTTAAGATAACACTCCAACTACATGTGAAATATCTAGTCTTGTCGTTGTAGCATACAAAAGAGAAACATTTATTAACATATACATGGTCACAACCACTTCATCACCTTCATAAACACCTAGTTTAACATTTACTTCAAATGGATTTGAAATGGGCTTGCAATCACACGTCAGACTTCTTCAAAAATTTTACAATGTATTTCCTTTGTTACAAGTATATACCTTCTTCTTTATATACTACTTCAGTCCCAAGGAGACATCCAGCTTGCTCTTTATGTCCTTCATCTTGGCTTCATCATCCCCTATAATGATCAAATCCTCAACATATATACAATGAAAAGTAGTTTTTCACCCCTCCTTCTTCACAAAGAGTGATGGGTTTCCATGACTCTGATTGTATCCACATTTTAGCAAGTAGTCCACAAGTCGTTGTTTCCAAGCCCTTGAGGCTTTCTTGAGTCCACAAAGGGCCTTCTTAACCCCACATACATGATGTGGAAACCTCTCATCTTCAAAGACTTAGGGTTGCTCCATGAAGACTACCTCTTCAAGCTCTCCATTTAGGAAAGCGTTCTTCACATCCAACTGGTATATCTTCCAACCATTTGAGACTAAAAATGCAATCAAACTCGTTATGGTGGACATCTTGGCTACTGGAATACATATTTCTTCAAAGTATACGCCATAGGTTTGAGCAAAACCTTTTGCAACCAACCTCACTTTATATCTAAAGATGCTCCCCTCTCCCTTTGCGATCTTCTTGAATCCGTGATACAACATATGCTCCATGATTTTTAAATCTCACTTGCAATCCTTTCTCAATAATATGGTCTACAATGATAAGGTTGTTTGTGATAGTAGGCACATAAAGTACTCATTTTAATAAGTTCATGTTACCATTTGATGTATTTACATAACATATCTTCTTAACCAGATTTCTTATGTCATCTCTTGTTTGGACTTCATGTTTGCTCTTTGAATCTTCCAAGTCTGAGAGTAAAGCCACATTTGCTACCACATGATTTGGCATCCCGAGTCTATGTAAAACACATGCTCATCAAGCTTACCATCATTCATTGTAATTTTCATGAGTAGAAGTGAATGCTCTTGAGCTTGATCATCTACATGGTTGTTGTATTCTTTCCTTCCTTTGTATCCACCTTGATAATTGTTGTTGTATGACTTGTTGTATCCATAAGAATTTTTAAATCTACCTCTTGAATTTCCATAGCCTCCTCTGTTGTATCCTCTTCCTCTTTGATTTCTTGGGTTCCTAAAATAGTTCTCTTTGATGTAATTTGATAATCCACATATAGCACAGGATTTCTTACCTTTCCCTTTGTTTTCCTTGCCTTTATTCTTATCTGTATAAAGTGCAGGGGATTGCTTACCTTTTTTGTTCACAACATTCTTCATTATATTTGTTTCATGTGTGAAAAGTTTCCCCATGAGTGTGTTGAAGTCACATACTTGCATATCCCTATAGAGGTCCATAGCTGTAGTGAAGGCTTCCCATTTGTCATTAGCTTTAATTACATTGATCACTTGCCTCACAATTTGATCTTCATCATAGGATAAAAGAGTTTAAAAATCATAAATCTCGAGAAACCTTCTATTTTTGGATGAGAAGATCTCAATGATTTGTTCAATGTTGATAGCCTAGAACAAATTATCTAGAGAGATGTTGCACACTCTAAATAAAAGTTTTGAGATAACCAAAGCAAGTTATTTCATGAATATAGACTCACTATGCACTTAGCTATAGCTTTAAGAAGTTTGGGGGGGGGGGGGGGGGGGGGGGGTCACCTCGACTTATCACGAAGGTGAAGGTGTGCATACAGAACCACATATAAACATTCACATCTCAAGCTCTCCATATTTAGAGTTGATGAAACTTTGTATGCAAATTGTGAGCTAAGTGATCCAAGTAATAGCTTAGACATTGAGTAGCTACATTCTAGGAAATGACTCAAAGAAGATGATTGTGTAGCTCAATGTACTCTCACAATAAAAAAAGAATAACCATTCAATGGAAATGAATCATATTGTGTATTGATATTGCACAGATGATACAAAGGAGTTGTGAAGGAATTTTCTCACTTTAAGATAGTACAATGTATACTCAATAAATCAAATCTAATCACTCTGTAATGCTCTACTAGCCTATGACTAAAGAGGTAGTGTTTAAAGATATTTTTTGATCTTGAGGGTGGTTGGATCTTCTACCTAAATGTTATTACTAATTCTTAGGATCAATTTGAATTTGAATTCAATGTAAAGTTTTGACTTTTGGCTCCCTTCAATCATGAGATTCTTGTTGATATATTTAGATAGTGATGTGTGTGAACACACTAGGACCGTCGGGGCACTTTTTTCCCTCTTTAGGAGGTTTTTTTCCCCCGACTTGTATATATGCCTATTGCCCTAATGAGTAACTTATCTTTGTACATTCTAGTGGTAATACATTAAGTATTGTGAGTTGTGCTCCAAGATTCTTCTTCTTTCTTGTCTTGTTCACATGCTTGCATCGACCTCAAACTTCAACAATTGGTATCATTGCAGGTCCTTGCTTCATCTAGGGTGTGAAGAGAGATGGTGGATGCAATCCAAAGATGAGTAGGTGCTGCTACAACCAGCTTCACACCAGCCAACTGAGACTTCAGAGTTGATTAGTGGACCCTTTGAGCTTCCTAAATCCACCAAAATATCAGCCAAGTACTTTGGAACATGTATCCCAAAAGTTTAAGTGAAGACAGACTAGTTGCGAAATGACTAGCTCCCAAAACTTGCTATTTTTTGACATACACCTACTGGAAAAAATGAACAGTGCTCTCAACCTGGTAGGAATTAGATACTTTTGGGCATAGCAAATAGACTAAGCAATCTTCCCAATCCAACTCAAAACATCTCAAATGATGGATTGAGCACTGAGAAGAAGATTCATCAATTTCTGGAACATGCCCGCCATTCTCGGGGCTCTACAGAGATAGACCAGTGAGCAGTAAAATGCAGATATCTCCCAAACTATTAATCCAATGACCATGAAAATTTATATGCAAAAGCTAGACAGTAAGAGCTATGCAATGCATGTTAGAAAACTGAAAAATGATGAGTAGAACTCGAGATATGACCTTCTGAAGTTACTGCTTTGAGTGAGTATAGCAGAGAACAAAAGAGAGAAGTAGATGATGATAAATGTATAGATTCACATATGATTACAACCACATTGCCAATGAATCTTTGCACAATGGGAGTAGAATGATAAAGCTATGGAGTAAGCTCTTCAATCACAAAATGACATGAAGTGGTCACGTACAAGGCTTGCTAATCGCCTCTTCCTTCTTGCTCTTTTTATAGCTATTCTTGGAGGGAATTTTGAATTCGAATTCGAATGTCTCCACCTAAAAGTGATCCCCAAAGTTAGGAGATATTCCCTCAGCTCAGAAATTCGTGGTTTTAGGTAGTTAGAGCCACGAATTTGCTTTTACATCATGGATGAGGTAAGCCATCCTTTTCCTTTTTCTTTTTTTCAATTTGATCATAATATCAAGCATATCAAGCATGTAGGCTTGGGTAAAATGCACCAAGAGCTCCCCCTCAAGCCTAACATGCTTGGCCTCCAAATAAGTCTTCAATTGTCCTTGATTTCCTGCAAGCCAATCATCAACTTGAATCTACTTAACTTTGTACCATCAAGAGCTTTAGTCAACATGTCTGCACATTGCATATCTGTAGAGACATAGGATAGTTGAATATCCTTGCTCATTAGCTTCTCCCTTACATAATGATAGTGGACTTCAATATGCTTGGTTCTAGCATGGTATACCAGATTAGCTGCTAGATGTAGTGAGCTTGTGTTATCACCAAAAATGTGAGGTGTTGAAGAATGAAGTCCAAGATCTGTGTACAAAGACTTTAACCACATGATTTCTTGAGTTGCATTAGCCAAACCTCTATATTCGGCTTCGGTAGAAGATAATGCCATGGTTGGTTGCTTCTTCGATGACCAAGAAATGATTTTTGAACCTGCAAAAGATATATACCCGCATGTGCTTCTTCTATCATCTCTAGATCCGGCCCAATGTGCATCTGAGTAGACCTTTAGCTCAATATCTGAAGTAAATGAATAGAACAAACCTTCATTCATGGTCCCCTTTAGGTAGTTGAGGACTCTCTTGGTTGCTTCCATATGTGGTCTTCTTGGTTTATGCATAAACTGACTCAATATGCTAACACTATAGCATATATCCACCCTTGTGAGTGTTTCATAGTTCAAACTTCCAACTAAGCTTTGATAGCTTGTGATGTCTTCAATTGGCTCTCCTTCATAAGCACTAAGCTTATGATTTTGCTCCATAGGTGTGTTAAAAGTCAAGCTTTAAGATACAAATTCGTGGGGAATATTTTATGGACATGTGGAGCAATCAAAGGAAGCCAAAAGCCACGAGATTCCATCAAGAAAAGTCACTCAACCACTCCCCAATTCATCTCAACTAAATCCTCCAAGTTAGGAGGCTGATTTGGAAAGGTAGTTCCTAGATTTTAGGGGTACACTTCTCATTATAAAATGAGCATGTATCCCGACTTCTTTTGGGCCATCTTCTTGGAGTTTTAGCTCATGTAAAGTGAGCACTAAGTGCTGGAGTTGTGATAAGCAAGCCCCTTGCTTAAGCTAGCCCCTTGCTTGCTTGTTTCTTTTCTTTTAGTAGGCATATCTATGTGTGTGCGCAGGCGGTGTTGCAACTCTCTACCCCTGAGTTGTTAGCATTGGTTCTACCTCATATTGTATCCATTTGATGTAATTCTTGTCTCATTGGATAGCTATTAGAGTCTATTTTATGCTCAGAAATTCTCTAGAGCATTCTCTGAGTAATCTAGGAGAAACATTCATTTTAGTGAAGTTGTGTGATTGATATCTCTCTCTGTGTGTAGGCTCTGTTGAAAATATTTTGCTCTCTGTTGTAAGGGCTGGTTCTCCTTCACTATTTATCCATTTGCTATGATTTTGGTGTCATTGGGTAGCTATTAGAGTTCTCTAAAGTTGACCCAAGTTTGAGATTCATTCTCTGTATAATCTGTGAGCAAAGCGTGCTGGAGTGAAGTGAGGTCTCTGCTTGACTAGCAGTTGTGAGCATTCAACTAGCTCATGTTGTAGACATTGTTTCTCTTTGTGCAAGCATCCATTTGAAGTAAAATTTGTCTTGTTGGAAAGCTCTTGGTGTCTACTACAGGTTGACATAAGCTCACTGGAGTTCTCTGCATAAGCTCTGAGTAAGATCACTTTTGGTGTGCAGAGGTCAAAGAAGGATACTTGTGGAGGTCATTCGCGCTTCGTCGTTGCTTAGGGGTTGAGATACTTCCCCCATCAGTGGTATCAGAGCATTTGGGCATCTTGGAGGTATCACATACAAGCAAGAAGACCTCTTGGAGTTGGTGGTTGAAGATTTGCATCAACAAAAGCTTCTTGGAGGTAGCTCACATCAAGGGGGAGCTATTCTACTCAAAGTTTCAAGAGCACAAGGTGTCCATCTAAGGAAAGCTTTGGATAGAGGTAACCTCAGAGCCTCATTTTCATTTTACACACATTGGAGCATTAGCCAAGGGCTAGGTCAAGTATCAAAGACTAGATATGGGAGACTTCAACACTCAAATTGAAAAGCTAGACAAAGGGAACTATCAACCATGGAGATTTAGGGTCTCCAACTATCTTATGGGCAAGGGCCTTTGGGGGTTGATTAGTGGAAGTGAACCAAGACCTAGGTTGGATGAGAATCCAACCAATGACCAGAGAAGGGCCTTTAGGGAATGGAATGAAAGAGACAAGAGGGTTATCTTTATCCTTTCCCAACACATTAGCAATAGCATGATCGGCCATATCCAAGACTTGGATTCAAGCATGAAGGTATGGGAGACACTTGAAAGGCTTTATTCAACAAGCACCAAAGCAAGGAATATCCAACTCAAGAATGAGCTCAAAAACCTTAGGAAGAGCTCAGGGAGTAGCATAAATGACTACATACTTAAGTTCAAGGAGTTATCAGATGCATTGGGATCCATTGGAAGCCACGTAGACGATGACAATCTTGTGGCTTATACTCTCAATGGTTTGAGAGATGATGAGAAGTGGAAACCCTTTACCACTTCAGTATATGTAAGGGATAATCTTCTCGATTTTGAGCAATTGGTTGCTCTCATGGTCACCGAAGAAATGAACATAGGTGGAAGTTCAACTAAAAGCAAGGATGCACAAGTTTTCTATGTAGGTAATCAAAGGGGCAAAGGAAGACGAGGACAAGGAAGGGGCAAAGGAAGGTTTGGAGGAAGGCAAGGCCACTCAAGCAATCAAGGACATGACCAAGGCACCTCATCACAAAGAGGGAGAACAAGAGGAAGAGGAGGACGACATCAACAAAACAGGAATCAAGATGGCGAAGGATGTTACATATGTGGCAAGTTTGGCCACTATGCTAGAGATTGCTACCAAGGAGGAAACCAAAGGAGCTATAATCAAGGTTCTTCATACAAAGGCCAAGGTAATTATGCTTCTACAAGTTCTGAAAATTACAATCTCTTGATGATGCACATGAATGGGAATTCAAGCAAAGTAGATAACACTTGGTATATTGATAGTGGATGTAGCAACCATATGAGTTGCAATTCTTCTTGGTTTACTAATCCACATCTTCCCAAAGGTAAAGGACATGTAGAAACAGGTGATGATACAGCCCATGAGATCTCCCATGTTGGAGATGTAGCTTTGGATGACAAGGAGGAAGGAAGATGTCTCAAGGATGTCTTGCATGTACCTACCATCACAAAGAACTTGGTGTCTGTTGGGCAAATGGTTGAAAGAGGCTATCAAGTAAGGTTCAACAAAGGTGGATGCTTTGTGGAGAACCCTAAGTAAGGTTACAAGGTCATAGCAAGAGGAAAGAAGCAAGGGAGACTCTTCACTTTGGAGGTAAATTCTCATTCCACTCAACATGTCTACTTCACATATGGAAACAAGAGGATTTTGGAGTTGGACTTGTGGCACAAGAGGATAGGTCACATCAACATACAAAGAATGAAGGAAATGCAATTCAAGGGGCTGGTTGAAGGTCTTCCCAACTTCCAAGGACAAGTTATGAAGCATTTATGTGAATCTTGTCAACTAGGGAAGCAAGCGAGACTTCCATTCAAGAAGAGTGGCTACATAAGCCAACATCCATTGGAGTTGATACATACAGATGTGTGGGGGCCAACCAAAGAGCAATCCATTGGAGGTAACAAGTACTTTGTCACTTTTATAGATGATTGCACAAGGATGGTTTGGGTTTATTTCATCAAAAACAAATCACATGTGTTTACATGTTTCAAAGCATGTGTCCCAGGATTTTTCCTTGTCTTACCATGAAGACACATTTTTCCGGGTTTAAACAGACTCTATACTGTCTACATTTGTTGAATATCTTCCTCAACTCAGGGATGTGCTCGTTTCTTTGACTGGAGTATGTGCAGAGGTCATCCACATATACTTCCATGCTTTTTTTCAAAAATTCCTTGAAAATATGACACATTAATTGTTGGAAAGTGGCAGGTGCATTAGTGAGTCCAAAAGGCATCACTCGAAAAGCATACACACCCCATTCGGTGGCGAATGCTGTCTTATGTTGATCCTCCGTCGCAATCACTACTTGATTGTATCCAGAGAATCCATCCAGGAAGCTATAGACCTCTTTTCCGGCTACCCTCTCCAGCAGATGGTCCGTGATGGGTAATGGGTAGCTGTCACGTATGGTCGCCACATTCACCTTCTTCAAATTTATGCACACTCTCAATTTTCCATTTTTCTTAGGCACAACTACTAATGGCGATACCCACTCAGTGTGTTCTATCTCATATATGAATCCTGCCGCTAGTAGCTTGTCTATTTCCTCCTTAATTTTTGCTGCATAAACCTCATTGTACATATAAGGGCGTTGTTTGGATGGCTTTGCGTCGGCCGTCATTGGTATTCGATGGGAACAAATAGTGGGCTCTACACCTTTGAGATCCTTATAGGTCCATGCGAACACGTCTCGATATGCTCTGATAAGGTTGATGAGTTCCTCTTCCTCCTCTTCAGATACATCTTTTCCAATATATGTGCACCGCTCTTCCCCGTCTTCTACAGTTACCACAATTTTTTTGGTTTGTTCTTTGTTGTCGTATGCTTCTCCGTCTCGTGCCTCTCGTCTAGGCATTTGAATGGCTACTTTTCTCTCTTCTACTTCGTATTTTTTAAAGTGTTCAGGAACTTCAAAAAGATTTGGGTCCGGTTCTACCTTACTCATGTCTTCCTTCTGCCTGTGTATTGCCGAAGCAGCTTCAATTGCTAAGATTTTTGTTGGTTCCTGTTCCTTCTTGTTCTGAATAGTGTTTAAGTAGCTTTCTTCGGAATCAAATTCTGGTTCCATTTCTATGCTTTCATATTCCTCTTTCCATTCCTTCTCCAGGATTTCCCCTTCTTCTACTTCTTGAAGGACAACCATATAGAGATTTAGATCATAGCCTTCCTCGTCTATACACTCGTTTATCATCAAAACTTCTTCGTTTACGCACACATCTAAGGTTGCTAAGATTTCCATCCATCCATGTGGCTCAAACACCTCATCAGGAAAGACTTGAGGCATGTAGTCTGGGTCTTCTACTGATCGATAGTTAGAGTGTCCTATCGGCCACAGTTGTTTTCTACTTTCCGCTCTCTTGGCTTCTTTGCACATCCATAACTGGGCATCCTCATGTATCCAAGATTGATCACTCGATCTAGCACTGTGAATGGATAGGTCATCTTCTTCTTTATGGACTGGATTCCATTGTAGTGGAGGAACATCTCGATATGCAAACGTGTGCAAATTTATCTTGGTAGTGTTTCCTTGATGTTGCAGATATAATGAATCTCTTCCCCAATCTTGTACTACCCTCATTTGTCTCATAAAGGGTCGCCCCAATATCATTTCATAGTTGTTTGCTTTCTCGAACTTACAAATGGCTAATGTGTGTTCAAATTCTATTCCACAGGTGGTTAGTTTGATTCGTTCCAATATTCCTAGGGGTCTTTCCACATGACCGTATGCTAATTGGAGTTTCATGCGTGTGGGTCGCAAGGCAGGTTTTCCCCACTTTTCCCATATCTCCTTGGTGGCAATTCCTACCCCGGCACCCGTATCTAGAATAGCCTTGGTCGTGTATCCATTGTGGGTGACAGGTAAACACCTTGGTCGTGTATCCATTGTGGGTGACAGGTCAATTTGCATTGCACCTTTGTTTTCTTAAGTTCTGTTAGATTGTGTGAACTCTCTTCTGCGTTTCCTTTTTCCTTCCCATGCATTGTGGGTGCTCGTATTATAAAAGACTCTCTTTCGTATTCTCCCATGTAATTCGGCAATGTCGAAATGCTTAGGGTTTCTTCGTTATCTCTATCGAGTCTCGATACTTCCTCATATGCTTCCTCCAGGTTGAGATGGGGTTGACAATCTTCCACATTAATTTCATCAAAAGGAGGCGGACTAACTCCATTCTTCCTCCATTGCTCTTCTCTGATTCTATTCCACAAATCTTGTGGCCAATCAGCCGCTAGGTCTGGTATCATAGACACCTGTTCATCTTGTGCTTTTCTTCGTTCATCTTGGCCGTCTTCCTTTCTAGGTTCTTCATCCTTGGATTTGATGCATTCTTCATACAGACCATGTGCAATCCTTGTCTCTGGTAAAATTGGGATAGTCTTTTCTAGGGTTGCTTGTGCTACCTCGATAAGTCTCCTGCATATTGCCAATCTTTCTTTTTCTAATTCCCCTTGAGGGTAGAATTTTTCATGTTGCTCTATATTTGGGCCTATTTTGATTCTAGCTTGGTAGGCTTTCAACCACATGTCCAAGTCGTCTGGCTTTGGGTCAGCTAGAATTGATTCTGGCTTCTCTTTTTCTGAGCAAATCCGTGGTGGCTCAGAGATCTCCTTAAACGTTTCTTGTTCTTTATGCTCCTTTAAGCCCTTCGTTGGGTTATTACTGTCTTGACTCTTATTTCTTGCCCATTTTTCTTTGAGTTTTTCTCTTCTTTCCTTCCATCTTTGTACTCTGGTATTTTGTGAGTTCTCACGTGGGTTCTCAGAATCCTCGACTACTTGAATTTCAGAGCCTACAGTTTTATTGCTCTCTTGTTTCTCCTCTTGTTGATTTCCTTTTTGTTGCTTCGCTTGGGCTCTAGTAATAGCCTTTAGTGGTACAATGTACTCCTTATCACTCCCCGATCCTTCTATGACCTCAATTACGTTAATGGGTGCAGTATCTTGAGCTTTGGCCGGATTCTTAGGGCAATCTCTAAAAAGATGTTCTTTTCCGCAATCACTGCAATATCCTTCCCAGATTCTAGGTGGTGGAGGGTTGTAAGGTCGAGGGCATTCTCTAATGAAATGGTCTCCTCCGCATCTATAGCAAGGTCCTCTCTGTATGGGTGGTCTGATAGGTGGTCTCACTATTGGTTGTGCTTTAGGAGCCGTATACATTAAGGTGGTCGTTTCTGCTCCATAAGTCTGATCATAGCCCTCATATCCAAAGTAAGCAGCATCGTATGCCGTTTCATATTCCATCATGTTGTCTTCGTATGAGTAGTACCCTCCTGGAGGAGGTTCATATCTAGGGTTTGTGGATTCTATGTTGGTCATTGTCGATGCTGGGACTATAGCTCTTTCTAAGTTCTCTTCCGGTTGAGCATACTTTACTGATACTACCTGCTGTGGTTTCGATAGTTGGGGTCCTAGCACTGGTTGTGGAGGTGGATACGGTGTTTGCTCGTATGGTCGTGATGCTTCTGCTGGTGTGGGGTACGGGTTGTATCTTGGTGTCTCTCTACCTGGTTCCCTAGGCGGGTATCCATATGGTCTATAATGCGGTGGTTGAAAAGGGCGTACTTGCCTATTGAATGGACAGTTCTCCGTAGTGTGGTTGGTATATTTTTGTTCGATGTGGTAGTACCAAGGAGTCCCTTGTTGTTGTTGTCTGTGGTATGGATACATAGGTTGTGCACCTGCCCCTCCTCTGACACACAAGTGTGTGGGGTGCTCTCCTCCACATAAATTACATCTCCGTAGCATAGGCACTCTTTGCACTGGGTTTTGGTAAGCTCTTTGTCCCTGGACTCCTAGTTTCTTTGCTAATAATTCTGCTAATTCTTCCATGTTACTGGAGTTGGTCGTGACAGTGCTCCTTAAATCTTCTAATTTAGTGAGGTCGGTTGTACCTTTGAGATCCTCGGCAAGGTTGTCTTCCAAATCAATGCACTCTTGAAGACACTCACTCAATGTTTGTAGCCTCTTCACATACACTAGTGTTCTTAGGGTTCCGTTAGTGAGTCCATCTAAAAATAGTGAAATCATCTTTTGTTGAGTGGGTCTCTCAGCTACTGGGCATCTATCCACATACTGATTGAATCTTCGGGCAGCAGACTTCACAGTTTCATTAGGGTTTTGTTTAAAGCTATGGATTAAAGACGCAGAATTGTGTTTAATCCCTCTCTTTATGAATTCTCCAATGAACTCTTGGAAGAATTGTTCCATGTTTCCAAATTGATTGGGATCGAAGGGCTGGAACCAAGTTAGAGCTGTCCCTGTGAGGGTGAGCCCAAAAGACTCATACTGCACAAAGAAATCATCTACTTGTTCCGCTCTTAGAACTTGTTTAAATTCTGCGATATGATCATAGGGTTCTCCCAATCCATCATAATGGTTTCTCACACATTTATCTACTTGGATAGGTCTCAATCTTGTCATTGGTTTAGGCGGTCTGGGCATCACAGGGAAGATTGGGGCAGCCGGTCGTATTGGAGGTACTCCAGGCTGTCTTCCTACCGGTGGTTGTGGTCTTACTGGTGGTCGGTACTAGTTACCTATCCCTGCGTGGGTCTGATGGTGTGTTTGCACTCCTGGAGTTGCAAACTCTACATGAGTACGGTTGGGCACACTTTGTTGACTGGTCTGTCCTGATGTGGTCTGTTCCGTTTCTTGTTGTTTTCCAAAAGGATTTTGTGAGGTAGTTGCTTGATCTCTCTGAGGAAATACAGGTGCACCCATATATCTCAGCCGAGCCCTGTCTAAGGCACTCACAGGCCAATATCTCCTTTGATCCTTGTCCAGGTATGTGAGTCTAGTTTCATCATCGGGGTCTTTCAACTCATAGAATGTCATGGGGCTTTCTTCTCTTCTTGGAGCAGGTAAGTCGGTTTGAAGCAATAAGTCTGATCCATGGATCATATAGACCTCCAACAGGTAGTCGTCTTGAGGAATCAAATCTCCTCTCAAGACCCGTGATACTTGAGACCTGCCCCTAGGGGTAGTCACAAACTCTTCAGGGTGTGCTCTTTCAGAGTTGTCTGGGTCCACAAACTCTCCCCTTTCGTTGATCCTCTCAGGGAATTCAGTCACAATGTAGATATGACCGATTTTATCTACATATGCTCCTCCCTCGTATTTGACAGCAGGTCGGGGTACAATTGTGGCATTCAGGGAAGTTACCATCCTAGCCACAAATCTATTTAAACCATCTAGGTAGATGGGAATCTCCTGGGCATTAGTGGACACATACTGTAAAGAGGTACGGTAGTCTCCTTCCACGGTAGACATAAAATTCCTATTCGGTGTTGGGCCCTGCATGTCTTCCGAAGCCATGGGTATTTCCTCCTCTGAATCACTAGAAGTCTCTGAGTAGATGGAGTGATGACTAGCCTGGGCAGCACTTCCTACCGAAGATATGACACTTCGTCGGCTACTAAGCACTCTTCCTGACCTCAAGTTCATCCACTCACCTAAGTCTCTCTAGAAATCCCAGAGAAACCTTGAGTGACTCTTCTAATGCCTCTGATTGTCTACCAAAAGATACTAATATCAATTTGGTCGACACTGTTTCCAGGCGATACCACACTTGGCGATACTGCCCTGCCCGCGATACGATGCCAGAAGTCCCAACGATATGATACTGTCTGCAGTAGACGATACGATATGGGGTAGTTACTACGATACGATACCAAGCATAGCGACGATACGATACCAGAATTCTAGCCGATACGATATTGGACAACCGCACGATACAACACCAGTAACCTTCCCGATACGATACAATCTTAGTATCGCGATACAATCCTCTTGAAGGAAACGATACGATACTAAGATTCAAGACGATACGATACCACAGAACGTCAACGATACGATACTTGTGACAATATCGCGATACTATCCAAGGGAGAGGGCGATAGGATATCGCAGTGGTATCGCGATACTTGATGTGGAGCGAGATGATACGATACCACTGGAGGTAACGATACAATACCACTGATCAGGTGAGATCGCGATACCAACTCGGCGACGCGATACCAATATGGTATCGTGATAGCAAGACTGATACCAGGCGATACGATACCTGAGCAATGAACGATCGCGATACCAACCCAGGGTCACGATACCAATATGGTATCGCGATACCAAGACAGGTATCAAGCGATACGATACTTCGGCGAGTGTCGCGATACTAGGGAGTTTTGGTATCGCGATACCAAACCTCAACCGATCGTGAACAAGCCAAAGTACAAGAAAACTTGAAAATTTTTACACCCCCTTGCTCTCCTTACTCTCTTCCTCTCTCCTAGGCCTCTGTATCACACAAAAAGTCTGTATTGATATCAGTTTTTCCCCCCCGCGATACTACGCACATGTTTAATCACATGTGTATGCATGTTTAGAGAGTTTTTGTCAAATATTCCTTGTGAAATCTCACCAGTGTATTGCCTTGCTTGCACCTTGAGCTCAAAACCTAGCCTTGACAGCCTGTAAGCCACGATACCAACTCCACGATACTGGTCGCTGCTCGTCCACGATACCAGTACACTATGAAGTGTCAAATGAGCCAAATTTTTTTTGTTTTTATACTTTTTTTACAGAATTTAAACTTTCCTAATTTTCTTGGTGATTTTGGGGATTTTTGGTGAATTTTGTCTACTCCTACTTCTCCTCTCCTCACTATTCCTCTTCTTCTACTTCTTAACCCTAACTCTTCCTTCTCTCCCTTCCTCCTAACCCTAAACCTAAAACTTATCACACACACCTCTAAGATGAGAAGTGACAAGTGCTGAAGTGATTGACTAATTGCCGCAAAGGAAATTCAATTCTACAAGTACGATTCCATCACACTTGATCTATAACCATCACGAAGGCACCTTGGTAGAGTGTTCCCTGGCAACGGCGCCAAAAACGTGTGTACCTAAGTCAGAACGACTCAAGGACTTGTGCCAATGAGACTGTACCTCGATTGCCACACAAGTGCGTATAGTGGGAAATCAACACACATTCAAATGTCAATCCGATCAAACGACCTAACCAAGTGTATGAAGACATGTGCACACATGATGGAAAATGAAGTGGTTAAGCTAGCATGCATGAGAAAAGACTAATCTACTTCCCAAACTCACTGAAATCCTGAAAGTGGTTGTCACGATACCTCTTACAGCAGTTTTCAGAAAAATCAAGGATTTCTCCCAGTTCTAGATTCCGAATATAAGCAATAGGGTACTCGTTTCGTAGCTCTCGACGAGACGCATCTATTGGAAGTGGTTTCACTTGATTTTGAGAACTCTGCTTCAAGTTATAGCCAAAATAGTAAATGGTGGGAAACACCCACACTCACGCCACCACTCCTACTAGTTCGCACACACACTACAGCAGTCCAAAATCAATGGGGAGGGGTAGACAACAGCCCTACACACACATTTCAAGCTACACACACACATACAAGATCAAAATGAAGATCAAAATCTACAAGGAAGAGGCAAATTCGAAAATTCAGGAGTGCTCCTTCTTCACAATGACAAATAGTTCTTACAAAGAGTCACAAAGTGACTTATATACATGTGCCCTAAGTTTGGTCCTTTCACACAAGAGACCGGCACTTTATTTACTAAAAGACTAATCTCCTACTATTTTACAAGGGATATTTTACAACAACTTGGGATTATGCAACTAGAGGACTCCTCTAGTGCATTTACATGGCTTGAGGGAATTCTTGAAGACCTCGAAGAAGAAAAACTATGCCCATCATTTTGAAAATTTTGGGGCTCTACTCTTATGCCCTTTTGCTCTGCAACATCAACCTTGTAGGAATTAGATACATTCCTTTTGGGCATAGCAAATAGACTTAGCAAGCTTCCTAATCCAAGTCAAAACATCTCAAATGATGGACTGAGCATTGAGAAGAAGATTCATCAATTTCTGGAACATGCCCGCCATTCTCAGGGCTCTGCAGAGATAGACTAGTGAGCAGTAAAATGCAGATATCTCCCAAACTATTAATCCAATGACCATGAAAATTTATATACAGAAACTAGACAGTACGACCTATCCCACGCACGTATAAACACTGGAAAATGTTGAGTAGAACTCGAGATAGGACCTTCTGAAGTTATTGCTCTGAGTGAGTATAGCAGAGAACAAAACAGAGAAGTAGATGATGATAAATGTATAGATTCACATATGATTACAACCACATTGGCAATGAGTCTTTGCACAATGGGAGTAGAATGATAGAGCTATGGAGTAAGCTCTTCAATATCTACAAAATGACATGAAGTGGTCACGTACAAGGCTTGCTAATCGCCTCTTCCTTCTTGCTCTTTTTATAGCTATTCTTGGAGGGAGTTTTGAATTTGAATTCGAATGTCTCCACCTAAAAGTGATCCCCAAAGTTAGGAGATATTCCCTCAGCTCCGAAATTCATGGTTTTTGGTAGTTAGAGCCACGAATTTGCTTTTACATCATGGATGAGGTAAGCCATCCTTTTCCTTTTTCTTTTTTTCAATTACAAGAGATAAAAATGAACTCTTTTACAAGAGGTGTTCACATGACTACACATGTGACTTACAAATGATCATAATATCAAGCATATCAAGCATGTAGGCTTGGGTAAAATGCACCAACATAGGGCGTCCTCAACACCTCTCTAGTCATAATCTCAGAATCATACGAAATTTGGTGACCATTCTCAAGATGATTAGGAGATCAAAACATCTTTGATTTGTGGTACTGAAATCGTGATCTGAGCTCATTTCAGCCTCCAAACACACTACCACAGCACTTGTCCAGGATATTTTGTCTTTTCGTGCCAATGATATACACAGGTTTCGAGTCGCCAGTATAAGCACCCCAAAGTCTACTGTAGGTTTAGCATAACTCATTAGGATAATTTTGTTGAACTTTTTCATGTACAATCATTTTTTGCATCAAGATATTTTAGTCAATGGCCATGGCTGAAATCAATGATGTATTTTGTATGTTGGATGTTGAGGATAAGTTGGATGGTATGAATTACACATTATGAGCTTATATGATGCGTCATGTATTGGTCACAAAAGAATAGTGGAATCAATGTAGAAAAGATGCTCATCATCTTTACCTTGCTTGGATGTCATGTTCATGATGAGTAGAGAGTCTTCTTCATCTTCAATATAGTTGTTGTAGTCCCTTCTTCCTCTAAAGCCTCCTTGATAATTGTTGTTGGTGTGGTCTTGATTGTAGTTATGATTGTAGGTGTCTCAGTCATTGTTGTATCTGCCTCTTGATTGTCTATAGCTACCTCTATGGAAGCCTCTTCCCCTTTGGTTTCTTGTATTCTTGAAGCATTCTTTTATAGTGTGGTTGTTAAGACCACAAATGTTGCATGGTGAGTTGTTGTAGGGTCTCCCCTTGCCTTTCTTTCCTCCTTTGCCCCTTCCGCTTGCACCTCTTCCTCTTCTTGCATAATTAGCTTGAGAGGTACTAGCCTCTTCTTTATGCTTCTTGCCTTTACCTTTATCCTTAGCTTTATTCTTATCTGTATAAAGGGAAAAAGATTGTTTACCTCTTGAGTTGTCACCATTTTTTTTGAGCTTTGTCTCATGGGTGAAGAGTTGCCCCATCAAGGTGTTGAGGTCAGGTATTTGCATATCCATGTAGAGATCCATTGTTGTGGTGACGGACTCCCACTTATCATCAGCCTTGATTCCATTAATGATCTGCCTCATTATGTGTTCTTCTTTTATCCTCTCCAATGCTTGCAAGCTGATCAGCCACATCTTTCATCTTGGTTACATAATCAGCCACTCCTTGCTTTGGTGGTTTCTTTAGGGTTGTAAATTCCATCCACAATCGATTCTTCCTAGCTCTTGTGTTTGAGGAGAAACATGATGAGAGTGTGTTGGCATCATATGGGAAGAAGCCAAGTATGGGCATGCATGCGGATCTAGCACTAAGGCAACCTATTAAATTTTTTCCAAACCTTACATCATTTTAAAAGTGATTCTCATCACTAGAAACCCTTGTAAATACCGTTTCATCTTTTTGTAGCTCCATTTTGTACAAGTCGAGGAGTCCTTGAGCTTGGGGAGTCTTAGAAGTAGTTGCCTGCCAATTTTCATATTTTTTAGATCTCGTTTGAGCCCTCAAATAAGCCCTGGAACCCAATTTTTAACTAGGCCGGACATAGGTCTGGACAGGGCCAAAGCTAGTCAAAAACTATAAATAGAGCTAGAGAGCTCATTTTTGCGAGAGCTTCTTGTAGTTTTGAACTTGTATGAGAACTTGGTTGTAATAGAAGTGATTCCATTGTCTTACTCTCTTTGTTCTTGCCGTGTGTGCGCGTGTGTGTGCATGTGTGTGCATGTTCGTGTGCTTCTCACTCACACACTTGTACCTTCACTTGCTCGAGGTCTTCATACCATCCTCATGTCTTCCCGGATTGACATTAAAGGAGGTGCTGCTCATCACTGAGCTACACCAAATTTTGGCACCGTTGCCGGGGATCGAGCTTTGAGGACGAGTGTGTGATGGTAAGACATAGAGAGGACGCGTTGGAATGGTAAGTAGTAGGTAAATCTCTTGTTTTTTTTTCTCCATCTCCATCTCCATCTCCATCTCCATCTCCATCTCCATCTCCATCTCCATCTCCATCTCCATCTCCATCTCCATCTCCATCTCCATCTCCATCTCCATCTCCATCTCCATCTCCATCTCCATCTCCATCTCCATCTCCATCTCCATCTCCATCCCCTTCTCCACTTCATATTCCCTCTTCCTTGTCATTCTCCTCATTTTCTTTGTGCGAGTTTGAGAGAGAGCGAGTGTGTGTACTTGTTTTTGTGTGTTTTTGCATGTTTCTTGCAGGTTTCAGCTTCATCACCATGTCCAGCAAGCTCAGTAGGTATGGAATCTTTCTACGCAAGCCCTGAGGCGTCGAGCTCAAGCTATCGTGACACACCGAAAAGTTTACCCAATCACTATTCTGAGTGCACCATGACATTGCGCAGGCTGAGAGCTCCTAGAATCACTAGATAGATCAGAAAAATCCACCATATCCCGACCTATCGTGACACACCCAAGTATCGCGACACCTCGACCTATCGCGACACTCCCAAGTATCACGACACCTCGACCTATCATGACACTCCCAAGTATCACGACACCTCGACCTATCGCGACACTCCCAAGTATCGCGACACTCCCATGTATCGCGACACCTCGACCTATCGTGACACTCCCAAGTATCGCGACACCTTGACCTATCGCAACACTCCCAAGTATCGCGACACCTCGACCTATCGTGGCACTCCCAAGTATCGCGACACCTCGACCTTTCGCGACACTCCCAAGTATCGCGACACTCCCAAGTATCACGACACCTCGACCTATTGTGACACTCCCAAGTATCGCGACACCTCGACCTTTCGCGACACTCCCAAGTATCGCGACACCTCGACCTATCGTGACACTCCAACCCGACCTATTGTGATACACGGGCTTAATGCATGAATTTTTAGGGTGAATTAACTCAAGTGAATTGAGGTACATTTGGACTTAATTTTGGACACATTGGGATGATATTAGAGCCTTAGAAGGGAGTGAAATACCTAAAAACCAGGGAGGAATTTCCTGAACCCTGAGAACCTGTTTTGACCCCTAATGCCTGATTGGTCATAACTTCACCATATGAACTCCGATTGATGAGATTTTGGTCTCGTTGGAAATCTTGTTGAGAATCCTACGTGGACCTCGACTGGTTTTTGTTCATACATTGAGTTTTAGAACACGTATTTTTAAGTTGGCCTTTAGGTAGACTAGGTGGTCATAAGATTTTGGGGGTACAGTGAGTTACTCCAAAGGGGGCCTGTAATTGTTGATGTGTGTCTTTCAATCCATTGTGGTAAAGGAGCTATATTAACTTGTGAACTTTTGCAGGAACAGTGCGCGCACTCAAGGCATTCCAAGGCAAGCTAGCAAGGGTGAGTACCAAGCTTGGGAGAAGGCTTCCTGGGCTGGTGTAGCGGTTTGAGCAACCAGAGGATTGAGGTTGGAAGTTCTCTCAACCCTCCTTTGTCAATTCCTAGCTTAGGCTAGTACGACTTAGGTGTGGTGATTAATTAGAGCAACGCTAGGCACGAATCAAGTCCAAGAGAACTAATCAACAAAGTACAAGCATTAAGTAGAGCTTAAGCGTGAAAATTCTAAGGAACAAAAGTAAACTTAAATCGGGCAAATATCAAGTGTGAAATTCACTTAAGTACTCCTGACGACGTGATATCAGACAAGATCATAAACATAATATTCAACTAAAAAGAACAAAGAGATTGGTGCAAATTAACCTGCAACGAGAGTGTACTTGAGACTAAGGGGGTAGAGAAATCAGGCATATGAACCTTAGGTCAGGCAGACACTTAGGCCGAGACCAAGAAAGCCTCATATCTTCTGAAGCTAGTGTCAATCACACTGCTAGGTCTTGGGCCCAGCAGTTGAGTGATTACCCATACACTCTCCGATCAGAAACAAGTGATTCGAAGATGTCCTATAACATGGAGAGACCAGTAGGTAGTTCAGGGGTGGCGTATCTAGAAAAGCCAGAGGGACCTTACAAGACTGAATTGGAATACATCAGGACTAATCGTCTAGGTGCTCGCATCTACAAAGACGACCTGAGAAGATCTGTGGTCTAGATTAAGCACCCCGATCAACCCCATGGAATAGAACACCTGGTAGTCAAGTTCAAGAATGGAGCATACCTAGATAAAGAAGGGACTATTTATGTAGTCACCACCATTCCAGATAGAACCGACGAGTTTGGGAATGTGTTCGCAAAAACCGACATGGGTGATATAGAGCAAGGGAATTTAGAGAGAGAGCCTAGGACTCCCCGTGGTAAATCAGTCTTGACCAGGATCATGACTCTAGAGTGGATTCCCCAGGATAGTAAAAGCATAGATTTGCTTTTAAACCGAGAAAACGATGAGGCTTTTTGGAGATATAAGCCTGCCCTGCCTCACAAAGTAGGTGCTCTCACAATCTATGAGTTTAAAGACCCTGATAGCCCAAGCAAAGTAACCTACCTAGACAATACATCAGAAAGGATCTTTGTGGTCACTGAGCATGGCAAACATGCCTACACATGGAAGGGTGAGTTTGTTTTTCCCCAACCTCAGTCCAATGTGTCCTACGGCCACCAAGGAGCTGGGAACTCCCAAGCTCATGGAGCTCAAAGGGATAGAAGTAGAGATAGACATGAGGTAAGCTTTGCCAACCCAATAGGAAGAGAACGAACGCGAGCAGAGACTAATAGGGAAGAAACAGAGAGAACTAGGGTTCAAAGGAACCTAAGAAATGCTGATGATTTCCCTTTGCCAAGGCCTAGGGAACACACCAGGACTTTGAGACCTACACAGCTAGTTAAGTCCATGAAGAATTACTTTGATGGCACTGGAGATCCATACGATCATGTGGCCGAATTTAGACAAGTCTTGAGAGCTGAACAAGTGGAGGACCTATTCATGCAATACAATGCCTTTGTTCTAACCCTTAGGAACACAGCCCTTACGTGGTTTCAACCCTTGAATGAGAGACAGTTGAGGAGCATAGACCAACTTCTAGAGGCATTCATCACTGAATTCTCTAAGAGTGGCATAAGGCATAATACTTCCTCATTGATCCACAACTTCAAACGGACACCTCAAGAGACCGTGAGACTTGCGGGAAGAAGATTTAGGCAATACCTAGAGAGATGCCCTATTCCTAAGTTACCCACACCAGCCAAACAAGTGGCTCTATTCCTAGATGGATTGCTAAGTACAAAGTTGAGATCATATGTGTACTTGAAAGACCCTAGGACCATCGAAGAGTGTGGACACATGTGCATCGACATCGAGGATAACCTAGGGGACGAATTAGAACTTTCCAAAATCTACAAAGATTCAGATAATTCTACTAGCCTCTCTCCTCGCAGTCCACATCTATTGAGGAACTCGCAGAAAAAGTAGCTCAGAAGTTAGGAGTCTCTAACAAACAAATCCCAAGATTTGCCCCAGTAAAGAGGTGCTATACTTGTGGAGGTGACCATATGGCGAACTTATGTCCCATTATGGCTCAACCCCAAGTGAATCCTAGTAGCCAGTACTGCACCATAGAACGGAGATACACAAATCACATAGCATAAGACTGCCCATACAATAAGCAAGCGGTTAGGCAAACCTACCCTCAGCCCTATCCACAACAGGGAAGATATCAGAACCAGTACCCACCACAACAGTATGCTAGGCCTCAACAAACCTATCAACCACAATATCAGGCCCAACAGAGACCTCAACCAGTGCTAGCACAACAACCCCCTGCTCCAACCAATGTAATCCTAGTGAAATATGCATCTGCTGAAGAAACTCCGAACAGAGCCATAGTCCGAGTCACCCCGTTGCTATCAGACAGTGATCCAAGTGACCATAGTTTTGACTCCACACATATTGATAGCCCACAGGCTTACTACATGCAGCCACCGGAGCATAAGGAGTCATACTATTATGAGGACCCAAGTGAAAATAGTTGGGAGCCTGAGTATGCTAATGTTATGTACACAAACCCCAACTCTAGAACTCAACCTAGGCAGGTACGACCGCCATTTCCTAGAGGACCTTGCTTCAGATATCAGGGAGATCACCTCATATGTGATTGTCCAGTGCCTGCCCCTATGCAACCCCAACCAGTGACAAATCAAGGTTTCTGTCAAGATTGCGGAAAAGAGCATCTCTTACGAGATTGGCCAAAGAACCCTAATAACATGCCTAAAATCACTCCTATCAACGTCATTGGGTTAGTGGTTGTGTTGACCTAAGTATCAACTTAGGGACTTGTGGAGAAAGAGACTATACCCCAATCCCCTCACAAGTGCATATAGTGGGGATACACGCTTTTAAATATCAATCCAAAGAGTATACAAACCTAGCCGAGTGTATGAGGACATGCAATCATGTAATGATCAATACAAATGAACTACTCAAAGAATGTAATGAGGCAAAGACTTATCCAAACAAGCTCCAACTGTTGGTCAAGGCGAAACGATACTTGGTGCAGCAGCCGTCAGTATTTTGGACTTTTCTCCCAGCTCCAAACTCCAAATATAGCAAATAGCATATGCGTTTCGAAGCTCTCAAGAGGACGCATCCAATGGCAGTGGTTTCACTCAATTCCGACGCTCCTACTTCAAGTTATGAGCAAAATACTGAGTTGCGGGAACACTTTCCTACACTTCAGCACTTCCTACACTTCACACACACCTTTCCTACAGCAAAGAAACACTCTCAAGGATAGACCACACTCACAAGCACTCTTTCCAAGCAATACACATGCATACAAGCTCACGAAGAAGAAGATAAGGAGGGAAGAAGACACAAATTCGAATTTCTGTGCTCTCTATTCTCACAATGGCAAAAAGTCTTTTACAAAGAGTCACATTTGACTTATATACTAGTGCCCTAAAAATGGTCCTTTCACACAAGTGACCGGCACTTTATTCACTAAGAGACTAATTTCCTACTATTGTACATGGGTATTCTCTACTTTTCTGTGGGGGTGCATCTAGAGGACTCCTCTAGTGCATTTACAAGGGAAAATATATTACAAGAATGATTATGATACAAAAAATGTGATGTCCAAATCGGCAAAATTTTGGGGCCCGTCTTTTTCTCTGCTTTGTGCGCTCTTTAGCTCTGCAACACTCTCCCCCTCTTCGTCTCTGTCGTCCCTTGACAGACTTTGTTTCGCGCACGTGTCCAGTGGTCCGTGTTGCCTGATTCTTGATCTTGCATTATGTTTTAGAGGCCCTTTTGCTTTTCTTCGCACGCTCCCCTTGGTCAGTATTGTCTGCAGTTAAACAGACATGCAGATTCGATGGCCTTCTTGATTCAAGCTCTACTACTTGAGAGCCTGTTGCACTTGTCTTGCCTGTTGACTTGGGTTGCCACGCACGCCACCAGTGACTAGGAATGTGCTGTTCTTAGTCACCCTCTTAAACTTTTCAGCCTCTACCCCTTTATAACTTTTGGTCCTCTGATTTGTCCTGGTTGCACACATCTGACCCTGTTGTATTGCTTTGAGGCTGTTTACTTCTTTCCACCGTGCATGACCTGGATGATTTCTCTTTTTGCCTGGTGCGTGCCCCTGCGGGGCTCTGTGCAGAGATGGGTAATGCGCCCTTGCGGGGCTTCCTGCAGAGATGTATCTTCAAATCTTGCCTTTTAGTGAAGCTGTTTCTTTCGTTGTTTTCTTCTTTTCTTCTTTTTACTTGCCTCTCCCTCGACACTGCCCCCCTCCTGGACTCTGTCGTCCCCGACAGGCTTTGATAAGCGACGGGCATATGTTCGATATACTGTTTGCTCTTTATCATTCAGCAGATTAGCTTCACGTATCATCAGTTGTTTCCACTGTTCTACCTTCACGCCATCATGTGGTGGCTGTCTGTGATCTGCGAAGAAGCTTAATTCATATGCTACTAATCTAGCATTGAGATTAGATGACATCTTCAAAAATATCTCAGAATCAATCTCAAAAAATCCTATAAAAAACGCTTCTTCAAATGTCTGCATATATGGACTTGGCAAGAACATAAGCCTGGAGTAGTAAGCCATTATAGTTGGTCTGCTTGGCATCACTGATAGATCAAAAATAAGTATGTCTGTGCCTTGGTTAATTCCAATAAAATTCAAAAAGGTATAAGCCGCATGCTTGAAGACCTTCAAAACTATAAGGATCATGCTAAGTATTTTGTTTGTCATTTTGATAGCTAAATCTGGTACTGTGGCATAGTTTTGCAGCCAAAATTCTATTGTTTTTACCATATAATCTTCCGTTGGCAAATAATTATGTGGCGGGCTTGGAAGTAGCGGATAATTCAGCCACTGATTATTTAGTGTACCGTTCCTTTGCATGTCCAAAAATGCTCTAGCTTCTCTTCTACGAGGTACAGGACAAAATGCAGGGGTTACCTGCAGGGAATATGGAGCGGCTTGCCAGTGTATCCTTAATGTCGGATGTTTCTCCAAAAACTTTCTTCTCCAAACTGGCTGTGCGGCTTCAAATTCTGCTTGAGTAAAATTGAATGTATCATTCTCGAAGTTGAGCTGCACATCAGGGCTCGTTTTTGTGATCTTCTTGATATATTGACGTGTTTTCTCTTTCAGTAATCCGTATGGAATATTGAAAGGCTTCATAAGCGTCTCTAAGTCTTTTCCTTTGATCTTTGCTTCTTTCATGACTTTAATAACTTCATTTTCAAAGTTTTCCGTCAATCGGGACACCACTAGTGCCCGTTCCTTCTGACTTATTTCTGCAGTATATGGCATAGGATGATCATCATGTAGATCCGCCACCTGCTCACGTATGGGAGAATGATAGATCGGTTGAGATAGAGGGCTTACCTCTACCTCGTCAGTAGGATTTTTCTTTTCTGGCACTACTGATGTCCCGATCGGTTCTTTGTCTTTCTTCTGATTCTTTAGCTGTTCGATGCATTCATCTTTTTCCTTTATCTTTTGCATGGCTTCTCCGAGTGCTTCTTTAGTTGCCAGTAGTTCCTTGCCTATGTCAGCTACATGATCCATGTTTTCACTGTAGCTTTGTACCAGCTTGGCATTCACCTTTTGTAATTGACGTTTCAGCTCACTGGTTTCATTGGCATATCTGCTCTTCCATTCTTCTATCCTGGCTTGTTCTTGCTTTAGCAGCTCTTCATATTTCAAGATTTGATCCCGTAATTCTTGGTCTTTGGTTTCTGTTGATTCCTGTTGTAGGAGTGGTTGATCATATAATAAAGACTTCATCAAATCTTTATTTCTGTTGCGTAGGCTGTCGTTCTCTTCCATGTATAGCTTAAGTTGCTGTTCTAATAATGTGCTACGCAGTTTCATTTTCTCTTTCTCAGCCTCGCTTGCTTCGTGTAATGCTTGCAACTCTGTTAGTTGTGTATGCAGCTGTTGATTTTGGGCGATGGATGCGTCATATTGTGTCTGGATTGCCAGCACTTCAGTATTTTTGTTTGCTAATTCCTTTTGTGCTGCAATCAACTGTGCCGATAGTTGTTCACTCATGAGTTGAAACTGATTCTTTTCTCTTCTTGCTTGGTCATATTCGGCATCTATATCCATCATTTGTTGTTGAGTGTCCATGGCCGTCTGAATCATCTGTTTTACTACAGGTTTTAACTGCGTAACATCTACATTAAGCCATGTTTTTGGTATTGCCGGCTCTTCTCCGGTATTGACGTCCTTGCCCTGAGCAATGTGTAATGTGGTGTCATGGGGCTGCCTAATCTGAAGCTGGATCCTCGGTTCAGCCCCCATGTCTTCTTTATTTCCCTAAGGTGTGTCATCAGGCACCTCGATCATAATTTGTTCTTTGTGTCGCCCTTCCGTTTCCTTACTCATTGGAGTTTGATCTTCCTCTTTAATAGGTTGTTGTACATGCGTAATACCAGTAGTTGTATCTTCTTTGATGCTTATTTTTGTAGTGTCATTCAGTTGAATGACGTGCTCCGGTTCCATAAATTCCTCGGCTCTTTTTTCTTCTTCCTCCTTATTTTGTGGCGTGACTTCCACTTGATCTATCTCGTTCCATTCACCCCCGTGTGATTCAGTCCGAATGTCAGTATCCAAAGTATCTTTTTCGGGACTGGAATCCGTATTTGTGCTGGAATCATCGATGCCCAGCTCCTTGTATCTTCCAGCTTGTTTCGGTGTTTGCTCTGGGACTCGTTCTATCTGCTCTTGACTAGCTTGTCTATAGTGATGTCCTTGAACGTTCAAATTGACTTGCCCTTGTATATACTGATGTGTTTGTTCGAGGGCAGCAGACAGATCTCTTTTAGTGATTGGCATTTGTGTTGTTGTGATCTTCGGTAAGAGGTGCGTTCTCTTTGATTGTGGTGTCGCCTGAGCTTCCTCTTCTCGTAGGCGCTTTGTACCCCTCATGGGTTTTTGTGTGCTGGTTCCAGCCTCTTCAACCCACGCTACTGCTTTCTTTTTCTTCGGGACCGTCGCTGACTTTACGTATCTGGCTAGTCCTTCTGAAGTTGGCATCTCTCTCAAGCAGTTCTTTATTTCTAAAGCCTCATAAATCAACAATGTGAGAGCTGAACTGCCATTTAAAAACTTCTTTTGTCCCCACTTCTTTTGTGCTTCAAACAGTCTTTCTTGGACATACCCTGTTAGGTTGATTTTGTTTCCAATTTGCCTCATGGCATGCGATAGTAGTTGGACTACAATTTTCTGTGGAGCTGTATACCTATGCATGTTGGGGAAACAAAAATGTTGGTGTACTAGTCGTACAGCATCCTCAATGTCAATTCTGTTGATTTCCAGGAATGACCTCTTCTTGGGATCATGGCATTCTTCTTTCACACAAGTAGTGCCTGCTTGATTCCATCCAAATGCTTTATTAATCAATTCATGTGTGAATTGTATGGTCTTCCATGTCCCGACTTTATCCAATACTTGCGCTTCTGGGACTGAGATTTTTGTCGCGGCAGGCTGCATGGTGTTCATTACTTGTGCACATCTCTGAAAGTCTGGTACATATATAGGTAACTTGAGGAATGCCTCTATGCCTGCTTGTGTCCATACGTCCTCAATATGAGGTAGTCTTTGTATTATTGTCTTGAAATCCTGGGACATGATTGGAAAGTAGTGATCTGTGTCCATGATTTTGATGGTAGCCATGAAGATTAGCTCCGCTACTGGTTGATCATCTCTGAACCAGTGACCTCTTGCTTTTGTTACTGATTCCAAAGGAAGAAGTTGCACCTCTTCTTGCTGCGTAGATTCGGAATCAGTGGATGCCATCTGCACTCAATATAGAGTATGAATTAGTATCCATATGTTCTCAGAAATCTCCCTCTATATGTTGGTTATATGTTCGATGTCGCTCAGAGTGAATGGTGTCGTCCCTTTCCCGTGTGTGTGAGAAGGGTAATACCTGAGTCTTTCACATTATCATGTATTTTCATATATTTTTTTGCTGAAAAGAAAAACAGAAAAGTCAGTTCGTAGCCGAAGCGGTTATTAAATTTTTTGAGTATTTCTTTATCTATGTACAAGTGCTCTCCTATTTCCCTATTAGGAAAATGTGCTTGACTATCTTGAAATAGAAGAAGACTGTGCCGAATGCTTGGCCTTGTAATGTGGCCCTATCATGCATACTTTGGATCTCGACAACTCCATATGTGTGCAATTGGATGTAGTTGGCGTATGCATGCTGTACAGTTTGTCTTTCGGTATCCAGATTTGCTTCATTGCGCTGGGCTTCGTTGTATGTTGCCCACTTCTACTGAATGTGGCTCTTTTCTCCTTGTTGTAAGTCTGCTTCATCTGATCTATGACTCTCGGCACTTCTCGGGCTGCCTTTACAGACTCTTTTTTTCTCCAGTATCTCTTTTTCTGTGGTTGTTTTGCCGGTGGATTGCATTGGTCCTTCTTGTTTTGGGGATCATCCTGTCGGCTTATGTTCCTTGGAATGCAAGACTTCGGAACCCATATCTGTGATCGATCTTGCTGGGCAGCTACGACTTCTTTTGGAATCCACATTGTAGTAACGTGTCGATTATCTCGTTGTTCAGACGGAATTGGTTTTTGCTTTGCTCGTTTGTTCCAATGTCGGTTGTGCTTTTGTCTTCGTAGGTATTCCTCCACTTGATCTTTCTTTATCCACACTTGGTTAGAATATGGAATAGGGTATATTTTTATGGTGATAGGTTTTAAATTACTCTGAGGCATAGTCTCTTTGATGCAGGGTGTTTCAGTGAGATTGAGTTTAGTTTGAGTGATACTCTCAAGGCTAGCTAGATTGGAACAAGGTGTGCAAGCAGAATTCAATGTGTCCGCATATATAGTATTCGATGAAGGTGTATCTATAGTGCTAGAGATCATGCATTCGGGACTTTGTTCATTAGATTGAACTATTTGCTCCGTGCTCACCGATTTTAGTGGTCGCTCATCTAGCAGACTGAATACTTCACGATGTCCTATCCTGGCTGAGATATATCCTAGTGCCAATTGAATGGTTACCTCGTATTCGTAAATCCAGTCTTGACCTAGCACAACCTCTTCAAGTAGATCTTGGTCATGACACACTAACAGTTTTTGTTCCATAGTATTGTTACCAAGATGCAACGGCAAAGTGATCTCTCCTATGCACTGAGTAATGGTTCCTCCTATTCCTATCAATTGAGCCATTGATGGGCGGATTGTCTCTTTGAGTTTTTGGGTCAAAGAAAACGTAATGCAACTTACAGCGGCACTTGTATCAATAAGCGCATTTACCAAGTGATACTCCGTTTTTTCCGGCTCCCAAATTTAGATAGGGTTGTGTTCTTTGCGATCCTAGGTTTTGAGTGGCTCTAAAATTAGCCATCGGGATGAGTTCTTCTCCTTGATGATATCTTTCATCTCGCTCTCTCATCCACTCTTTTCGTTTCTTTATCCTTTCCAATGCTTCTTGTCTTGCTTCTTCCTGTATTCTTTCCTCTTCTAAGCGTCTGTTCTTACCTTTGATTAATCGTGACATAATTTCGTCAGTTAATGGTTCTAGGTATTTCTTTACTCTACACCCACTGATATAGTTTGGTAACACATCTCCATCTAAGGTTGCTAAACTGATGGCTCCACTTGTAGATATACGATTGATGATTAATGGGCCATATCCTCTCTTTTGCAATTTCTTAGCATGTTGTTTCAAAGTGTATACCAAAACTAAATCTCCTTCCTTCAATTTTTTGTCCTTGATATGCGCATCAAAATAGGCTTTTTGTCGTCTTTTCGCAGCGTAAATACCCGCTACTGCTTGTAACCTAGTTTCATGAAGCTTTTCTATTTGGTCCAATTGTGCTGATAATTCATGTCCGGTCCACTCATAAGTAGTTGCAACTCTAAGAGTGGGAATCAAGAAATCAATTGGCAAAATAGCGTTTTGTCCATACACTAAGTTAAAAGGAGTAGTGCCTATTGCAGTTTTATAGGCTACTTGGAATGCCCATAAAGCATGGTGTAACTGCTTATCCCAATCTGATCTACCGTTGTTGACAATTTTGGTGAGAACAGTACACAAGATTTTATTTGAACTTTCTGCTTGTCCATTTGCTTGTGGGTGATAAGGAGCAGATTTCTTATGAATTACTAAGAATTCATTCAATAAGGCTTCTATCACTTCATTAACAAAGTGCGTACCTCTATCACTCACAATCTCTATAGGTAGTCCAAATCTAGTGAAGACGTTCTCGAAGAGAAACTTGGCTGTAGTTCTCGCGTCATTTTTCTTTGTTGCTTTTGCTTCAACCCATTTGGTCAGGTAGTCTGTGGCTACAATTATGTATTCGGCATGTGAACCTTTTGCTGGTGGGCTAATAGGTCCTATAAAGTCTATTCCCCACTTCGTGAAAGCTCTAGCACTCATCATGGGTCTAAGTGGCATCTCATCTCTTCTAATAGGATATTTCGTTCGTTGACAAGTATCACACCGCTGCACATATGTTATGGCGTCTTGATGTAGAGTTGGCCACCACATTCCAGCAAAGAGGATCATTTTTGCTGTTTTGTCTGCAGAGAAGTGTCCTCCTGCAGCTCCTGTATGGGCCATCTCTAAGACAGAGAGATATTCATTTTCATGAATGCACATTCTTAATTGGTTATCTTTCCCACGTTTAAAGAGTTGTTTTCCTATGATGGCATAATCCTTACTCTGTTGTTCAAGAGCACGCTTCCTTGCCAAGGTAGCTCCGTCAGGGTACTCTCGAGTTTTCAAGAACTTTACTAGAGGCATACTCCACCTTGGTGCTATTGTGGAATAGCATAATGTAGAGTTCTCGTCTGGGATTTGTTCTTGACAGGTTTGACAGGTTGACACATAGTTATGTGCATCTCGTTGCATAGTTGGCCAATATATGCCAAATCTCTTGAGTGTTTGCCACGTTCCATTTGCATTCAAATGAGTGTTCCATTGGTTTATGTGGGCTTTCTGAAGCCACATTTCTTGTTCCTCTTCTTCTACGCATCTCATCAGCAATCCGCTTGAATCCTGGTGGTACAAACTTCCCGCAATGATGTGAAGGTTTTTAGTCTTCCAGAGATCTTGCGTTTGGTTTGGCATGATCCCATCTTTAGGTCCATGTGTAAGTATCGGGATCAATTTTTCTGCCCACTGAGGACATACTTCCAGGTTAAAAAGGTAAGTATCTGGCAGGTCATCGGGTACTCCTATGGGTGGTTCTCCATGGGTCATACGAGATAAGTGGTCTGCTCTTATGTGGGTGTTTCCTTTCTTGACTATTACCTCAAAATCAAATTCCATTAGCAATAAAAACCATCGTACTAGTCGTCCTGTATTACAAGGCTTGTTGACTAGGTACAATAGGGCTTGATGATCAATGAAAAATTTGAATTTGGTTGCCAATAACTAATGTCTGAATTTCTTGACTGCGTATACCATCCCTAGGCCTTCTCTCTCCGTAGTAGTATAATTGCGTTCTGCTTGATTTAACTGTCTACTGGCATAGGCTATCGGGTGGTCTAATTTTCCTGTGTCAGCTGGTTGAGCTAAGATGCAACCAATGGCAAACTTGGACGCATCAACATGGACGTGAAACGGTTTATTCCAGTTGGGGACTCGAAGGATGGGTGCTGAACTTAGTCGATTCTTTAACTCATTAAAAGCTTTTTCACACTCTTCGGTCCAATTAAATAGAGTCAATAATGCATAAAGAGGTCTAGCAATTATGGCGTACATATGTATGAATCTTCGATAGTAACCACAATGTCCCATAAATGCTTGAACTTCTTTAGCCGTTTTAGGTCTTGGCAAATCCATAATTACTTTAATTTTGTCTTCATCCGTTGAAATCCCATTCTTAGAGACAATATGTCCTAAAATTTTCCCTTGTCGCACCATGAAGACACATTTTTCAGGATTGAGGCATACTCGATATTGTCGACATTTAGCAAAAATCTTTTCTAGTTCAGGGATGTGCTCTGATCGTATAGCTGAATATGTACAAAGATCATCCACATATACCTCCATGCTTTTTCTCAGAAACTCCTTGAACACATGACACATCAATCTTTGGAAAGTAGCTGGGGCATTCGTTAAACCAAAAGGCATGACTCTAAAGGCGTATACTCCCCATTCAGTTGCAAATGCAGTCTTATGTTGGTCCTCAGGAGCAATGGCTACCTGATTATACCCTGAAAAGCCATCCAGAAAGCTATAAACTTCCTTCCCTGCTACCCTTTCCAAGAGATGATCAGTGATTGGTAAGGGATAGCTATCCCTTATGGTTGCGGCGTTCACTTTTTTCAAATTGATGCACACTCTTAACTTTCCATTCTTCTTTGGTACAACCACCAAGGGCGATACCCATTCCGTGTGCTCAATTTCGTAGATGAATCCAGCATCTAACAACTTATCTATTTCTTCTTTTATCTTGGCTGAATACACATCATTATAAGTATATGGTCTCTGTTTTGAAGGTTTGGCTTCGGATGTCATGGGGATTCTATGCGCACATATAGATGGCTCTACTCCCTTTAAGTCCTTATAAGTCCACGCAAAGACATCCCGGTATTCTCTTATGAGACGAATTAACTCTTGTTCTTCTTCTAATGAGACATCCTGTCCTATGAAGGTACACCGTTCTTCTCCTCCTTCCATGATTACCACTATTTTCTTGGTTTGCTCCTTATTATCATATGCTATTCCAGGTTGTGCTTCTCTTTTAGGCATTTGAATAGAAATTTTCCTCTCCTCTACTTTGTATTTTTTAAAATGGGCTGGTACCTCAAATTGGTCTTGGGGTTTGTTTTCTTCATCTTCTAATTCCCTTTCAACTTCTAATTCCTCTTTTTGTGTGAGTTCCTTATGTTTTTCATTGGCAGTGATACCTATGTTGGTGGTACTAATCCCTAGATCCATGGGTTCCGGTTCCATTTCAATGCTCTCGTAGTCCTCCTTCCAGTCTTTCTCGATCACTTCTCCTTCTTCCGCCTCCTGAAGGACTACCATATACAAACTAACATCATAACCCTCTTCATCGATACATTCGTTCATAGTCACTACTTCTTCGTTTACGCAGACATCGAGGGTAGCTAAGATTTCCATCCAACCGTGAGGTTCGAATTCTTCATCCGGAAAAACTTGTGGCATATAGGCTGGATCTTGTACAAACCTCACTACTCCTTGTTTCTGCTGCCATCCTTTTCTTCTCTCCTCTTCCTTCTTTGCAGCTTGACATATCCATAGATGAGTGTCCTCGTTCATCCAAGATTGATCACTAGAACCTGCACTATGAACCGATTGATCGTCTTCCTCTTTGTGGATTTGATTCCATTGTAGAGGTGGCACATCTTGATAAGTGTACGTATGTAGGTTTATCCTAGTGGTGGTTCCTGCGTGTTGTAGGTATACTGCATCTTTTCCCCAATCTTGTACGACCTTTAGCTGTCTCATGAAGGGCCTTCCCAAGATCATTTCATAATTGCTTGGCCTTTCAAAGTGACATATTGCTAAAGTATGTTCAAATTCCACTCCACACGTAGTGAAGACTACTCGTTCCAACAATCCTAAGGGTCTCTCCGTATGTCCATCCGCCATTTGTATTTTCATACGTGTTGGTCTTAATGCTGGTTGTCCCCATTTCTCCCAAATTTCTTTGGTAGCAATGCCAACACCAGCTCCTGAATCTAGTATGGCTTTGGTAGTGTAACCCCTATAGGTGATTGGCAGGCATGTATTTCCTTCATCTCCTTCGCTAAAGTCTCCTACTTTATCCACTGGGATTCTCACTGTTTTCACTTCGTCAGCTACTTCTTTTTTTTCTTCCTTGACTTCCCATTGATTGATCAATTTCTCTTTTAAGTGTGGTTTTACCTTTAACAGTTCCTCGAATGTTAGGGTACATGGGATTTTTACCTCTCTAAGACGTTGTATGATCTCCGATGTTTGAACTGAAGGGTTCGTTTCCCGTCTCGTTATTGATGGAATGCGATACAATTCTGAATTGTGCTCGTACTCCCCGGTGTAGTTGGGCAGTTCCTTTACATCTTCCTCTTCTTTGTCACTTGCATCCACTGGAAAAATTTCTTCTGAATTTAGTTCAGGTATTGAACCCTCTATTTCGTTTTCTGCTTCTAATTCTTCAAAGGGCGGTTCCATTCCTTCTACCTTTTTCCACTTGTCCTCTTGAACTCGTGCCCATAGATCCTTAGTCCGATCTCCTTCTACTTCAGGGACTATGGATCCTTCCCTTCTCTCAACACCATGTTCTTCATTTTGTGGTCTATATACTTCAGGCTTTTCCTGAGTGTTTAAGCACTCTTGGAATTTGTCTTCGGAAATTCGGGTATTTGGTAGAGGCGATGCAGGTTTTTCTAAGGTTTGTTGCGCAATCTCTATCAATTTCTTGCATATTTCTAACCTTTCTTTCTCTAAGTCGCCTCTCGGATATTCTCTCTCATGTTGCTCTATGGAAGGTCCTGCTTTTATTCTCGCCTTGTATGCCTGAATCCACATGGCCAATTCTTCAGGCATAGGATCTGCTAGGACTGATCCTACCTCCTTCCTTTTATTCTCATTTTTATTTTCTTCTTCCACTTGGGGTTCCTTCGTTGGTTTCTGTTTACTCTTTTCATTTTCCTTCTTTTGTAATAATTTTTTTTCTTTTATCCTATCTCTCTGGTTCTTCCATCTCTGGGATCTTTTGCTGACAATACTTTTCTCTGGTTCTTCGGAGTCTTCTACTCTGTGAGGGATGGTTATATTCCCCTCTTTGTCACTTTGATTACTCTCGTCTATTTTATCAGGGTTCTCTTTGGCTTTGGCTCTTGTTATGGCCTTCAAAGGTACGGTGTACTCTTTGTCACTCCCTGATGATTCAATCACTTCTATCACATTAATCTGCACGTTAGATGTGACTTTGTTGGGGTTCTTAGGACAATCTCTGAAAAGATGTTCCTTACCACAATCGCTACAGTAGCCTTCCCAAATTCGTTGTGGTGGTGGTGGGTTTGGTAATGTACATTCTCTAATATAGTGGTCACCTCCACATCTGTAGCATGGTCCTCTGGGTACAAGCTGTCTATTCATTGGTCGAGGTGGCATGGTTGCTCTAGGAGCTGTGTACATTAAGGATACGTACTCCTGCTCATAATTGTATGAACCATCTGGTATTTCTATGCCATAAACATATGGTTCATGCAGTTGTCCATATTCCATTATTGAGCTCTCATAACTAGGGTATGCTCCTTGACTAGGGTCATAAAATGAGTCATATGGTTCACTACTAGTCAAAGGTGTGGCTGGCACTATAGCCCTCTCTAGATTTTCTTTTGGTTGTGCCATCTTGACTGGGACAACGTTCTGAGGGTGGGGCGGTTGTTGTCCTAGTACAGGCTGTGGTTGCGTAAATCCCTGATATGCGTATGGTCGTGGTATGGGTGCCTGTGGCTGATATGAGGGATATCTAAAAACTTCACCTCCTTGATCTCTTTGGGGATTTCCATATGGTCTCACATAAGGCTGGGTGGGTCTGGTTTGCCTATTGTAAGGGCAGTTCTCGATGCTATGGTTTGTATATCTCTGCTCTATACTGCAATATTGTAGAGGTCCGGGGACAGAGGGTCTAGGATGAGCATAGGCAGGTGGTGAGACTACTCCCCTGGTACACAAATGAGAAGGATGATCACCTCCGCACTGCATACATCTTCTAAGCACATGCAGTCTCATAGGATTAGTGGGATAATTCCTCTGTCCTTGAACATTCAGTTTTTTTGCTACTAAATCTGCTATTTCTTCCACATTGTTTTTGGAGTTTTATGTGCTACTGGCTGACTCTTCGCTTTTCAAACTACCTGGAGGTATTTTCAAGTCTTCTGCAAGGTTATCTTCTAGGTCTATACATTCCTTCATACACTCTTGCAAGGTTTGAACTCTCTTTACATACACTAATGACCTCAAGGTTCCGTTCAACAGTCCTTCCAAGAACAATGATACCATTTTGTTTTGGGTAGGTCTCTCTTCCACTGGGCATCTATCTACATACTGCTTGAATCTCCTTGCTGCCAATCTTACTGACTCGGTAGGGACTTGTTTGAAGCTGTGGATTAATGACGAAGAATTGTTTTTAATTCCTGATTTGGTAAATTCTTCAATCATTTCTTGATATACCTACTCCATGTTCTGAAAAGTATTCGGGTCCAATGGCTGAAACCAAGCCAAAGCTGTGTCTGACAAGGTGAGGCCAAAAGACTCATACTGAATCAGAAAGTCATCTACTTGCTCGGCTCTAACTACTTGTTTAAATTCTGCTATGTGGTTGTAAGGTTCACTAGAGCCATCATAGTGATTTCTCATGCACTTGGCAACTTGGATCGGCCTCAGTCGTCTTCCTGCTTCCTGTTGCCTAGGCATAACTGGGAAAATTGGTCTTCCTATTGGTGTGCCTGGTCCTCTTACTACCTGCGGTCTGACTGGAGCATGAACTCCATGTCTTGGGTCAATAGCTTGTCGTGGCCGGTAGTTAGGATTAATGGCAGGCATTGCAAATTGCACATGTGGTCTGACTGGGACCTGGGTCTGTTGTGTTTGTTGTGTTTGTCCCGACTGTTGATATGAATCATTTTGAGATGTTCTAAGTGGATTCCGTGAAGTGGTGGCTTGGTCCCTAGGGGGGAACACTGGGATATTCTGATATCTCAACTCAGCTCTCTCTAACTCTGATAATGGCCAATATTTTCTCTGATTTTTATCCAAATATGTGATGATGGTGGGAAACTCAGGATCCTGTAACTCATAGATGATAACTGGATTAGGAGCAGCTTCCCATATAGAGGAATGGGCCCTAAGCAGATGCTCCATTCCGTTGATCAAATACACATCTATTAGAGTGTCATCCTGGGGAATCAGGTCTCCTCTCCAAATTTTTGTGATCGTAGATCTCCCTCTAGGAGTAGTTACTTGCTCTTTGTTTCCACCGCCATTTAAGCTTGAAGCATTATTTTCTTCACCATGCTCGTTAATGTTTTCCGGGTGTTCTGTGACCACGTATTGAATATCTTGTTTGTCCATGTACAGTCCTCCTACGTACTTGACTGCTGGTCTAGGCACTATGTATGCTTCTGAGGCTTTCTGTAACCTGGCCACAGATCTGTTTAAGCCATCCAAATAGATAGGGATCTCGTTGTGGTTGGTGTTCACATACTCCAAGGAGGTTCTGTATTCTCCCTCAATGATTGACATCATGCCAATCATGGGTACAGTGTTTTGCATATCCTCTAAAGCCATGGGGATTTCTCCTTCTGACTCACTGGAGGTCTCAGAATAGTGTGAACGGTTACTTGGCTCGGCTACACTCCCTACGAAAGAAATTACACTTCTTCGGCTTCCTAGGGTTCTTCCGGATCTTAGGTTCATCCACTTAAGAGCTCTGATTAGACTTTGATACCCTTTGGTCTTAAGCACTCTTCACAATGGTCAAAAATGTCTAGAAGACTTGGGTTGGAAAGAATTGAGTAACAACGAATTTTGTCTGAACACGATACTTGTCTCCTAAAATACACGATACCTGATGTATGTTCAGACGATACACGATCTCTGACAAGTATCGCGATACCGGCTAGACGATACCGATACTTGACAAATATCGCGACACCTGATAAACGATACCGATCGCTGAGTGAAACGATACCGATACCTGAAGGTAAACGATACACGATATCTGGTCTCAGGCGATACACGATACTCAAAGGGAAACGATACTTGGAAGTAGACGATACCCGATATGTGGGAAGTATCGCGATCTTTGCTCTAGACGATCTCTGAGCCAAACGATACTTGGCTGAAAACGATCGACGATACTTGGAATCCCACGATACACGATCTCTAAATCTGAGACGATCGACAATACACGATATCTGGCAAATATCGCGATCTCTGAAGATCAGACGATACACGATATTTGGCCCAAACGATACACGATCGACAGCAAGTATCGCGATCTCTGGCAGGTGATACACGATACTTCAGCCCAACGATACTTGATCCCTCGCAAACGATCACTGATCCAACGATACACGATACCTGTCAGGTATCGCGATCTTTGACCAAACGATACTTCTCAAGTATCGCGATCGGCACGAAACGATACTCAATCCACGATACACGATCAACGATCGCTAGCAAAACGATCTCTGACCAAATATCGCGATCGGTATGAAACGATACACGATCGATGGGAAATATCGCGATACTCAACCACAGGAGCAAAACGATACTTGATAAGTATCGCGATACTCAACCGCGGGAGTAAAACGATACTTGACCCTTAGACAAATTTTGGCAAATGTTTTTGAGGTTTTGATTTTTCCCCCTTGGTCTCCTAGCTCCACTCTCCTCTCTTCACTATCTGTATCAATCAAAACACAACTTTTTGCCCCCTGTACCTCTCAGACGATACTCAGCGCAGATCGTTTTGCACAGATGATGAATTTTTTGAATGATTAAAAGGATCTAGCACTGGAGGGACTCACCTCTGAAGCTCAAACACACTCTTCTAGCACCTTTCCTAGCTCAAAGGCACTCCACAAGCTCTGCCACGATATTCAGCTGCTCACGATACTCGACGCCCACGACCACGATACTTGCTCAAACAAGTGATCTTCAAAATGATTTTTTTTTGGCTTTTATAGTTGGATTTTTTTTTTTTTGCTTACAAAAAGGAACTTTTCTGAATAAGACTAAACTCTATCCTAATGACTTGGTCCACTCTCTACTCACTCCTACTCTACTCCTTCTACTCACTTCCCTAAACTAACAACTCACTACACACACTCCGAGAATGAGAAGTAGCAAGTGCGGCTGAAAATGACTTACCAAAGAAGAGAAGATTTCCGCTCCTCCACTTACTTCAATGCAAAAAGCTACTTACCATCACACGAATGCCTCGGTTTGATTCGTCACTCCCCGGCAACGGCGCCAAAAAGTGTGTTGACCTAAGTATCAACTTAGGGACTTACGGAGAAAGAGACTATACCCCAATCCCCTCACAAGTGCATATAGTGGGGATACACGCTTTTAAATATCAATCCAAAGAGTATACAAACCTAGCCGAGTGTATGAGGACATGCAATCATGTAATGATCAATACAAATGAACTACTCAAAGAATGTAATGAGGCAAAGACTTATCCAAACAAGCTCCAACTGTTGGTCAAGGCGAAACGATACTTGGTGCAGCAGCCGTTAGTATTTTGGACTTTTCTCCCAGCTCCGAACTCCAAATATAGCGAATAGCATATGCGTTTCGAAGCTCTCGAGAAGACGCATCCAATGGCAGTAGTTTCACTCAATTCCGACGCTCTTACTTCAAGTTATGAGCGAAATACTGAGTTGCAGGAACACTTTCCTACACTTCAGCACTTCCTACACTTCGCACACACCTTTCCTACAGCAAAGAAACACTCTCAAGGATAGACCACACTCACAAGCACTCTTTCCAAGCAATACACATGCATACAAGCTCACGAAGAAGAAGATAAGGAGGGAAGAAGACACAAATTCGAATTTCTGTGCTCTCTATTCTCACAATGGCAAAAAGTCTTTTACAAAGAGTCACATTTGACTTATATACTAGTGCCCTAAAAATGTTCCTTTCACACAAGTGACCGGCACTTTATTCACTAAGAGACTAATTTCCTACTATTGTACATGGGTATTCTCTACTTTTCTGTGGGGGTGCATCTAGAGGACTCCTCTAGTGCATTTACAAGGGAAAATATATTACAAGAATGATTATGATACAAAAAATGTGATGTCCAAATCGGCAAAATTTTGGGGCCCGTCTTTTTCTCTGCTTTGTGCGCTCTTTAGCTCTGCAACAGTGGTAGACTCTACAGGAAGTGTAACTTCCACTGCCCCAGTGCATGTGGTCACTAGAGCTCAAGCCTTGCAGCAAACCCTAGGAGTAGGGCAGGAAAAGAGTTCTGAGGTTAGTGAGACAGAGAGTATAACCAAGAAGAGAACAAGAGCATGGAGAGATAGTTGGGAGAGAATGAAAAGACAATGGTCACAGAAAATGAGCGAACTTGAAGAGAGCTTGAGAGAAACCAAAGCAAAGATAAGTGAACTTGCATCTCAAAACCACTCTCACACTACCCCCCCACCACCCTTTCCATCTCCCTCCAACCCATCACCTTCCATCCCCCAACTTTCTAATCCACCATACATCGCCCACCCACCACCCAGAGTAGGATCAGTCCTAGCCGATCCTACTCTTGAGGAACTAGACATGATGCTTAAAGCATATCAGGCCAGAATCCAGGAAGGGCCAAACGTGACAGATCATGATAAATGTTACCCTAGGGCCGATCTAGAGATAGAGCGAACCAAGCTTTGTGCTAAGATGGTTGAATTGGCGCAAGCCATGTTTGAAGCCAGTCGCCTATTCAATGGCTCTAGCTCCACTAGAACACCGTTGCATTTTGATGGTCTGTTGGATAGATTGGAGAGGTTACTTACAAAGTCTGGAAAAGGAGCCACCACCCAGGCTAAGGAGAGGGCAAGTGATAGAATAAGCATCCCCCCCCCCCACGAAGCTTATGTGCCTAACTCCATTGAACCAGACACCTCTTCTTCTATGAATAGGTATTCACCAGAGTTCTTGAGAGAAATTCAAGAAGAGAAATGGGCAAAGGAAAGTGAAGTCCCTCCTCCCATTGAACTTGTGGATGATGCACATGATCAATTCCCACAAGACATCCCTTCTATTTATGAAGAGCAGGAGAGCACCCAATCTAAAGAGAGAGTAGGCTTTGAGTCTAATTCCTTACAGGAACTACCCCATTTCACAGGCCCATGGGAAACCAAGTCAACTTGCATGAGAGCACCCACGGTCATGATAAGAAACGAAGATTCGATCATACCTAGGAACACTGAGGTAGTAAAGAACACTAAAGTGCAGTGCAATCTCACTTTAGAAGAGCTACTCAGAGTTAAGCCAGAAGTGTGGAAACACGTAGCCAAATAAGTGCCAGACCTAGCGAAATCGCGTTCCTAGGTGGGATCACATAGAATACTGCTAGAAATACCATTGGATAAGATAGGAGATATGAGTGAACGAGAAGAAGGAAATACCTATCTCCCAGTTACCCATCAGGAATACACAACTAAAGCAATTTTGGACTCAGGTGCAAGAGTTGCAATTGCTACCACTTCCCTATGGAAGCGTTGGGGCAAGCCAGCACTCAGGCCGACGAGAATGAAACTGCAGATGGCCGATGGTCATATTGAGAGGCCCTTAGGATTGCTAGAAGGAATAACTCTCACTATATGTGGTGTTGAGTTCGAACATACTTTTGGTATATGCGACTTTAGCAAAAACCAAGCCTACGAGATGATTTTGGGAAGACCATTTATGCGGTAGTTGCAAGTGGTACATGATTGGGGAACCAATTCTTTGTACTTGCAACACTTAGGTGTTACAACCAAAGTCAATCTCAAGGATTACTCTCATAGAGATGTACCCCCCATCCAATGGAATCCCATCCATAGAGCCAAAGATGATACTGAGTCAGTGCATTCCATAGGATCAGGATCCTCATGGATGCATGAAGACACTCACTTATGGATGTGTAAGGTAGCAGTAGAAGAAGAGAAGAGAGAGAAAGCCAGAGAGGTAGGTGCAAAAGAAACCCATAGATCAATTCAAGACCCAGCCTATGCACCTGTAGTTTTTCCTGACGAAGAATTTGAGCCTCACCGCTGGGCTGAAATTTTAGCAACAATGGATGTCCCCATCAATGAAGAACAATGGACACCCCATTGTGATGAGGATGGCTATGACATTTCACTCTTTTCAATAGAACCGATCATGGGAGATGCAGTTTTAGAAGAATGCGAACCTAGCCCTGATGCATTTGAGGATGCAAGTGACTCCGACTTAGAGTCAATCATTATGGACCCACCTTTTGCATCAGATGAAGAATACTTCCATGAAGTAGAAGTTCACCCTCAGAGACATGAAGAGATCATTAATGATATAAGATTAACCATAGAAGTGACCATTAAGAGTGAGGGAAAGAAAAGAAAGAAGAAGGAAGTCACTCTAGAGGAAGAAGAATCCTTGTTTGAGGTCCTTGAAAACTTTAAAAAATATGAGATAGACAATAGGAGAGTCATGATAAGAATGCATAAACGCGAGGCACAATCAGGAGAGGCCTATGATAGCAAGGAAACTACCAAGAAAATAGTTGTAGCCCTAGAAGAGGGAGAAGAAAGATGCACCTACATAGGGCATGACCTGACGAGAGAAGAAGAGCAAGAGTTGATAACCCTGCTAAGAGAATACAGAGATGTATTCGCTTGGAGTTATAAGGACTTGAAAGGGGTCGACCCAGACATATGCTCACACACGATTCCCATGACCACAGATGCGAGACCCTCTAAACAAAAGCCATACACATACAATGACAACTATGCTGCCAAGATCAAAGAGGAGATAGATCGCTTGGTTGAAGCTGGATTTATCTATTAAATTGAGCACACTGAATGGGTATCCCCCATTGTAGTGGTGCCCAAAAAGAATGGCAAATTACGTGTATGCATTAACTTGAAGAAGGTTAACGCAGCCACTATCAGGGATAGTTATCCGCTTCCTATCACTCAGCATCTATTAGAAAGGGTAGCAGGCAAGGAAGTGTACAGCTTCCTAGATGGGTTCTCTGGCTACAATCAAGTGGCCATTTCACCAGAAGATCAGCATAAGACGGCTTTTGCCACTTGCCTTTTGACTAATGCCATTTGGTCTTACCAATGCGCCAGCCACTTTTCAGAGGCTGATGTGCCACGTGTTTAAAGAGTTCCTAAGGAAGAACTTGGAAGTCTATGTGGATGATCTTTGTGCTCATTCCAACATTAGACAAACACATATACCGGAAGTCAAGCAAATTTTTGACAAATGTAGAGAGTATCAAGTCTGCCTGAACCTAGAAAAGTGTGTTTTCATGGTCAGATAAGGCAAGATTCTAGGGCACATAGTGTCAAAGAATGGCATATCCACTAACGAAGAGAAAGTTAGAGCCATCGCAGCACTGCCTAGGCCAAGGAACGTCAAGGAAGTACAAGCTTTCATGGGGCATTGTGGTTACTAACGTCGGTTCATTCACATGTATGTAGTCATTGCAAAGCCTCTGTATGCTCTTCTAACTAACTTTGAGTGGACTGATGAATGTGAGAACTCTTTCAAGGATCTCAAAGGAAGATTATGTTCAGCACCAATCTTGACCACACCAGATTGGAACAAGCCATTCGATGTTCGTGTGGATGCATCCAATTATGCTATTGGATGCGTGCTAGCACAACCTACAGGTGAAGGTAACATGGATCTTCCAATTGCCTTAGGCATGGTATATGCAGTTAAAAAGTTTAGACACTATTTGCTTGCAAATAAGTTTAAATTTTTTACTGATCATCAAGATCTGTTGTACTTGGTAAACAAGCCATGCAATACAGGCAGATTGGTAAGATGGTTCCTCTTACTAATGGAATACGACTTTGAGGTTGTGGTGAGGAAAGGCAAGACCCACTTGAGAGCAGATCATCTCTCAAGGCTCACATCAGGAAAGGCCCCACAAGGAGTGTCAGATGACTTACCTGATGCTTACTTGTTTAATTTGGAAGTTGTACCTCAGTGGGCTAAGCCATTAGTGCCAGTATTGACATACGGGCCTAATCACCCGGTGATACACATAGAAGATAGAGAGATAGTAAAAGCTCAAAAGTATCATATCTTGGCAGGAAGTATGCACAAACATACGGAGCAAGGAATTTTAGCCTGTTGTGTGGAAGAGGACGAATACGCTAAATGGTTGCAATTAGCACATGTAGGTGCATTGGAGCAACACCACTCAAAACAACGAACCCTACAGGCACTGAGGAGACTAGGAGTGCACTGGCCAACTATGGAAGCTGATGTCCATAGAATGTGCAAGGAATGCCCAATCTGCTGCACTAAACCACCAGTGGAACATGCCACGCTTTATCGAGTGTGCTTAGTGCCAGATTGGAGTGAACCATTAGTAGCCTTCTTGAGGACGAAAACATTCCCTCAAGATATGACGTTGGATAGACAAAGGAGTTTGGAACAAGAAGCCTTAGATTATGCACTCATTGGTGATAATTTATACAAACGTGGTAAAGATGGTTACCTACGACTGTGTGTCCATGAGAGCGAATACCTCAAGATATTAGAAACTGCTCACCAAGGTGTAGCAGGAGGACACTTTGGACCAGATCGGGTGATCAAGGCAATCCTATTTGCAGGACTTTGGTGGCCGACCCTTCACATGGACGCACATACCTATGTGAAGAGGTGTGATGTCTGTCAGCGAACTCAGTATCCTATACGCAAAGATGAGATGCCATTGAAGCCTATGATGGGTGGACGTGCATTCTCTAAGTGGGGAATAGATTTTGTTGGTCCAATTAATCCCCCAGCTAAAGGTTCACATTTTGAGTCTATCATTGTGGCCACAGACTATCTAACCAAGTGGGTAGAAGTGAAAGCCACAACGAACAATGATGCACAAACAACAGCTAAGTTCTTATTCGAGAATGCGTTCACTAGATATGGGCTACCCATAGAGCTAGTAAGTGATAGAGGCACACACTTCTTGAATGAAGTCATAGAAAACCTTCTCCAAGAATTCTTGGTGATACATAAGAAGTCTTCCCCCTATCATCCACAAGCTAATGGCCAAGCTGAGAGCACAAATAAGATCTTATGCAACGTGCTGACTAAATTGGTGAATAATAAACGCTCTGATTGGGACAAACAGTTACACCACACTGTTTGGGCATACCGATTTGCCTATAAAACGGTACTCCAAGCCACACTCTTTCAGATGGTGTTTGGCCAGAATGCCGTGCTACCATTGGACTTGTTGATACCTACATTGAAAGTAGCATAGGAGCATGATTGGACAGGCCATGAACTCTCCTCCTGAATCTTTGATCTTGAACATTTAAGTGAGACACGATTGAGAGCTGCAGCAGGAATCTATGCAGCCAAGAAGAGGCAAAAGGCGTATTTTGATACACATGTGAAGGATAAAGGCTTGAAAGCAGGAGACCTAGTTCTTGAAGGACAACCATATAGAGATTTACATCATAGCCTTCCTCGTCTATACACTCGTTTATCGTCAAAACTTCTTCGTTTACGCACACATCTAAGGTTGCTAAGATTTCCATCCATCCATGTGGCTCAAACACCTCATCAGGAAAGACTTGAGGCATGTAGTCTGGGTCTTCTACTGATCGATAGTTAGAGTGTCCTATCGGCCACAGTTGTTTTCTACTTTCCGCTCTCTTGGCTTCTTTGCACATCCATAACTGGGCATCCTCATGTATCCAAGATTGATCACTCGATCCAGCACTGTGAATGGATAGGTCATCTTCTTCTTTATGGACTTGATTCCATTGTAGTGGAGGAACATCTCGATATGCAAACGTGTGCAAATTTATCTTGGTAGTGTTTCCTTGATGTTGCAGATATAATGAATCTCTTCCCCAATCTTGTACTACCCTCATTTGTCTCATAAAGGGTCGCCCCAATATCATTTCATAGTTGTTTGCTTTCTCGAACTTACAAATGGCTAATGTGTGTTCAAATTCTATTCCACAGGTGGTTAGTTTGATTCGTTCCAATATTCCTAGGGGTCTTTCCACATGACAGTCTGCTAATTGGAGTTTCATGCGTGTGGGTCGCAAGGCAGGTTTTCCCCACTTTTCCCATATCTCCTTGGTGGCAATTCCTACCCCGGCACCCGTATCTAGAATAGCCTTGGTCGTGTATCCATTGTGGGTGACAGGTAAACACCTTGGTCGTGTATCCATTGTGGGTGACAGGTCAATTTGCATTGCACCTTTGTTTTCTTAAGTTCTGTTAGATTGTGTGAACTCTCTTCTGCGTTTCCTTTTTCCTTCCCATGCATTGTGGGTGCTCGTATTATAAAAGACTCTCTTTCATATTCTCCCATGTAATTCGGCAATGTCGAAATGCTTAGGGTTTCTTCTTTATCTCTATCGAGTCTCAATACTTCCTCATATGCTTCCTCCAGGTTGAGATGGGGTTGACAATCTTCCACATTAATTTCATCAAAAGGAGGCGGACTAACTCCATTCTTCCTCCATTGCTCTTCTCTGATTCTATTCCACAAATCTTGTGGCCAATCAGCCGCTAGGTCTGGTATCATAGACACCTGTTCATCTTGTGCTTTTCTTCGTTCATCTTGGCCGTCTTCCTTTCTAGGTTCTTCATCCTTGGATTTGATGCATTCTTCATACAGACCATGTGCAATCCTTGTCTCTGGTAAAATTGGGATAGTCTTTTCTAGGGTTGCTTGTGCTACCTCGATAAGTCTCCTGCACGGAGAGCTTCTTGTAGTTTTGAGCTTGTATGAGAACTTGGTTGTAATAGAAGTGATTCCATTGTCTTACTCTCTTTGTTCTTGCCGTGTGTGCGCGTGTGTGTGCATGTGTGTGCATGTTCGTGTGCTTCTCACTCACACACTTGTACCTTCACTTGCTCGAGGTCTTCATACCATCCTCATGTCTTCCCGGATTGACATTAAAGGAGGTGCTGCTCATCACTGAGCTACACCAAATTTTGGCGCCGTTGCCGGGGATCGAGCTTTGAGGACGAGTGTGTGATGGTAAGACATAGAGAGGACGCGTTGGAATGGTAAGTAGTAGGTAAATCTCTTGTTTTTTTTTCTCCATCTCCATCTCCATCTCCATCTCCATCTCCATCTCCATCTCCATCTCCATCTCCATCTCCATCTCCATCTCCATCTCCATCTCCATCTCCATCTCCATCTCCATCTCCATCTCCATCTCCATCCCCTTCTCCACTTCATATTCCCTCTTCCTTGTCATTCTCCTCATTTTCTTTGTGCGAGTTTGAGAGAGAGCGAGTGTGTGTACTTGTTTTTGTGTGTTTTTGCATGTTTCTTGCAGGTTTCAGCTTCATCACCATGTCCAGCAAGCTCAGTAGGTATGGAATCTTTCTACGCAAGCCCTGAGGCGTCGAGCTCAAGCTATCGTGACACACCGAAAAGTTTACCCAATCACTATTCTGAGTGCACCATGACATTGCGCAGGCTGAGAGCTCCTAGAATCACTAGATAGATCAGAAAAATCCACCATATCCCGACCTATTGTGACACACCCAAGTATCGCGACACCTCGACCTATCGCGACACTCCCAAGTATCACGACACCTCGACCTATCATGACACTCCCAAGTATCACGACACCTCGACCTATCGCGACACTCCCAAGTATCGCGACACTCCCATGTATCGCGACACCTCGACCTATCGTGACACTCCCAAGTATCGCGACACCTTGACCTATCGCAACACTCCCAAGTATCGCGACACCTCGACCTATCGTGGCACTCCCAAGTATCGCGACACCTCGACCTTTCGTGACACTCCCAAGTATCGCGACACTCCCAAGTATCACGACACCTCGACCTATCGTGACACTCCCAAGTATCGCGACACCTCGACCTTTCGCGACACTCCCAAGTATCGCGACACCTCGACCTATCGTGACACTCCAACCCGACCTATTGTGATACACGGGCTTAATGCATGAATTTTTAGGGTGAATTAACTCAAGTGAATTGAGGTACATTTGGACTTAATTTTGGACACATTGGGATGATATTAGAGCCTTAGAAGGGAGTGAAATACCTAAAAACCAGGGAGGAATTTCCTGAACCCTGAGAACCTGTTTTGACCCCTAATGCCTGATTGGTCATAACTTCACCATACGAACTCCGATTGATGAGATTTTGGTCTCGTTGGAAATCTTGTTGAGAATCCTACGTGGACCTCGACTGGTTTTTGTTCATACATTGAGTTTTAGAACACGTATTTTTAAGTTGGCCTTTAGGTAGACTAGGTGGTCATAAGATTTTGGGGGTACAGTGAGTTACTCCAAAGGGGGCCTGTAATTGTTGATGTGTGTCTTTCAATCCATTGTGGTAAAGGAGCTATATTAACTTGTGAACTTTTGCAGGAACAGTGCGTGCACTCAAGGCATTCCAAGGCAAGCTAGCAAGGGTGAGTACCAAGCTTGGGAGAAGGCTTCCTGGGCTGGTGTAGCGGTTTGAGCAACCAGAGGATTGAGGTTGGAAGTTCTCTCAACCCTCCTTTGTCAATTCCTAGCTTAGGCTAGTACGACTTAGGTGTGGTGATTAATTAGAGCAACGCTAGGCACGAATCAAGTCCAAGAGAACTAATCAACAAAGTACAAGCATTAAGTAGAGCTTAAGCGCGAAAATTCTAAGGAACAAAAGTAAACTTAAATCGGGCAAATATCAAGTGTGAAATTCACTTAAGTACTCCTGACGACGTGATATCAGACAAGATCATAAACATAATATTCAACTAAAAAGAACAAAGAGATTGGTGCAAATTAACCTGCAACGAGAGTGTACTTGAGACTAAGGGGGTAGAGAAATCAGGCATATGAACCTTAGGTCAGGCAGACACTTAGGCCGAGACCAAGAAAGCCTCATATCTTCTGAAGCTAGTGTCAATCACACTGCTAGGTCTTGGGCCCAGCAGTTGAGTGATTACCCATACACTCTCCGATCAGAAACAAGTGATTCGAAGATGTCCTATAACATGGAGAGACCAGTAGGTAGTTCAGGGGTGGCGTATCTAGAAAAGCCAGAGGGACCTTACAAGACTCAATTGGAAAACATCAGGACTAATCGTCTAGGTGCTCGCATCTACAAAGACGACCTGAGAAGATCTGTGGTCTAGATTAAGAACCCCGATCAACCCCATGGAATAGAACACCTGGTAGTCAAGTTCAAGAATGGAGCATACCTAGATAAAGAAGGGACTATTTATGTAGTCACCACCATTCCAGATAGAACCGACGAGTTTGGGAATGTGTTCGCAAAAACCGACATGGGTGATATAGAGCAAGGGAATTTAGAGAGAGAGCCTAGGACTCCCCGTGGTAAATCAGTCTTGACCAGGATCATGACTCCAGAGTGGATTCCCCAGGATAATAAAAGCATAGATTTGCTTTTAAACCAAGAAACCGATGAGGCTTTTTGGAGATATAAGCCTGCCCTGCCTCACAAAGTAGGTGCTCTCACAATCTATGAGTTTAAAGACCCTGATAGCCCAAGCAAAGTAACCTACCTAGACAATACATCAGAAAGGATCTTTATGGTCATTGAGCATGGCAAACATGCCTACACATGGAAGGGTGAGTTTGTTTTTCCCCAACCTCAGTCCAATGTGTCCTACGGCCACCAAGGAGCTGGGAACTCCCAAGCTCATGGAGCTCAAAGGGATAGAAGTAGAGACAGACATGAGGTAAGCTTTGCCAACCCAATAGGAAGAGAATGAACGCGAGCAGAGACTGATAGGGAAGAAACAGAGAGAACTAGGGTTCAAAGGAACCTAAGAAATGCTGATGATTTCCCTTTGCCAAGGCCTAGGGAACACACCAGGACTTTGAGACCTACACATCTAGTTAAGTCCATGAAGAATTACTTTGATGGCACTGGAGATCCATACGATCATGTGGCCGAATTTAGACAAGTCTTGAGAGCTGAACAAGTGGAGGACCTATTCACGCAATACAATGCCTTTGTTCTAACCCTTAGGAACACAGCCCTTACGTGGTTTCAACCCTTGAATGAGAGACAGTTGAGGAGCATAGACCAACTTCTAGAGGCATTCATCACTGAATTCTCTAAGAGTGGCATAAGGCATAATACTTCCTCATTGATCCACAACTTCAAACAGACACCTCAAGAGACCGTGAGACTTGTGGGAAGAAGATTTAGGCAATACCTAGAGAGATGCCCTATTCCTAAGTTACCCACACCAGCCAAACAAGTGGCTCTATTCCTAGATGGATTGCTAAGTACAAAGTTGAGATCATATGTGTACTTGAAAGACCCTAGGACCATCGAAGAGTGTGGACACATGTGCATCGACATCGAGGATAACCTAGGGGACGAATTAGAACTTTCCAAAATCTACAAAGATTCAGATAATTCTACTAGCCTCTCCTCCTCGCAGTCCACATCTATTGAGGAACTCGCAGAAAAAGTAGCTCAGAAGTTAGGAGTCTCTAACAAACAAATCCCAAGATTTGCCCCAGTAAAGAGGTGCTATACTTGTGGAGGTGACCATATGGCGAACTTATGTCCCATTATGGCTCAACCCCAAGTGAATCCTAGTAGCCAGTACTGCACCATAGAACGGAGATACACAAATCACATAGCATAAGACTGCCCATACAATAAGCAAGCGGTTAGGCAAACCTACCCTCAGCCCTATCCACAACAGGGAAGATATCAGAACCAGTACCCACCACAACAGTATGCTAGGCCTCAACAAACCTATCAACCACAATATCAGGCCCAACAGAGACCTCAACCAGTGCTAGCACAACAACCCCCTGCTCCAACCAATGTAATCCCAGTGAAATATGCATCTGCTGAAGAAACTCCGAACAGAGCCATAGTCCGAGTCACCCCGTTGCTATCAGACAGTGATCCAAGTGACCATAGTTTTGACTCCACACATATTGATAGCCCACAGGCTTACTACATGCAGTCACCCGAGCATAAGGAGTCATACTATTATGAGGACCCAAGTGAAAATAGTTGGGAGCCTGAGTATGCTAATGTTATGTACACAAACCCCAACTCTAGAACTCAACCTAGGCAGGTACGACCGCCATTTCCTAGAGGACCTTGCTTCAGATATCAGGGAGATCACCTCATACATGATTGTCCAGTGCCTGCCCCTATGCAACCCCAACCAGTGACAAATCAAGGTTTCTGTCAAGATTGCGGAAAAGATCATCTCTTATGAGATTGCCCAAAGAACCCTAATAACATGCCTAAAATCACTCCTATCAACGTCATTGGGTTAGTGGTAGACTCTACAGGAAGTGTAACTTCCACTGCCCCAGTGCATGTGGTCACTAGAGCTCAAGCCTTGCAGCAAACCCTAGGAGTAGGGCAGGAAAAGAGTTCTGAGGTTAGTGAGACAGAGAGTATAACCAAGAAGAGAACAAGAGCATGGAGAGATAGTTGGGAGAGAATGAAAAGACAATGGTCACAGAAAATGAGCGAACTTGAAGAGAGCTTGAGAGAAACCAAACCAAAGATAAGTGAACTCGCATCTCAAAACCACTCTCACACTAGCCCCCCACCACCCTTTCCATCTCCCTCCAACCCATCACCTTCCATCCCCCAACTTTCTAATCCACCATACATCGCCCACCCACCACCCAGAGTAGGATCAGTCCTAGCCAATCCTACTCTTGAGGAACTAGACATGATGCTTAAAGCATATCAGGCCAGAATCCAGGAAGGGCCAAACGTGACAGATCATGATAAATGTTACCCTAGGGCCGATCTAGAGATAGAGCGAACCAAGCTTTGTGCTAAGATGGTCGAATTGGCGCAAGCCATGTTTGAAGCCAGTCGCCTATTCAATGGCTCTAGCTCCACTAGAACACCGTTGCATTTTGATGGTCTGTTGGATAGATTGGAGAGGTTACTTACAAAGTCTGGAAAAGGAGCCACCACCCAGGCTAAGGAGAGGGCAAGTGATAGAATAAGCATTCCCCCCCCCCCCCACGAAGCTTATGTGCCTAACTCCACTGAACCAGACACCTCTTCTTCTATGAATAGGTATTCACCAGAGTTCTTGAGAGAAATTCAAGAAGAGAAATGGGCAAAGGAAAGTGAAGTCCCTCCTCCCATTGAACTTGTGGATGATGCACATGATCAATTCCCACAAGACATCCCTTCTATTTATGAAGAGCAGGAGAGCACCCAATCTAAAGAGAGAGTAGGCTTTGAGTCTAATTCCTTACAGGAACTACCCCATTTCACAGGCCCATGGGAAACCAAGTCAACTTGCATGAGAGCACCCACGTTCATGATAAGAAACGAAGATTCGATCATACCTAGGAACACGGTAGTAAAGAACACTAAAGTGCAGTGCAATCTCACTTTAGAAGAGCTACTCAGAGTTAAGCCAGAAGTGTGGAAACACGTAGCCAAATAAGTGCCAGACCTAGCGAAATCGTGTTCCTAGGTGGGATCACATAGAATACTGCTAGAAATACCATTGGATAAGATAGGAGATATGAGTGAACGAGAAGAAGGAAATACCTATCTCCCAGTTACCCATCAGGAATACACAACCAAAGCAATTTTGGACTCAGGTGCAGGAGTTGCAATTCCTACCACTTCCCTATGGAAGCGTTGGGGCAAGCCAGCACTCAGGCCGACGAGAATGAAACTGCAGATGGCCGATGGTCATATTGAGAGGCCCTTAGGATTGCTAGAAGGAATAACTCTCACTATATGTGGTGTTGAGTTCGAACATACTTTTGCTATATGCGACTTTAGCAAAAACCAAGCCTACGAGATGATTTTGGGAAGACCATTTATGCGGTAGTTGCAAGTGGTACATGATTGGGGAACCAATTCTTTGTACTTGCAACACTTAGGTGTTACAACCAAAGTCAATCTCAAGGATTACTCTCATAGAGATGTACCCCCCATCCAATGGAATCCCATCCATAGAGCCAAAGATGATACTGAGTCAGTGCATTCCATAGGATCAGGATCCTCATGGATGCATGAAGACACTCACTTATGGATGTGTAAGGTAGCAGTAGAAGAAGAGAAGAGAGAGAAAGCCAGAGAGGTAGGTGCAAAAGAAACCCATAGATCAATTCAAGACCCAGCCTATGCACCTGTAGTTTTTCCTAACGAAGAATTTGAGCTTCACGGCTGGGCTGAAATTTTAGCAACAATGGATGTCCCCATCAATGAAGAACAATGGACACCCCATTGTGATGAGGATGGCTATGACATTTCACTCTTTTCAATAGAACCGATCATGGGAGATGCAGTTTTAGAAGAATGCGAACCTAGCCCTGATGCATTTGAGGATGCAAGTGACTCCGACTTAGAGTCAATCATTATGGACCCACCTTTTGCATCAGATGAAGAATACTTCCATGAAGTAGAAGTTCACCCTCAGAGACATGAAGAGATCATTAATGATATGAGATTAACCATAGAAGTGACCATTAAGAGTGAGGGAAAGAAAAGAAAGAAGAAGGAAGTCACTCTAGAGGAAGAAGAATCCTTGTTTGAGGTCCTTGAAAACTTTAAAAAATATGAGATAGACAATAGGAGAGTCATGATAAGAATGCATAAACGCGAGGCACAATCAGGAGAGGCCTATGATAGCAAGGAAACTACCAAGAAAATAGTTGTAGCCCTAGAAGAGGGAGAAGAAAGATGCACCTACATAGGGCATGACCTGACGAGAGAAGAAGAGCAAGAGTTGATAACCCTGCTAAGAGAATACAGAGATGTATTCGCTTGGAGTTATAAGGACTTGAAAGGGGTCGACCCAGACATATGCTCACACACGATTCCCATGACCACAGATGCGAGACCCTCTAAACAAAAGCCATACACATACAATGACAACTATGCTGCCAAGATCAAAGAGGAGATAGATCGCTTGGTTGAAGCTGGATTTATCTATGAAATTGAGCACACTGAATGGGTATCCCCCATTGTAGTGGTGCCCAAAAAGAATGGCAAATTACGTGTATGCATTAACTTGAAGAAGGTTAACGCAGCCACTATCAGGGATAGTTATCCGCTTCCTATCACTCAGCATCTATTAGAAAGGGTAGCAGGCAAGGAAGTGTACAGCTTCCTAGATGGGTTCTCTGGCTACAATCAAGTGGCCATTTCACCAGAAGATCAGCATAAGACGGCTTTTGCCACTTGCCTTTTGAGTAATGCCATTTGGTCTTACCAATGCGCCACCACTTTTCAGAGGCTGATGTGCCACGTGTTTAAAGAGTTCCTAAGGAAGAACTTGGAAGTCTATGTGGATGATCTTTGTGCTCATTCCAACATTAGACAAACACATATACCGGAAGTCAAGCAAATTTTTGACAAATGTAGAGAGTATCAAGTCTGCCTGAACCCAGAAAAGTGTGTTTTCATGGTCAGATAAGGCAAGATTCTAGGGCACATAGTGTCAAAGAATGGCATATCCACTAACGAAGAGAAAGTTAGAGCCATCGCAGCACTGCCTAGGCCAAGGAACGTCAAGGAAGTACAAGCTTTCATGGGGCATTGTGGTTACTAACGTCGGTTCATTCACATGTATGTAGTCATTGCAAAGCCTCTGTATGCTCTTCTAACTAACTTTGAGTGGACTGATGAATGTGAGAACTCTTTCAAGGATCTCAAACGAAGATTATGTTCAGCACCAATCTTGACCACACCAGATTGGAACAAGCCATTCCATGTCCATGTGGATGCATCCAATTATGCTATTGGATGCGTGCTAGCACAACCTATAGGTGAAGGTAACATGGATCTTCCAATTGCCTATGCCAGTAGACAGTTGAATGCAGCTGAACGAAATTATACCACCACTGAACGAGAAGGGTTAGGCATGGTATATGCAGTTAAAAAGTTTAGACACTATTTGCTTGCAAATAAGTTTAAATTTTTTACTGATCATCAAGATCTCTTGTACTTGGTAAACAAGCCATGCAATACAGGCAGATTGGTAAGATGGTTCCTCTTACTAATGGAATACGACTTTGAGGTTGTGGTGAGGAAAGGCAAGACCCACTTTAGAGCAGATCATCTCTCAAGGCTCACATCAGGAGAGGCCCCACAAGGAGTGTCAGATGACTTACCTGATGCTTACTTGTTTAATTTGGAAGTTGTACCTCAGTGGGCTAAGCCATTAGTGCCAGTATTGACATACGGGCCTAATCACCCGGTGATACACATAGAAGATAGAGAGATAGTAAAAGCTCAAAAGTATCATATCTTGGCAGGAAGTATGTACAAACATACGAAGCAAGGAATTTTAGCCTGTTGTGTGGAAGAGGACGAATACGCTAAATGGTTGCAATTAGCACATGTAGGTGCATTGGAGCAACACCACTCAAAACAACGAACCCTACAGGCACTGAGGAGACTAGGAGTGCACTGGCCAACTATGGAAGCTGATGTCCATAGAATGTGCAAGGAATGCCCAATCTGCTGCACTAAACCACCAGTGGAACATGCCACGCTTTATCGAGTGTCCTTAGTGCCAGATTGGAGTGAACCATTAGTAGCCTTCTTGAGGACGAAAACATTCCCTGAAGATATGACGTTGGATAGACAAAGGAGTTTGGAACAAGAAGCCTTAGATTATGCACTCATTGGTGATAATTTATACAAACGTGGTAAAGATGGTTACCTACGACTGTGTGTCCATGAGAGCGAATACCTCAAGATATTAGAAACTGCTCACCAAGGTGTAGCAGGAGGACACTTTGGACCAGATCGGGTGATCAAGGCAATCCTATTTGCAGGACTTTGGTGGCCAACCCTTCACATGGACGCACATACCTATGTGAAGAGGTGTGATGTCTGTCAGCGAACTCAGTATCCTATACGCAAAGATGAGATGCCATTGAAGCCTATGATGGGTGGACGTGCATTCTCTAAGTGGGGAATAGATTTTGTTGGTCCAATTAATCCCCCAGCTAAAGGTTCACATGCTGAGTATATCATTGTGGCCACAGACTATCTAACCAAGTGGGTAGAAGTGAAAGCCACAACGAACAATGATGCACAAACAACAGCTAAGTTCTTATTCGAGAATGCGTTCACTAGATATGGGCTACCCATAGAGCTAGTAAGTGATAGAGGCACACACTTCTTGAATGAAGTCATAGAAAACCTTCTCCAAGAATTCTTGGTGATACATAAGAAGTCTTCCCCCTATCATCCACAAACTAATGGCCAAGCTGAGAGCACAAATAAGATCTTATGCAACGTGCTGACTAAATTGGTGAATAATAAACGCTCTGATTGGGACAAACAGTTACACCACGCTGTTTGGGCATACCGATTTGCCTATAAAACGGTACTCCAAGCCACACTCTTTCAGATGGTGTGTGGCCAGAATGCTGTGCTACCATTGGACTTTTTGATACCTACATTGAAAGTAGCATAGGAGCATGATTGGACACACCATGAACTCTCCTCCTGAATCTTTGATCTTGAACATTTAAGTGAGACACGATTGAGAGCTGCAGCAGGAATCTATGCAGCCAAGAAGAGGCAAAAGGCGTATTTTGATACACATGTGAAGGATAAAGGCTTGAAAGCAGGAGACCTAGTTCTAGTCTACACATTGAAGCAACATGGACGAAAATTAGAGAAAAGAGGCTATGGACCAATGATTATCAATGGGATCTCCACGAGTGGAGCAGTTGAACTAGCCACTCTAGAAGGTGACATTCTACCAAGTTACATAAGTGGATGCAGAGTCAAGTTATATCAAGAACCCTTAACAGAAGAAATGCTAAATCGACTCAATACTGCAAAGAAACGTAAGGAAGAGGAAAAGAGAATACGAGAAGAAGCACAGGTAGAAGCTTTAGAATGCATCCGACGAATGAAACTGAGAAGACAAGGCAGAGATCAGACCATGACTGACAATCATGAAATTCATGGTTATCACATTGCCATGTGTGAGGCTTCTGGTAAGCGGACCCATAAGATAGTTGATCGACGACCTTTTGTGACCCTAGAAGTCAGACAAGGAGACAGTACAAGGACCGTGCGAGCTTTAATTGATTCAGGAGAAGCCACTAGTGCAGTTTGGCTTTCTTACTGCCAGCAATTGCAATTGGAGGTAAAACCCCTAGAAGCATATCTAATAGGATTAGGAGGTTTTGAAACCCCTTGCATGGGAGAGTGGAACTTCCCCTCTACATCCAAGAGGTCCTCATGACTGCAAATGCTAGTATGTGAAGATGAGGATCTTACTGAACCTCTTGTCTTGGGCCAAGAGTAGATCTATGATCACGCAGTCAACCTCAACCTAAGAAGTAGACTTCTTGAGGCTTGGGCAGGCAAAAGCCGTCTCATGATTGAATTAGAAAATCAAGCACTCGAACCATTAGAACATGCACCAAGTCTTGGTCCCTCCAGGAATCCACATGAAGATAACGATGTTGTTCTTGTCCAAAGTTCTATGGTGTAGAGGATTGTCACTCTCGAGGAAGGTACAGAAGTGTTAAACGCTGTTGGTTCCTTCTAACTGTCAGAAGTGCGTTTAAGTGATTCTTGGGTTCTTGGGAGTGGAAGGGGTCTGTTAGACAGAGGCCCTGTACTTAGTTCCCAAACTCATTGCTCAGCAATATACTACTACTGAGAGTTCTAACAAAAATCTGTTGTACTTAGGCATTACCATTCACAGTCTTAGCTCAACCACGTGTACCGAATATACTAAAATGCTATGTTGCATCTACACAATACTTACTGGGAATGCCGGAAACAAGAGTAATCGTTAACCTTTACCGAATGGATATAAACAATCAGACAACACCGTAGTCACAGAGAACTCGATAGTTCAAACACACAGTACTGAAGATTCAGTACTCAACCCAAGAGATCTCTACTATAACTTAAACTTGTCGTGTGGAACCTAAACTAGATACTACCGACAACTTAGGACAACACCGATACCAAAAGAGTTACCATGACTGCACCGACTTCGCCATACACTTACAGAATGTTTCAAGAAAAGAGACGATCCGATACGCGAACTAACTGAGACACACAATCGCCATGGATACCATCAGACAATCAATAAGTCGGAACACAGATACACACCGAATACTCAGAAAGTCACCAAGATACTCTGGATTACTTCACTCGATACACAGTAACGCTCTAGAAAATCTCTCAGACAGACAGTGTGGTAGTCCCTCGAATGTTATGAAGTTAATCAAGCAGAATAGAGGTCGACGGCAGACAAACAAGATCGACAAACAAACAAGAGACGAACCAGAGACTTAGAATACTGGAGATTATGCAAATAGACACTACAGACACGATCCGCTCAGTCACCCAGACAGACAGTCTGGTGATCCATCACGTACCCGTCTCTGTGCGCCTTCTTGATTTATATAACTCTTTTACAAACTGTTTGTAACTACTTTTTCACTCGTGCGAACAAGATTCAGTTATACAATCTTCCGATCCGGCGGCCACTAACACTCTGGCACGCACGGTGGACTCGAACCCGCAGGTTTTACAAAATTATTGCTCATCTATGATTCCTTCTAAGTACATATTTCTAGCTAATCTAAAGGTACGGGCGATCTTTTTCTTGAGGGTTTCTAATAACTGTTTTAGGGTGTCCGGTTCTAGTAATTGTGCATCTATACGTACAGAGCTTAGGGCTATGGCTTCATTTAGCAAAATTTTTGCTTGGGTCTACAGAAAGGCTTCCTGTAAGTAAAATTCATTGGATAAAGCCGCATCACTTGAGATCTTCATTTCGGCAATCTGTTGCTCCATCTTCTGTACTCTTTCTTTCTGGTTTTCCAATTGATTCTCTCTTCTTTCGATTTCTTGAATCTGAAAGTTTACTATTCTTTCATATGATGTTTTTTTGTGTCTGAGATCTGCAATTAGCTTCTGTGTCTGCGCTTCCTTGGTCAAATAATGCTTGAGCATATTGTTTACATCTGATAGGTTTTCTTTCGTCCGTTGCAGTTCTTCTTTTGTTAACTTAGCTTGCGTCTGCTGTTCTTGACTCTGCTGCACTAATTCTTGTAGATGAGTTCTGGTTTCTTCGAGCAAGTTTCCTAAGGCGATCCTTGCATCTTCCTTGTCCTGTATATCTTGCTTCATTTTGCTGATTTCTGAGTTTGCAATCTGTAACGACTCTTCTTTCTTTGTGAGTTCCGCCACGACCGCATCTCTCTGATTGGCAATCGTCTGTTGTTCGGCAATTTGAGCTTGGAGCTGGGCAATCTGTGAGTTGAGCAGATGGTTTTTGGCTTTAACTGCATCTATCTCTTCTTGCAGTGGCGTGATGTCTGCTTCTAGAATGTCCACTTTGTGTTGTAGCTCATTCCGGATGTTGTCTGTGGCTTCTTTCATTTGGATTGGCAGTTGTTGTGATAGGTTAATGAGTAATTGACCCATGTTGGCCAATTCAGAAATTACGGGAATCGAGGGAAATGGAAGCTGAGGTCGTGGTTGGGATGAGGAGGTGGTGAGCAATTGTTGGGAGTTCGGTGGAGAGTAGTTGAGGGATGAGGACGAGGAGGTAGCGGGTTTGGCAGGGTGGATGGGTTGGATGGGGATAATGGGGTCGATTGGTGGTTCCGGTGGGGGAGTGGGAAGGACAGTCTGAGATGTTACCTGATTGTCGTTTTGTTGTGCATTGTCTGCTGCTGTGGATTCAACTGCCTTAAGCAGTCTTTCGAACGCTTTTTTCACAAGTTGTTCTTCATCTGCTTGTTGTTCCTTTTCAGAGTGGTGCTGTGATGCTTCTTCGTAGATGTTGTGTCAGCTTCAGTATGATTTTCCTGTTGTTGCTCCTGGGAAGATTCTGCGGAAGATTCATTCTGCATTGATGTTGTGGTGTCGTGGAATGTTTGCTCGTCCTGTTTTTCTTCTTCTTTGTCTTCATCTTTGTTTCCTTCGGCAAATCCTTGTGCTTCACTCTCAGAAGAACTAATTCAGATCCTTTTTCTGCGGAAGAGTTGGTTTAGTTCCTCTTCATCTTCTTCTTCATCGTCCCATAGTTGTACTGATTCTTCATGTCGCAGAACAGGTCCTCTGGGTGGTGGTTGTGCTGCGAGTATTGCCGGAAAAAGAAATGAAACGATGTGCGGCAATCTAGATCTCGGCATGCCTCCCTTGTTTACCTATTTCATAATGGACACGCACTCTCGGTGAATGCGGTGGAAGAAGAAGGATGCGAAGTTGACTGGTTCTTGTGCAGCTAATTCTATGGCGGAGTAGAAGGGGCGGGATATTCCATAGGTGCGTTTCTGTAGGTTGAGAATGGCTACTAAGAACTGAAGAGCTGATCGTTCTGGTTCCGGTCGGCAGAGAATTGCATACTCGTTGGATGAATGCCTAGGAAATAACTCTACCATTCTAGCGACTGTCAGACTTGGGCCATTTTCCCGGCCTTGCGAAGGGAGTATAAAGGCTTCGGCAAAAGCTTGGAATGTGATGAGTGTACGGGATGGGAGGGAGGTGATCAGCCAACTCTGCTCGATGGCAGGTGTGTTGGCGATGGCGGAGATGATTTGGGCAAAAAATGGGTGGGACTCCACTGAATGCCAAGGCAGATCAGCGAAGTTGTTAAGCCCACGAATGCGTAGGAACTCTCCTACGTCTGTAGGGAGTCCATCACGGAAGGCGGCGTAGTTAGCCAAAGCTTCCATGGCGCACACAACGATAGTAAACACAAGCACACAGAGCACAGGGTAAGCACATAGAGCACAAATCACACAAACACAATAGCGTTTTTCGGCGAAATAGAAAAGGTTAAGTAGATGCGTCGCAGTGGAGAGCAATGAAGGATGATTAATCATCGCGCGGTATTGAAATGATAATTCTTAACTTCGGTGTCCATGCGTGGGTAGCTGGCAAGAGTAGGGCGGCCGTGGACATAATTAGGTATCAAAACTTGGATATTTACATATTTATTTTATTAAGCACACAAAATAAAAGAAAAGAAAAGAAAAGAAAAGTAAAGTGAAAGGAATGCCAAAAGACGCGGCCAACCGCAAAACGTTTTAGTGCGGGTTAGACGTGTGTTGATACGACCGCATCTTCGAACCGTTAATGACTTTCGGAAGAGGTATTCCGGTCAACGTAGTCAACCGAAAAGTTGCTGGGCCCACTTGCTCAGAAATTCGGTAGGGACCAAACCATCGCAACTTGAATTTGCCCGCAGAGCGATTCGACTTTGCATTGTACAAGAGTACAAGTTGTCCCACCGAAAAAATTGGGGTCTTTAGATATCGGTCATGTGTTCGAGCTTGTCTTAGCTGTACTTCCTGCATAGTCAAAAAACTGTGCCATCGTTGCTCGTCTAATTCTCTGAGTGTATCCAACCGAAAGTACAGTGATTCTTCCGATAGTAGTTTCTGGTTGATGGCTACTCGTAAACTTGGTATAACTATCTCCATCGGTGCTATTGCTTCTAATCCATAAGCCAGTTTGAAAGGGGTTAATCCTGTTGTTACCTTGTATGTAGTCCGATATGCCCATAATACTGCAGGCAACAGTTGATCCCATCTTTCCGGTGCTTCCATAATCAATTTTCGAAGCATATTCAACAAAGTTTTGTTTGTACTTTCAGCCAAACCATTAGCACGAGGATAATAAGGAGAACTAAACTTATGTGTGACCTGGAACGAATGTGTGAGTACTTTCATTAAATTGTTGACAAAATGAGTGCCTTGATCTGTAACAAGTTCCAGTGGTAAACCAAAACGTGGAAAAACATCGGTTAGCAGACACTTTGCTACCGCAACAACTGTAGCAGACCGTAAAGCCCAGGCTTCTGCCCATCTGGTAGCATAATCAGTACATGTCAAAATATAACGATTGTTACTGAGGATTGCTGGTGGTGTAATAGGTCCAATGAAATCTAGACCCCACTTCTGAAAAGGTTCTAATGGCAGGATAGGTTGTAGCGGAAAATAATGACGTGGTAACGGTTGTCCAGACCTCTGACAATTATCACATTTTTTTACAAACTACAATACATCCCTGTACATAGTAGGCCACCAGAGACCACTTTGTAGAATTTTTCGGTGTGTTAAGTCTGCCGCAAAATGGCCACCGGAAGGAATTAAGTGAGCCAAAGTAATAACTAAGTTAACTTCATGTGGTGGAATACATCGAAGTAAAATTCCAGTATGATCCACATAGTATAATTCCCCAGCAATCAACCAAAATCGGCGGCTAAAAACTGCAATTTTCCGGCGTATTGCCGTAGAAGTCTAAGATGGAAGGCATCCATCAGTGAGAAAGGTCAATATCTGATCATAGTATGTAGATGGCATAGGCGGGTCTGTAATTTCATCATTAGTTGGTTCAGAGACATAAATTGCTGGTGTTGCGTCATCTATGCCGACTAGAGCTTCACCGGAATCTAAGTGAGACAAAAAATCTGCTAAGGCATGTGAACTGCCTGGCCGATGAATGACTTCGTAGTCAAATTCTTGTAAAAGTAGAACCCATCGTGCTAATCGACCTCCTAAATGCTGTTGCCGAACCAGATAAACAAGTGCAGCATGATCTACATGAAAAGTAAATCTACGGCCCAACAAATAATGCCTGAATTTCTTGACAGAATATACTAAACCTAGACATTCTCTTTCTGTTACAGAGTAATTCTTTTCAGCAGGGGCCAATCTTCGACTTGCATAGTACACAATTCTGAACCACTTATCGGTTTGTTGCATTAGAACGCTTCCTATTGCTATATCTGAAGCATCAACAAAGACATGAAATGAGCGATTCCAGTCGGGAGGCTGTAAGATGGGAACTTGTGTTAATAAACACTTTAAACGATCAAATGCCATCTGACATTCTTGAGTCCACTCAAACTGTCGAGGAGTCTTGGTGATTAATCTGTTCAGTGGTATTGCCAAGTGAGCAAGCCATCGTAAGTGTCATCCATGCCATCTTACTTGGCCCATGAAGTTCATTACTTCCTTCGGTGTAGTGGGCACCGGAGCTTCTAACACAGCTGAAATTTTATCTGGGTCTACCTGTATACCTTGTGCGGATACAATGTGGCCAAGTAGCTTGCCACATGAGACCGCAAACACTGATTTGTTTGGGTTCAAGCAGAGTCTGTATTCTCTGCACTTTTCAAAACAGCACCGTAAATGGAACATGTGTGCTATCATCTTACCGAAAATTGAAAAATCATCAAGATATACTTGCATAAAAGAGGTAAGGTAAGGAGAAAATATTTCCTGCATACACCTTTGGAACGTACTTGGGGCATTCCTTAATCCAAACCACATAACAGTACATGCGAACACGCCCCAATTGGTTATGAAGGTGGCCTTCGGTATATCGTGTTCAGCCATTCTAACTTGAGTATAACCATTGTATCCATCTAGGAATGAATACATTTCATGTCCTACTACTTTATCAAGCATTGTGTCAAGAAAAGGGAGCGGAAATGGATCAGGAACTGTAGCTGCGTTCCCATCTGTTCCAAGGAAGATTCTAAAGGGACAAGCTAAGCAACACATGACATCGAGGAGACCGATGATCAAGAAGCATGAGCACCAACATGGGAAATATGAAGTACCTCGTGGCATGAAGCAGATCTGGGTACGCAAGAAGGAAAAAAAACCCGGCTCTAGAGGCAGATTCTCAAAAAAGCATCAGGCGTGCCACACCATCCAGGACCAAAACGAAGGAGTTCCCTAGGCCTAGCAACACCATTTCTATTTGGGTTCCTAAGCGGTCAATGAAGGCTACCCCTAATGCTAGACGAATATGGGTGCCCAAGGCCTGCTTACAAGCCCAAACAACTTCACCTCCAATCAATAGTGTAAATCAACACTCACAAGTACTCTCTGCAATCAGCTCAGGGAAGATACCTGCACCTCACAGCGTTACACCTTCGGTCAAACCTAGACATGTCTGGAAATGGGTGCCCAAAAGGTCCCAAATCCAGCACCATCTAGTTCATAAATCTTTACCTGTCATTAGCTATAAGAGCTATGAATCCTCTATCAAAGTTTGGAGACTTAAACTGTGTATCAAACCCCCTGACCCAAGTTTGTAAATCCATTCACTCTGATGTAGATGCATTCTGAGTACATTGCATATCCCAAGCATGCATCTAGGATGACACTAACCACTAACCACCACTCACATCTATCACAAACACTGCACCTCTAACCACTAACCGTCTGGATTGTCATGTTAGTATTGTGGAGGGAACACCATTACATCTTGTTTCCTATGCAACACTAATGTGCCTTTCTTCTTCTAGCAGATAAACATCAGCAATCTCATGGCAGCAGCAGCAGGAACAAGCTCTCAGGCGGGCACTAGTACTCAAAGCAATTGGGATACCATGCCTGTGGAGGCTCCACTAACAGCGAGGCCTGAAGAGTTCCTGAATGTGCGAAGGATTCCCATCTCCAATTTGTCGAGTGGCCTAACGGAAAGAGTGAAAGGACATTCTCATTGGTTCAATGAGATGCGAGGAGATTTGGGAGATGCTGATCATATTTGGGAATCCAAGTTGGAATTTGGAGGAGTTTGGTGGACCTTTCAGTTCTTCTCATGAGAATTTGAAGCATTACAGAATGTAGCTCCTCTTCAAGATATCTGGCAAAAAGCGGGATTGCAAGATTATTTTAGTGCAGCTTTGCCTAAACCTGATTTCCCTAGGTGCTATTACTTGATTGCAACTCTAAAGGCTACAGGAGATAAAGATCATTCAGGCACATTCCTGGTACCCTCTCTATCAAACTAGGAGGAAATGAAGAAGTTTGAGTTGAATACCACTTTAGTCAGGGAGGCCCTTCAGATGTATGGCACCCATGTACCCTCCGATCGAGATCCCTTGATACCGGAGTCTATGAAGAACAATAAACTCAAGAAGTTGAAAGAAATGTGTGCTCTCACCCCCAACATCGCAATACCACTGCGGATGTGCCTTCAACACTTTGCATTTCTGGTGCAAGACCGGTTCACCCAGCCTCATAAGAAGATCTGGTATAGGTTATACCTAGCAAAGACCAGGAGCTTACCTATTAAAATGCCAGTGTGGATACTTGACCAGTTATATGAAGCAGGCAAGCGAGGGGTGCGGAAGCCCACTTTGAATGGTTGTTGTGCCATTACAAGAATCATCTATAGATGCCTCGCCTATGATGTGCCAATCGCAGGGGCCCTTAAGTACTCACAGTTGGAATTCTTCCAGGGGCGGAAGTCAGGGGTTCAACCCGCGAAAAGAATGTGTGGATCTCTTTCACAGGTTCTAATTCCTTGCGAGGTCACCATAGAAGCCGCCTGTAGAGAAGAAGAACAAGAAGCCCCTTTCACAATCCATCTCCAACGACCACAATCTCAGGGCGTGGTACAACCCTCTCCATCAGCCCCTCCACTACCCTCGGATGCTGAGCTTGCATCCATGGCTACTTTGGTAGAGGATCCATCTTTTGACTTTGAAAGCTTCCTGCAAACATCCCAATTATCTGAGAGTGAGTTTTTCTCAGAGACCGATGGACCTGGATCATCATCCCAGAGAGGACGATCACATGGTGAAGCACAAAGAGTACATTGGGAAGATGAGGCACAACACACTCAGACGGGAGGCACACGTGAACAAGAGGAGCTGCAGAGGAATGAATCAGAGGAGAGTGAGGAAGAAGCCCCTGCTTACACCGCACAACTCAAACGGCTCTACAAGACGATCAAGCAGGTACAAAAGAGGCATAAGCTATCAGAAGAGGCCAATAGAGCGATGGTGAATCAAATGCTTCAAGCAGAGAACACGGACCCCCACTTTGCTGAATCATTGAACCTCTTAGTTGAGACATATGGGATTATAGAAGCTATGCGGATCATGTTACATCGCAACCCTCCTCAATATGATCAACGAAGGTTGGATACGCGACCACGAAGGGGAAAAATGATTCAAATGGAAGTCTCTACCTCATTCCCTACCACCACTCAAGAAGATGTTCACATGGCCAGCCCAGCTAACAGAGATAACCCAGATGTAAATATACAGATACCATCTTCACCATCACCTCCCATCCAGCCCTCAGAACCCCTCACCACTAGCCTTCCTGAACAACCAGTGTCCACCCATAGTGAACCTATATCGCACACCACGATCTTGTCGTCCTTACCTGTCTCTACCCCTATCATTGTGGGTCCATCTTCCCAACCTCATTTAGGTCATCCTGCCACCCATCAAACCATCATAGGTCACCCTTCTTTTCAACCAGCTCTTGGACAGCCACATGTGACTACCCAAACCTTAACACACCCATTTCCATTCACCAATACTATTCCTCTTTCCCAACCCCAAACCATTGAGCCCCTCTCGACCTTCTCAGAACCAACACACATCACTCGACCTCCATTCTTGACAAACCTTGTAAATATACTTCAACAAATTGAGAATTATAATAAAAAGTCCCTTCCCCAAACCACCTTCCCCACATTCACTACCACCACTAACACACCACCTACCATTCCTGTATTCACGATTCACACTTTTCACACCATCACGTCCGATCCTATGGACATTTCACCTTCCACAGGACCACTCACCACCACTTTTGTCTCAACATCACCACTTGTAACTTCACACATGCCACCGCACACACCCACTGTCAGCATAACATCCACTTTTCCCTTTCCCATTTCCCGGCCCCTTGCATCTTTTACCTCCACCTCTACATCCACCTCATTCAGTCATGCATTGGACACCATGTTCGATGCCGCTACCCAGTTTAAGGAAGAATACCGATTATTGGAAGAAAACAATAAGGAGCTGTGTACTCTATCATCCCACCTCCAGGCACGCGTCAATGCCTTGGAATTGGGTAATGCAGCATTACAACAAGAAGTTACCACCCTCCAACAATCGAATACAGAGCTCGAAACCAAGTATATAGAGACGGGTAAGGCAATGGAAGAACAACTTAGAGATCAGCTAGCCCGTAGTGCTAGACTACAAAGGAACATGGCCTTGCTTCGCTGCCACTTAGCAGCTGCACAAGAAGAGAACAGAAGATTACAACAACAAAATCAAGAGAATTTAGAAGCAGCCATTGAGAACACCCCAGGGGCACCTATCGATCCTGCCAAATTTCTAGCTATCCCCTCAGAAAGTATCCAACAAATATTGGAAAACTACGTAGATCTTTTAGAAGCACATGATCTCTTGGCCGACCAAGTGAAGGAGCTACAGAGGCAACCGATGCCCGCCCCATACATGGCAGAACCAAAGGAGATGGTCAATACTGCTACTTCCCCAGTGCCTGAATCTTCGACGGCCAACGAGGTACTTGAGCTACGCTAGCAAGTTGTAGAGTTAAAGATTAAGCTGTTACAATATGAACGAGCCCCCTCTCCACCCGATCAACCAACAGAAGAGGAGGCCATTGTCATTCCAGTGGAAGATACATTTGAAGATAATTATGAGCCTCAACCACTTCCAGGAGGTAGAATCGCTGACGAGGGACAGGACACTTACGAAGAACCCCCTTCGGCATGGATGAAACAAGTGGAAGAAATGGGGCCAACTCATGAGGAGCGTATATCCACGCAGATGCTGGCCATGAAGACCATTGAAGACACCATACTTCAATTAGAATATTTCAGGCACCTTGCCCCTAGAAGACTGATAAGCAGCTCTGAGTTACAATATAAACCCTACTTTGTACTATTGGCTGATTACAATGCTGAGATCAAACGAGTCACCAACAAGTACCCTATTTTCGCCACACAGTTCGAACCAGAGGATATTCCAGAGGCAGCCAAGAAAGGGGCCATATTACAACCCATCTAGAGGCAAAAATTACTTGAGACCTATCCGGAAATGCTACAAACATGGGATCACACACCCATGCATTTGAAATATAACCCTTGCTTTGGGCCAGTGCAGAGAAGAAGATCATGGAAATCATTTGCTATAAAGGTTCAGAACAACGCAAATTGCAAACAATGGCTTAATTATCCCTCAATTGCACCACCAACAGGCACACCCACAGTAGCATACATGATGGCTACTATTAGACATTGGATGCCACGCCTTCACCCCATGCCAGATGTCGTCGCGCAGATGATGCTCAAAATCTTGGACATGATGCAAGTGGTGTTTAAGACTTTCCAAAATGTACGTAATATTCAGCCACCAATTTCGAGCTTCATCAACGGTAACTATGACTTACTTTATGATATGAGCATGACCCCGAGTATTTGAGTGGCTTATGCGTGGCATGCACGAATAAGATATCTCCCTGCTTGCTACAAGCAAACGTTTGATGACATGTTCACCACGGGGTTCTAGGAAGCACACTCAGAAGTGTCCGTGCCACGCCCAACTCATCTGCTACAATTATTCGCTTGCGAACAAACAATGCATTCAGAACTCTACACCACACCACAACCTGACATACCTAGCGCAATTAATTGGGATGCCCTGCAGAGAGATTTGGTCAGGGGACTACGCATCAAAGAACAAGAATTGGCAACCAACCTACTGCAGCAGTACATTGATCAAACCGTGGAGCAGAGGTCTGTCAGAGACGATAGACGCTAGGGGGGGGAGAGTGTTGGAATCATATGGGAAGAAGCCAAGTATGGGCATGCATGCGAATCTAGCACTAAGGCAACCTATTAAAATTTTTCCAAACCTTACATCATTTTAAAAGTGATTCTCATCACTAGAAACCCTTGTAAATACCGTTTCATCTTTTTGTAGCTCCATTTTTTACAAGCCAAGGAGTCCTCGAGCTTGGGGATCCTTGGAAGTAGTTGCCTGCCAATTTTCATATTTTTTAGATCTCGTTTGAGCCCTCAAATAAGCCCTGGAACCTAATTTTTAACTAGGCCGGACACTAGGTCTGGACAGGGCCAAAACTAGTCAAAAACTATAAATAGAGCTAGAGAGCTCATTTTTGGGAGAGCTTCTTGTAGTTTTGAGCTTGTATGAGAACTTGGTTGTAATAGAAGTGATTCCATTGTCTTACTCTCTTTGTTCTTGCCGTGTGTGCACGTGTGTGTGCATGTGTGTGCATGTTCGTGTGCTTCTCACTCACACACTTGTGCCTTCACTTGCTCGAGGTCTTCATACCATCCTCATGTCTTCCCGGATTGACATTAAAGGAGGTGGTGCTCATCACTGAGCATCCTTTGCACACCATGTCGTCAACCTTTCTTTCTCTTCCCTTGTAGGTTGTTGCTAGCTCCTAAAGATTGGCATCTCTTCATCTCTTGAGATGTATCCATATAGAATTCTCCCTTGAAGGAAGGCTTGCATCCTTAGTGACCATGCTGAGTAGTTGTTCCTGTCCAATTTGTCAATGAAGGATGGAAATCCATCTCCCATCTTGATTGTTGTTTCTCTAATACCATTGTTGGAGGAGATGGTGGATAGTCACAAGAGATGAAGTGGTGTAGCCAAATCCTGCTTCACACCTATTGAGAATGATGGTTGGAGAGTTTATTGGGCCTCTTTATCTTGCTAATGAACACACATAATCATATATGTTGCTTGGAAGATGATCCACTAATGGAAGGATCAAAATAGATAGACTGGAAGATAATCCGAGATAAAAAACTTGCTATTTTAGTTCACACACATGTTCAGTGTTTTGAACAATTCTCTGAGCATAGCAGCAATTGGCTTAATTCCTTTTGGGCAACTTTAATAAGCTAATGAACATGAGTGATTTCATCAAAAATTATGGACTACACACAGAGAAATAAGTTTAGCAAGTCACTGTTTCCTCCTGACATTCACGGGCTGCTATAGTAATCAGATCAGTGAGCAATGTTATCCTAATATCTGATGATCTGAAGAAACATTGTTAATGAAACTTTCTAGGATTATAATAGAGAGTATAATGATTCTATCATGCTTTAAATCATGATCAAATACACAATGAGAACAAGCTCTGACAAGATGATAGTTTTGATGGAGTTATGAGAAAGAGGTGAGATGAGAATGTAATGATCATATATGTATTAAAACATGTAAAATACAATGCCATTGGCAATCATACATTGCTCAATGTGTGTAAGGTGAGTGAGCTATGAGATGAGCTCCCACTTCACAATGAGTGTACATCAAAATGATCTCTCAAGGTCGAGATACATGTGGGTCTTTTAGATCCTCTTTTTATAGTCAAGTTTGGAGCCAATGTTTGAATTCAAATTCAAACTTCTACCTAAGAGGTGAATGCTAACATATAGGATAGATTCTCTCATTGCTCAACAACCAAGTGATACGTGTTTAGAGCTTCCTAACTCCTCATGGGTGTAATCCACTTTTACAAGCATAAATGTGAAGTACTATTACAAGAGGTTGATCATATGGATCCTTTCAAAGGTTATGCCAATAAGTTAAGCATAAGCTAGTTAACCAAGTATGTGGGTTGGGGTTTAATTGCACCAACAGCTTTTGCTTCATGCCTGTTAGCTCATGTATATCTTGGTTGAGCAAGAAGCGTCCTACTGTTGCCACTTCCAGTTGTGAGGCTAAGTATAGGGCAGCTTTTACGGCTACTATTGAGTGTGTGTGGCTTAGATGCCTTATGGCTAATTTGGGTGTTGGTTAACCTTCTACCACCACCATCTTCACTGACAGTCAGAGCACATTGGAAATTGCAAGGAACCCTATGTTCCATGCTCACACTAAGCACATTGAGGTCCATTATCATTATGTCAGGGAGATGTTCTCTATTGGAGAGATCAACTTGGCATATGTGCCCACGCAGGAGAACATTGCAAACCTTTTCACGAAGGCTCTGCCTAGGGAGAAGCTTGACGCTTTCCACAAAGCTTTGGGCTTACTTCCTTTTGTGGATTGATTCTCCATAGCTTGGCACTTCCTTATACATGAATGCCAGCTCCTTGCTCACCACATCACTTAAGGCTGATTTGTTGATGTATTTAGGTAGTGATGTGTGTGAACACACTAGGACCATCGGGGCACTTTTTTCCCTCTTTAGGAGGTTTTTTTCCTCGGGCTTGTATATATGTCTATTTCCCTAATAGGTAACTTATCTTTGTACATTCTAGTGGTAATACATTCAGTATTGTGTGTTGTCCTTCAAGCTTCTTCTTCTTCTTCCTTTTGTTGTTTGTGTGCTTCCACAAACCTCAAACTCCAATAATTCCTTTCACCTTTTACATTTATCTTTTGACTAAAGTAATATGAAGGATTGACCTTTGAAACCTTAAGGATATGCTCCAAGATATTTACATTTATATCTAATGAATTAGAGAGAAATCCAAAGAGGATAGGTCAAGATATTAGGCTTGCTCCTTGTAGCAAGAAAATGAATTCATTAGCTTTCTAAAAAGCCATAATTGGAAGGCAGTTTTCATGCTTGTATACAATAGTGTATAATGGCATACTCTAGAAATAGAGCCTTAATGGATGAGAAAAATATGCCTCATTGTTATTGGGTAGAAGTTGTGCACATTTCTATATACATCATGAATAGAACTTTGATTGCAGTTATAGATCAAATTACACCTAAAGAGAAGTTTACAAGTAAAAAACCAAACCTACCACATATGAAAGTATTTGGATGTATTGCATATGTACACATTCTGGATGAGTTGAGGGTGAAATTTGATCCGAAGAAAATGTATCTTCATTGGGTATTCCCTCGAGAGAAAAGGATATAAATGTTCTAGATGAGTTGAGGGTGAAACTTGATCCAAAAGCAAAAAGATGTATCTTCATTGGGTATCCTCTTGAGCAAAAACCCACTCACACAACAGGTGAAGCTAACTAGAGATGTGATGCTTGATGAAATGTCAAGCTTCTATGTTGATGCCAAAGAAGGACTTAATCTTGACTCAAATGAAGATTGAAATGTTGAAAACTCAAGTCCAAAATCTCAAGTTCTGAGTCAGTTTGATACGTCACCTAGCAATAGTTCCAACTCAAATCTATGGAGCAAAAGATTGTGTGGAAATTTTAGTCTAGAAAATATCGACTATGTCCAAGAAAAGTAAAGAAAAGATTTTTTCTCATAATAAAATATCTATAGGTTTTGAAGACATTGATGGAGAATCAAGTGGTTCAAAGAAGAGCCTTGATGAGGAATTTGGATTGCTCTATATGAAAACTCGAGGAGAAAGAAGGGCATATGCACATGATACAACAAGAAGAAGTGATCTAGGAACAATAAGATATTGAAGGATGCAGAATTCAATGCATTAATTAACATATGCTAGTTACATGGATTGTCATTGTGCCTACATGACCAAGGTAATACAAGATGCTAAACCTTCTTGTTTTGAAGATGCAATTAGAAATGCATATTTGAAGAAAGTTATGGATGAGTAGATGGTTTCAATTTATGGAACTGAAACATGGAAGATGGTTCCATCCCTGTAAAGAAAAGAACCCATAGGCTGCAAGTGGGTTTACAAGGTAAAGCATAATGTTGATGGTAACATAAGTATGTATAAAGCATGGTCGGCAATAAAAGTATATGCACAAGCATATGGCATTGGTTCTTAGGAAAATTTTAGCACTACTCAAGCACTTGTTACATTGGTTAAATTAAAAGGATGGATGCAAGTGTTGATATATTTAGGTAGTGATGCGTGTGCACACTCTAGGACCACCAGGGCACTTTTTTCCCTCTTTAGGATGTTTTTCCCCCGGCTTGTATATACGCCTATTGCCCTAACGGGTGACTTATCGTTGTACATTCTAGTGGTAATACATTCAGTATTGTGTGTTGTGCTCCAAGATTCTTCTTCTTCCTTGTGTTATTTGTGTGCTTCTGCACACATCAAACTCCAACAATTGGTATCAGAGTAGGTTGCTGCTTCATCTAGGGTGTCGACAACACCTCTCTGGTCACAATCTCAGAATCACATGAAATTTGGTGTGCATACTCAAGGTGATTATGAGATCAAAAGACTTCGCTTTGTGGTGTCAAAATCGTGATCTGAGCTCGTTTCGGCCTCCGAATGCATTATCATAGTGCTTGTGTAGGCTATTTCATCTTTTTGTGCCAAAGATATATACAGGTTTTGGTTCGCCAATATAAGAATCTCAAAGTCTACTACAAGTTTAACAAAACTTGACAGGGTAGTTCTATTCAACTTTTTGAAATACAATCAATTTTCTGCATTAGGGTATTTTAGTCAGTGGCCATGGCTAAAAGTAGTGATGTATTTCATATGTTGGTTTTTGAGGATCGGTTGGATGGTACAAATTGCCCATTATGGGCTTATATGATGTGTCATGTATTGGTCGCAAAGGGACTATGGAATATTATGCAGGGTGTTGAAAAACATCACACATATTGAAGCTGATGCAAATGGCATTGAAGATGCTGATATTCTTCAGATTCTTGTTCGTGCTACGGTTCCCACTACACCTAGTGTAGAAAAAATTTGTTGGGATGGTAGAGATGCTCATGCACATGCATTGATAGCCTTGTCTATCAAATATGCCATTATTCCTCACATTCACTCTTATAGAACAGCTAAAGATGCTTGGGATACACGTACCACTTCCTACCACGGAAGGAATGAGGCTTGTATTGCTTACCTCTAAAACAATTGGAGAGTAAGCACACGAATGAAGGTGATTCTATGGATAGCTTTCTAACAAAAATCAAAAAATTGAAGGAATAGTTGATTTCTGTTGATGAAGTTATACCAGATAGTTCACTTGTGCAGACCGTTCTGAATGGTCTTCCTAATTCATATTAGAGTTTTGCTTCTACTCTTCGTTTGATGATGAACGGCAATCCAAATACCTTGACAATCAAAGAGTTAGTCTCTGTTGTGTTGCACAAAGATAGGTCTAGGTAGAACATGTCCATTATGCATGTTGCAGATCAAGCTTTCCTCGCTAGTCAAAAGGGAAAAGGTAAATGGAGCTCATCTACTAGTAAGTAGAAATCTACAAATGCTTCACTTTCAAAGAAGGAAGACAAAGATGAGAACAAATTAGAAAAGCAGAAATACTTTTGCAAGTACTGTAAAGGAAACGATCATGTCATAAAGAAGTGTCCAACATTGGCTTCAAAAGAGGCAAAGAAAATAGAGGTTAGAATGGTTGTTGCAGAGGTGCCTACATCAAAAACAGATTCTGCTAATGTTATGCAGAATGAAGAATGGGCATTTACTACTGTTTGCAATTTTCACACATCTTCTCATGATCAGTGTATGTCTATAGTAGACTCAGATGTTTGGTACTCTGATAGTGTAGCAACCAAACATATCACTTTGCAGCACAGTTTCTTCATTTCACTTGAGCCTGCCCCTATAGGGAATACTATCAAATGTGCCAACAACTCCTCTTATCCTATTATGGGAGTTCGTAAAATCATTCTGACTATTGTTGATGGTAGTTCTTTTACATTGGTAGATGCTTTATTTGTGCCAAGGATCAAGAAAAATTTGTTATCAGTTTCTGCATTAGCCAAAATTGTCTTGGTTGTGAAATTTGTTAATGACAGATGTACAGTACATGATCTCTCAAATGGGATTATTGCTTCTAGCATTTTATGTCATGGGTTGTATAAGCTCATAGACTATGAAAAATCTGTGAATGATTTAGCATGTATAGTACATGATTCTCGGGTTATGTCTGATGCAAAGATTTGGCATGCACACTTTGGTCATCTTAATTTTGCTAGTTTTCTATGCCTTTAAAAATCTAAAATGGTGTCCTCTTTGCCCAAAATTGAGGCACCCAGTAAACATGTATGTGAACGATGTATTTTGGGTAAAATGCAGCATTCCTCCTTCCCAAAAAGATGGTTGAGTTTGAGCTACTAAAAAATTGCACCTTGTTCATAGTGATGTTTGTGGTCCTATGCAGACAACTTCTTTTGGAAACTATCTTTACTTCGTGACTTTGATCAATGATTTTTCCAGGCATGCATGGGTATATCCATTGAAAGCAAAGTCCAAAGTGTTTATGTGCTTCAAACAATTTTTTGTTTTGGCTGAAAATCTATCTGCATGTAAAATTGCACCCTTCGTTCTGATCCAGGGGAGGAATATTTGTCTTCTGAATCTAATGCATTTCTGGCTGAATGTGGGAGAAAACATCAGTGTATAGTGCCGTATATACCTCAATAGAATGGAATTGCTGAATGAAAGAAGAGGTCACCCATGGAGGTGGCGAGTTGGATGGTCAAGAGTCAGGCTTTACCACATAGTTTCTAGCTTGAGGCTATTATGTGTGCAGCATATGTACTTAACAGGTGGCCCACAAAAGGGTTGTAGTGTACCACTTCATATGAGGATTGGCATGGTCGCAAGCCATCTGTTGTTCATCTACATGTTTTTGGTTGTTTGGCATATGCATTAATGCCCTAACAACAATGCAAAAAATTGGATGATAAAGTAGTGAAATGTATTTTTGTTGGGTACAGTTCTGAAAGAAAAGGTTATCATTTGTATCGTCCACAAACCAAACACATTCTGGTTAGCAATGATGTTTTTTTTTGGAAGATGCTATTCATCCATTAATTTCATGTACTAAGGAAACATTTGTTAGCTCCAAATACATGTATGATAATTTGCTGCCTCTTTTCACAAGTGGACAGTCTAGTGTTGGTCCTAATGAGGCAACATCTCAGCCTTTATAGGTTTCATGTGATGATGCAGATCATTCCATTTCTTATCGAAATTTACATGATGCACTTTTTGATGAGAGAGCTCATATTGAGACTATGCCAAAATGGCTACTCTAGACTTTGCATGATAGCAAATTAGATGCACCTCTATCATATCATACTCAGTCAGGATCTCATAGTGCCTCTTTTGTGCTAGATTGCTATGTAATGGCTAGGTCTAGTCTCTGTGATGAGAATGAGTTGTTTCCTTTGATGAAGCACAAAACTATGAAAATTGGATGGCTGCTATGCAATCAGAATATGATGCTATCATGAAAAAAGGTACATGGTCTTTATGTGAGTTGCCTCCTGACAAGAAGGCCATTGGCACTAAGTTGGTATACAAGTTGAAGCATAAGCCTGATGGAGTAGTTGACAGGTATAAGGCTAGGCTTGTTGCAAAGGGTTATGCGCACGAAAGAGGCATTGATTTTGATGAGACCTTTGCACCTACATGCCAAATGACTACTGCTTGTAGCATCTATGCACTTGCAGCTCATCATGGTTGGAGTGTACATCAATTGTACATTAAAATTTCATTTATTGAATGGTGAATTGGAAGTGTATGTTTTTCAGCGCCATGGCTTTGTGCAAAAAGGGCATGAAAGCCAAGTGTGGAGGTTGAGGGAGGCATTATATGGTTTAAAGCAAGAGCCACGTGCTTGGTATGAAAAGATACATGCCTATTTGAATTCACATGGTTTTGAGAATAGTCCAACTGAGAGCACCCTATATGTGGAAATGATGTGCTTCTGATCATTGTTGTGTATGTTGATGGCATGCTGCTCACTGGTCCTCACGAGAAGCATATTGCCGATTCTAAGGCTAATTTGCATGCCTGATTTGAGATGTTTGATTTGAAGCATTTGCATCATTATTTGGGCATTGAGTATTGCAAGGCAGAATAGGTTCGTGTCAAATGAAATATATTGGCAAGTTATTGCAGCTTTTTGGCCTTGAAGACTGTAAACCTAGTGCCACTCCTATTGAGAGAGGTTTATGATTGAGTCTTCATGATGCTAGAGATGCATTTGATGTTGTTCTCTATCAGCAAGTTGTTTGATGCTTGGTTTACTTATGTATTACTCGGCCTAATATTCAGTTTGCTACCTTAGAGATGAGTAGGTTTATGCATTTCCCAGGTCTCAAGCATGGGCAGGTGGTTTAGTGCATCTTTCGCTACTTGAGTGGTACACGGTTACTTGGATTGTTTTATCCCAAGGACAAATCAGTAGCCCCAGATTTACGTGCTTTTTTTGACTCTAATTGGGCTCGTTGCTATGACACTTGTGTGTCCACTCGTGGCTTTTGCTTCATGCTTGGTAGCTCATGTATATCTTGGTTGAGCAAGAAGCGGCCTATTGTTGCCACTTTGAGTTCTGAGGCTGAGTATAGGGCAGCTTTCACAACTACTATTGAGTGTGTGTGGCTCAGATGCCTTATGGCTGATTTGGGTGTTGGTCAGTCTTCTGCCACCACCATCTTAACTAACAGTCAGAGCGCATTGGAAATTGCGAAGAACCATATGTTCCATGCTCACACTAAGCAGATTGAGGTGCATTATCATTAAGTCAGGGAGAGGTTATTTGCTGGAGAGATCAGCTTGGCATATGTGCCCACGTAGGAGAACATTGTAAACCGTTTCACGAAAGCTCTGCCTAGGGAGAAGTTTGAAGCTTTCCGCAAAGCTTTGTGCTTACCTCCTTTTGTGGATTGATTCCACATAGCTTGTCACTTCCTTATACACGAGTTTTAGCTCCTTGTTCATCGCATCACTCCCAGGGATTATTTATTGATATATTTAGGTAGTGATGTGTATGAACACAGTAGGACCGTAGGGGCACTTTTTCCCTCTTTAGGAGGTTTTTTCTCCTGGCTTGTATATATTCCTATTGCCCTAACGGGTGACTTATCTTTGTACATTTTATTGGTAATACATTTAGTTGTGTGTTGTGCTCCAAGATTCTTCTTCTTCATTGTGTTTTTCATGTGCTTCCGTAGACATCAAACTCCAAGAGATGGATGTAAAGAGTGCTTTCTTACATGGTCAGTTGTAGGAAGAAACATACATGGACTAGCCACAAGGGTGTAAGGATTCGAAGCATCCAGAATATGATTGTAGGTTGAGAAAATCTTTGCATGGGCTTAAACAGTCCCCTCCTGCTTGTCATGCAAGGATTGCAAAGTATTTAACCTCCATTGGATTTTCTATGTGTGATGTAGATCACTCATTATTTGCAAGGAAGGGTAATGATTGCATCACAATTTTGGCTATTTATGTTGATGACTTGATTGTAGGTGGTGATAATGAAGAAATCATTAAAGAAGTAAAGCAACTCCTTATGAAAGAATTGAAAATGAAATATCTTGATCTGTTGTGCTATTTTTTGGGCATTAAGTTTATACATACAAAAATAGGTATATGGTTTTCCTAAAGACAATATGCCTTGAGTATGCTACAAAAGCACGATATGGTTGGTTATAAGCCAATTTCTATGCCATTAGATCAGAATTTGAACTTGGATACTACATATGGTGAAGGATTGGAAAATGCTACTATGCATAGGAAAATTATGGGAAGTTTGATACATCTCACAATTACAAGGCCTATCCTAAGATACATCGTAGGGCTTGAAAGTCAACTTGCATGTTCCCAAGAAACCACATTTAGATGCTTTGAGATGCACTCTAAAATATGTGAATGCTAATATGGATTATGCATTGTTTTATGAAGTTGATGTAGAATTGCAGGTTCATGGATGCACCAATGTGGATTGGGCTAATAGTGTTTGAGATGTAAGATCTACTAGTGGATTTCTATTCTAACTTGGAAGTGTTTTTGTTACATGGAGGAGTAAGAAAGAGTCCACTATTGCTTTGTCGAGCACAGAGGTTGAGTACAAAGGTGCTACAATGGCAATATGTGAAGCATCATGGCTAGAGATGTTACTTGCAAATGTAGGTGTGGAAGTGCATAAGCCTATCATCATTTATTGTGATAATCTAAGTAGCATAATATTAGCACAAAAACTAGTTTTCATGCTAGGATAAAGCATATCAAGGTACATTTCACTCCATCATTATGGAAAAGGTATTAGCACATGATATTGATCTTGTTATCATGTGAAGAGAGATGAGAAAGTTGCTTATATTTTCACTAAAGAACTTGGAGTAGAGAAGCTAAAAAAGTTTTAGAAGATGCTAGAACATAATGTTGAGCTCGAGGGGGAGTGTTAAGATATCAAACTCAACATGTGATGATCAAGGATGACACATACCACTTTTTCATCTCTTTGACATGTATGATCATGCCGATATATGCCAAGGACACTTTTAGTGAGCGTTACCAAATTTATATAATGAGAGTGATGACACATTTTTTTCTTGCCAACTCACTCATTTGCAGACATTGGCTTTTTCTTTATGAACTATTCTTTATAGATTGTACTGATTGTATTGTTGCATTAGGTCATTCTCCTAAATTTTACTTTATGTGATAGAAGAAGTAGAAGAAGATAAGTATTCCTTTCCTCAATCTGTGTGTGATCATCTCTCTATGTGTGAGAGTGTGTGAGAGCCCTCTTCCTTATCTCCTTTCTCTTGACACAAAGAAGGATATCAAAGCACAGAGTCGCACAATTGTTGGAAGATCTCTCTATCAATAGATGGTTCATAGTATGAGAATGAGTGAAGTGAGAGCTATAAGTGAATCCCTAAGTTAAAGCTACCACTACATATGAATATATCATGTATATGTGGTTACATGGGGAAAAAACCTCTAGCCAGCACTAGGCTAAAAAGTTCCCATGTATATGGAAACAATTCACATCTAAGCTACTCGAGGGGCACATAAGTATAACACATACATACCTTACTTACGTACTTAATTAGTTACTTGATTACTTACTTAATTAATTAATGACTTAGGTACTTACTTACACACACACACATATGTACATACATACATACATACATACATACATACATACATACATACATACATAGAGACATATGTACTCACTTTCTTACTTACACACACATGAACTAATACATACATAATTACGTACATGGATGCATACAAAAATACACACATACATGCATACATACAAACATACATACATACATCCATGCATGCATGCATACATACATACATACATACATATATACATGCATGCATGCATACATACATACATACATACATACATACATACATACATACATACATACATACATACATACATACATACATACATACATACATACATGATTGCTTACTTACTTACTTACTTATTTACTTACTTAATTCATTACTTACTTACTTGCTTACTTACTCACTTATTTACTTACTTACTTGCACACATACATACATACATACATACATACATGCATGCATGCATGCATACATGCATACATACATACATATGTACATACACATACATACATACATGCATGCATACATAGATACATGCATACATACATACATATATACATACTTACATACTTACTTACACACACTCACATATGGACATACGTACATACATACATAGATACATACATACATACATACATACATACATACACACATACATACATACATACGTACGTACATACATACATACATACGTACATACATGCATGCATACATACATTTACACATATTGTTGGAGGATAAACACTCCTATGTGCACAACAAAATCAAATGAATGTACGTATGTATGTATGTATGTACGTACACACATACATACATACGTACATACATACATACATACATACGTACATACATGCATGCATGCATACATACATTTACACATATTGTTGGAGGATAAACACTCCTATGTGCACAACAAAAGCAAATGAACCCTCCTAGGATCTTGCTTTTTTTCAAACATATGCTGCATGTTTTCTAGGTTTCTCTAAGTACATGCAAAGAATGGAAATGAAAATTTATAATATAAACAAAGACTTAGAGAGCTTTCAAATGAGAGTAAAATCACTCCCTTTGGATAGTGGATGATGCTCAACCACCTGCAACAAAACAAATAACTTGATCTCCTCACAAAGTATTAGTTAACTACATAGACATTGTTTTGAACGTTTCTCTGCACTTGTGCACACATTGATCCCGATACTTATACCACTCAAAATAGAACTTATATGATTTCCAACAAGAAAAAAATAATTTCAAATGATTTATAATGATGGAGACGCAAGAATTACAAGATCAAGGGGTTGGTAATGATAATCTAGAGAGATAGAGTATGAAAAAGTGAAATCTCTACAAAATACGAAGAGAACAGCTAGTAGCACGTGTGCTTAAGCAAGTAGCAACTTTGGCATGTATTTCCATGACTCTAAGTCATAATACAACTTATTAGAGGCTTCAAATGTCACATATCAACCACTTTAACCAATCAAAAGCATATACATGTCAAAAGGTGAGGTCCAATCACATCAAGAGGTGCCCTAAATCTTCTCTAATCAACTTCTTTCCATTATAGGCATGATTTGATGCCTCCAACTCATGGAAATCATCCTCCTTTGATTGTGGATGATGTGGAAGGTTCAACTTGTGAATGTTCCCACACTCTTGAGCTTGAAATACAAAACTTTCAACACTCCCCCTCAAGCTCAAGTCTTTTCCCTTTGTTGTTTCATCCTATGTCTCTTATGTTGATTGCTTCCTTGAATCCTCCAAGCTTTTTACGTTCAAGAAACATTTTCATCATGTCAACAACCTGCACGTTAGTGTTTGCATACCTTATATCTATCTCCTTTGACATCGTTTCTTTAATGAAGTGGTAGTGAACCTCTATGTGCTTGCTCCTTACATGAAACATGGGATTGTTAGCTTGGTAGATGCTTGAAATGTTGTCTCCTTAAAGAGGAAACTCCTCCACTTTCAATTCAAGGTCCTTAAGTAGCTTCTTAAGCCATAGTATCTCACATGTAGCCAATGCTAAACCTCTGTACTCAGCCTCAGTGGATGAAAGAGCAACAACAGGTTGCTTCTTAGAGCTCCATGAGATCACTTTTGTACCTAGCATGAAAACATAACCTAATGTACTCCCTTGATCATCTTTGCTACCTACCCAATCAACATAACTATAACCTTTTACACTTAGATCATTATCATAAGAGTAAAATAGACCTTGGTTGATGGTGTGCTTGATGTATCTAACCAGTTTTCTTGCTACCATAAGATGATCATGAGCTGGTGTATGCAAAAATTAAGAGAGTACACCTACTACATATGCAAGATCAAGTCTAGTGAATGTAGCATAATTTAATGAACCAATTATGCTTATATATATAGTGTAATATCTTGCATATCCTCTGTTGAGATATCAAGCTCAACATGTGATGATCCAGGATGACACATATCACTTTTTCATTTCTCTGACATATATAGTGGTCATGCTGGTATATGTTAGGGACACTTCATTGAGCTTTATTAAATTAATCTGCCAAGACTGATGGCACATTTGTTTCTTGCGAGCTCACTCATTCGTAGACAGTAGGTTTTTCCTCATGTACTAGTCTTTATATATTGTAGTAGTTGTATTCTTGTTTTTAGGTCATTTCTTGTACATTCCTTTTTATGTAATAGAAGAAGAAGAAGAAAATCATTCTTCCTTGCCTCAATTTGAGTGTGTGCTTCTCTTTGATTGTGAGAGTGTGTGTGTGAGCTCTCTTCCTTATCTCGTTCCTCGTGACATGGTATCAGAGCCAGTGTGGCTACGAGAGCTCGTGGAGAATGCCGACGGTGAAGAATACGTGAGCAGACATGGAGAAAGCACGATTCACAAACGACCTCAAATTGCTACAAAAATTGGTGTGAAGGTAGAAGACCTCAAAATATTTTCATGAGTTATCCCTTTAGAGTCACTCTTTTTTGTCAGATCAGCGTTTCGGAGCCATCTCCACCTCCGTTTCGAGCTCCCAAGGTGGGGCCCATAGTAAAACCAAGTCAATTTGCAAAAATGTAGCTTGCCTCCTGTTCGAAAACACTCATATATTCTAGATCCAGAATTTCAAGCAATTCTATGTACTTTGATACACGAAAACTTTGTTTTTCTGAGATCGAACTGTCACGTCATAGTGGGAAAGTGTTCAAGTAGAAGTGCTGCTTGTAGTGTTTTGCAGTGTTGTACATTGCTGCAGAAACGGCAAACATAAATGGAATGAGTCAGCTTATGAGCGATAAGCTGGACAAGAACAACTTCCATGTTTAGAGATTCTGAGTGATAAATTTCTTGATGGGAAAAGGCTATTAGAAGTACATCAAAGGAGAGAACAAAAATGTTCCATAGTTACCAAAGAGGAATTGGACTACGGACCAGTTAAGAGCATATGAGGAATGGAATCAAGGAGCATGAAAGGTAATGTTTTGGCTATCTGTTAGCATACAGGATAGCATGATTGGCAACATACATGATGCCAAGACTCTAAAAGAGGCTTGGAACAGTTTGGTCACATTGTATGAGACCAATACAAAGGCACAAAAATTGCAACTCAAGAACGAGTTGCATACATTGAAGAAGAAGGGCATGTCGGTAAGTGACTACACCCTGAAATCAAAAGCATATGTGAGTCACTTGCATCTATTGGCATGAATGTAGATGATGATGATGATAAGGTGGAAATGTGCCTTCGTGGTTTAGGAGATGCATATAAATAGTTCAAAACTTCTATACAGACCAGGGAAAATATTCCAAATTTTGTTGATCTGGTATCTATGCTGATTATTAAAGAAAAGAATCTTGGTGATGATTCAAAATCCCAAGGAAAGCCTAGTTTTGAGTAGGTATTCTACTCTAGCAGAGGAAGAGAGAGAAGTAGAGGTTTTGAAAGTGGAAGAGGAAACAATAACCAAGAACAAGGTCAACAACAGAACCATGTAGGAGGAAGAGGACAGTTTCGAGGTAGGGGGAGCCAAAGAGTTCATAGAAATTTCCAAAGAAATGATTCAGTTAATGACAATAAAGGATGTTGGAATTGTGGTAAACCTGGACACTTTGAACGTGATTCCAGGTTGAAGAATCAAAATAACAAAAGGCAGCAAAACAACTATGCATCCACAAGTGCAGATGATCCTGAGAAGTTGTTCATGGTTCAACATCACATGATGAATACTATGTATGGTGGTGTTTCAAAATCGAATGATAATGTCTGGTATGTTGATTGAGGTGCTTGAAATCACATGACCAGTCATGTGGAATGATTTAGTACTTTGCAAAAATTGCCAGTTCCTAGATATGTTGAAACAGGTGATAACATATCACACCCTATCGAACATATAAGAAACATAGCATTGTCTATGGAGGACAAGAAGGTAAAACATATTGTTGATGTGCTGCATGTTCCAAATATAACAAAGAATTTGGTTTCTATTGCACAAATGGTTGACTAAGGATTACAAGTAAGGTTCAATGTTGATGGGTTATATGTAGAAGAATACAAATAGGATGGAAGATTGATTGCCAAAGGAAACAAAGTGGGTAGGATGTTCACCTTAAATGTGGAAATTCTTGAAATGAAGGTAGCCCATGTTTGCAAAAGCTGCAGGAGTCATTGCTGATATAGAGATCTGGCACAAACGGATTGGACATGCAAACTTACAAAGGCTGAAATTAATGCATTCAAAGGATATTGCCCATGGACTACCAAATTTCAAAGTTGTAGAGATGCAGAAGGTATGTACAACATGTCAATTTGGAAAAGAGTCAAGAGCATCATTTCCACATGACAAGCATGTTAGTGAGAACATACAAGAAATAGTACATACAGTTGTTTGGGATCCTGCAAAGACCACATCTATGGGCAGTTACAGGTTTTATGTTACTTTCATTGATGACCATACACGAAAAGTGTGGGTATATTTCATGAAAGATAAGGGTGAGTTGTTCACTCACTTCCACACTTTTAAAGCTATGGTGGAAAAGCAAAATATCTGATGAAGGAGGTGAATACATGTCAAATGAGTTCATCAATTTTCTAAAAGATCATGGAATTTGGCGTTAGTTGTCATGCAGGTACACACCACGCAGATGACTTGATCTCTTCACAGAGTATTGGCCAACCACTTTGACACTAATCTGTACATTTCTGTGCATTGGTCCATGCACTTATCCCAAGATTTATACCAAACAAAGTAGAGCTTATATGATTTCTAACAAGACGAACATCATTGCAAATCAATTCAGGATGAAGGAGAAACAAGAATTACAAGATTAGGGGTCTGTGATGATCATCTAGAGAGATAGAGTATGAAAAAGTGAAATGTCTACAAAATATACAGAGAACAGCTAGTAGGGGGTGTGCTTAAGCAAGAAGATAGCTTGGGAACCTATTTCTAGAACTCTAAGTCATAATACAACTTATTCACATAACAACCTCGTTAACCAATCAAAAGCATATACATGTCAAAAGGTGAGCTCCAATCAAATCAAGTGGTGACCTACATCTTCTCTAATCAATGTCATTCCTTTATAGACATGATTTGATGCCTCCAAATCATGGAAATCATCCTCCTTTGATTGTGGATGATGTGGAAGGTTCAATTTTGGGCATGTTCCCACACACTTGAACTTGAAATACAAAACTTTGAAAACATACATACATACATACATAGTGGCTTACTCAGTGACTTACTTACTTACTAACTTACTTTCTTAATTACTTACATACATACATATGTACATACATACATACATAAATACATACATACACACACACACACACACACACACACATATATATATATATATATATATATATATATATATATATATATATATATATATATATATATATATATATATATATATATATATATATATATATATATATATATACATACATGCATACATACATAGACACATACATACATACCTACTTACATATATACTATCATACATGCATACATCATACATAGATACATACATAATACATACTTATTTACTTACTTGCTTACTTAATTAATTAATTTCTTACTTCTTTACTTACTTACTTACATGCATGCATACATACATACGTACATGCATACATACATACATACATACATACATACATACATACATGCATACATACATCCATACATACATACATACATACATACATACATACATGAATACATACATACATACATACATACATACATACATACATACATACATACATACATACGTACATACATACATACATGCTCATTTACTTAATTATAAGAAGAATGTTTTTTTACGTGGATTTTTTTTAATGATGGTTTTATCTTTAGCCTGCTTAGCTTTCATTATGGCCATGTGCCTTATTTGATTATAGGCCTATGTGCCTTATTGTCCTTTGTTTCTATTTTATATTTAGATGTAATCATGTCAAAATGTTTTCCCCTATATTGCATTATATATGGTAAAAAATATTTTATAACACCATGTAAACTCAAGCTTCTCGGTGGGTCAAACAAATGCCGACTCACGTTGCCCCAACTCCACAGATTGTTGGAACATCAAGCCTACACTATGCTTGAGGTGGATTTGATCTACATCAAAAATCTATTGTTTGGATGTTACAAGGGTCAACAAAAAAGAAAGCAAAAGGAAGGAATAAGAATAAGCAAGTTGATGAAACAATATGCAGATCCGACAAAGAATAGACATAATCATTTTTTCATGAATTATTTTCAACCAAAAGTGATTTTCATCACTACACCAACATTGTAAATATCGTTTTTGATCATTTCCAAGTCAATTTTGTAGAAGCCGAGGAGTCTTCAAGCTTGAGAAGTGTTAGAAGTACTACATATCAATTTTCGTAATTTTTAGACTCCGTTTGAGCCCTCAAATAAGCCCTGGAACCTAATTTTAACTAGGCAGGACACTAGGTCTGGACATAACCAAAGCTAGTATAAAACTATAAAATGAGCTACAGAGCTCATTTTTTAGGCTTGCTTGTTAGAGATTGGAGCTTTTGTAAAAGAGATCTTATGTAATTGAAAGCACTCCATTATTCCTCTCTTTGTTCTTGCCTTGTGTGCATGCATGTGTGTATGTGTGTGCATGCTAGTGTGCTTCTCACTCACACACTTGTGCCTTCACTTGCTCATGGTTGTCAGAAGAGTTCTCACGTCTCCACAGATTGACATTTATGAGGTGTTTCTCCTCACGTTGGTACTCACCATTGTGCTAGAGTGACACCAAATTTGGCCTTGTTCTTGGGGAGTGAGCTTCAAGGATGAGCGTGTGATGGTATGACGTACCGTTGTGATGTTGGATTCATAGGAAATATCCTTAATTTTCATTATTTTTTCTTATTTTCTTCATCACCATCATCATCATCATCCTACCATCTCCAACCTCCATCTCCATCTTCATTGAATTTTTAGTTTTTTGGTCACATTCCCTTCCCCACCTCATTCCTCTTATTCCATTCGTGAGAGAGAGTGAGAGAGAGCTTCTTTACATTTGGTTTTCTCATTATTTGTGAGCTTTTGCTACAGGTTTTGGTTGTATCATCATCTCTAGCAGCTTGTGCATGTATGATAGACCTCAACATAGTTTCCAAGACATCGACCGCTATCTGTCATGACAAACATGGAAAATTGGATCATTAAGAGCTCTTGGAGAGACCAAAGCAAGGTGCTAGTGTCTGCAATCTTGGGAACGTGCATCCGGCCCAAGAAGAAGGGACTTGAGGTTGGAAGATCTCTCAATCCCCTTAGTCAATTTTTAGCATAGGCTAAGTGCGCTTAGTGGTTTGGATTGATTAAAGGCACGATAGGAACACTCAAGCTCTAAGAGCCTTGAAATTCTTAAGTTTAAGAATAGGTTAATTGTAGTCAAGGGACAACTTAACGGCAGATAATTTAATATGATTGGATGAAGAACATCAAGTATGACAAACCTAAGTGCTTTTGATGTCACATGTCTTTAGACAAGGAAATACATACTAAAGAAATTAAAAAGAACAAGTGATTGATATCAAGGAATTAGCAATGTGGTTGTACAAGGTTCATTGGGCTAATTGTTAGGACATATGAACCTTAGATCAACTAGACACCTAGGGAGAGACACACAAAGTATAAGATCATCTAAGGCTAATATCAACCACAAGGTTGCATTATTCATTATTCAACAATTCGTTTATTCGTGAATAATTACAAAATTTTATGGCAAGCTCTTATTATTGGATCGAATTATTCGGTGACACGTCAGCTTATTCGGACATACCCGAATAGTTTTTGCACGAAAATTTGACCCTTTTCGATCAAAAACATTTTCGATCGATAATTTTTTGACCGAAAGCGTTTTCCATTGAAAAGCTTTCGATAAAAAAAACTTCGCTCAAAAAATATTTGATCGAATAATATTTTATAAAATAGTTGAACGAGACTCATTTTTTCATAAAAGCTACTTTGTTCTTTACGAACTTAAAGTGTCGTAGAGAGAAAAAGGTATAAATTTTTGCCATATTAAATAATTGAAACTATGTCATTGTTTGACTCATTGATTCTTACTTCACAGTAGTATATATATGTGAATTTAAAATCTATTATGATTGATTCTTACTCATTTTGCATAAAAGCTACTTTGTTCTTTGCAAACTTAAAGTTCGTGGAGAGAACAAGGTATAATTTTTTGCTATAAATATTAAATAATTTAAACTATTGTAATTGTTTGACTCAATATTGATTCTTACTTCACAATAGTATGTGTAAATGTATGTGCATATGATTAGGAATTTAAAATCTATTGTGATTGTCTGATACACCATTGATTCTTACTTCATCAGGATATGTGTAAGTGTATGTGCATATGATAAAAAATTTAAAATCTATTGTGATGTAGGTAGATTATGTTTAATAATCTATTGTGATGTAGTAAATTTATTATTGAAAGATGTAGGAAGTATATGTATGTGTGTGTATGAGTATGTGTATGCATATGAGTGTATATTTGTGAATGAAAAATCTATTGTGGTTGTCTGACTCAATATTGATTCTTACTTCACAATAGTAGTTCATAGCACTTTCGAAGTAGCCCAAGTGTAGAGGAAGAACGAGTAGATGCGAGGATGACAGTAGAGGATCATCAGGATATTTCACTTAAGTCTCCCAAACTGTTTTTGAGAATAACCAAGATACATGTACTCCATTTTCTCCAACTGCATCAAAAAATAGTGGGGTTGGTGAATGTAGTAAAAATGGTGGATCGAATACTTTGTCACCATGCTTTGTCCACAATAAATCACAAAATGCTATACATGTAGCTTTTGAAAAGCAAGATTGTCTCGAGCTTCATCTTAAATGGACTCAAGCATTCTTAGCATGTGGGATTCCTTTCAATGTTATTCGTAATCCCATTTTCAAAGATCCTTTGATGTCAACTGCACGAAAAGGTTTCACCATGCCAGATTATAATAAAATGCAAACAGAGTATGTAGATAAAGTGAAAAAAAGTACTAAAACTATTTTAAAGCGAACAATACTTGATTCTGTACCCATGTATGGATGCACAATAGCATTGGATGGATGGACAAGTTGTCAAAAGAAACCATTGATTAATATCATGGTTATATGTCCAAAAGGAAACATGTTTTAGAAGTTGTTGATACTTCTCTTAAAGAGAAAAGTTTGGCTTTTCTTGTAAAGGTATATGAACATGCTATATCATGTGTGGGTGGTCCGAAGAATGTGACTGCGATAGTGACAGATAATGCCTCGCGTTGGCAATCTCTTCTTTCTCGAGAAAGTCCTTGGTTACATTTTCGATTGGTGAGTCTGCTACTTCTTCTGCTAGGGTTTCTTTTTCACACTTGATGGTTTCATGCATGGGATATTGTCTTTCTTCTAATAGGCTAAAGATTTCTTTGTGTCCTATTTTACCTGAGATGTATCTGGAGCTAGGTGAATGCTTACTTCATTCTCAATGATCCAGTCTTGCCCTAGGATCAGGTTCTCCATCAAATTCTCGTCTTTACACACTAGAACTCGTTGTTCCATAGTGGAATTTCCTAGGTGGAGGGATATTGTGGCTTCTCCAATATATTCAATGACTTGACCTCCAACACCTATCATGTGTGCTTTAGTAGGCGTTATCGTCGTTTGAAGATGTGCGATGACCATACTTCGAATGCAGCTGAGTGCTGCTCTAGAATCTATTAAGGCGTCTATTAGTTGGTACTCTGCTGTTCCAATCCCTAGGTTCAAGTATGGTTGGGACTTGCTAATATTGTTCGTGTTGGACTTATGAACTTGTTGGCCATGGGAATAGGCTCTTCTCCTTGTAGATATTGTTCATCCCTTCGCCTTATACATTCTTTTTGTTTCTTGATATGCTCTATGGCTTATTGCCTCGCCTCCTCTCTAATCCTCTCTTCCTCTTTTTTTCTATTTTGTGCACATACAAGTCGTGCTAACATTTGGTCTGTCAATGGCTCCATGTAACGTTTTACTCCACAATCACTTATGTAATTAGGGAGGACATCCCCATCCAGAGTAGCTAGATTAACTGCTCCACTCGTTGAAATCCTATTGATAATTAGAGGTCCATATCCGTGCTTTTGTAGCTTCTTGGCGTGTTGTTTCAAGGTGTAGACCAGAACTAAATCTCCTTCTTTTAGTCCTTTGTCTTTCATGTGTGCATCATAATATGCTTTCTGTCTTCTCTTTGCCGCATAAATTCCTGCAGCAGCTTGTATCCTAGTCTCATGTAGCTTCTCAATTTGGTCTAGCTACTTGGATAATTCATGCCCCGTCCATTCGTACTATTGTGCTATTCTCAAAGTTGGAGTTTACTCATCAAGAAAACAGAAGAAGGTATGATCTACATTTGTATTTATGTAGATGACATTATAATCACAGGTACATCAGATGAAGGAATCAAGGAGGTAAAGAGATTACTTGAAAAGGAGTTTAAGATCAGTGATCTAGGAAAGTTATCATACTTTCTTGGAATGGATATCACATACATAGATCATGGTGTATATGTTTCGCAAGAAAGGTATCTCCTAAACTTACTGAAGAAGTTTAATATGGAGACATGCTGAGAAGCTTCAACACCGCTTGAAGTAAACCATAAACTCAGTAAATATGGTGGTGCAGAGTTTAAAGATATGAGGAAGTATCAGTCGTTAGTAGGAAGCTTAATTTATGCTACACTAACAAGACCTGATCTTAGTTATGCAGTGGGAGTTCTCTCCCAGTTCATGCATTGTCCGAAGGATCAACATTGGGTTGTAGGACAAAGAGTTCTTAGATATATCAAAAGAACTATAAAGGAAGGATTATATTATCCTTTTACGTCAGATATAAAGTTGAGAGCATTCAGTGACTCAGACTGGGCAGGAAGTCAAGATGACAGAAGATCAACACATGGGTATATGATATACCTAGGAGATAAGCTAGTGAGCTGGTGTTCAAAGAAACAACACACAGTGGCTTTATCGTCAACACAAGCCTAATATAAAGGACTTGTAGAAGTAGTCAAAGAAGTGATATGGATGCAGACCTTGTTCAAAAGCATGGGTATTGATCAAGGTATACCTATCATACATGGAAATAATATGAGCTCATTGTATCTTGCAACAAATCCAATATTTCATGCAAGAAAAAAGCACATAGAGATTCAGTATCATTTCTTGAGGGAAAAGGTGATGGAGAAGGAGCTAGAAATTGTATACACTCCGACAAAAGATCAGATTGCAGATATTTTGACAAAGAGTTTGGATGGAACAAAGACAAGCAGATTCAAAGAAATGGCAGGTATAAAAGAAAGAAAAACATATGAAAGACAGGAAGATGCAAATTAGTGATTGAGGGGGAGCTGTTGAAGAATCACTCACGAATTTGACATACAGATAGACATAAAGATAAAGAAAGATAAAGAGAAGAAGAATCAAGTATTCAGAAAAATCAAAGCCTTAGTGAAGGGACAAATTCACGACTGTAATTAGAGTTTGTTAAGAATTAGAGTTTGTTACAACGGATAAAAACTGTATATAAAGAGAGACGAGAATAGAAAAAGGGAGTGAGTAGAGCTTTTCGTATGAATAGAGCGCATATAGAAATCAAGAATAGGTTTAGAAGATGCCAAAGATTGCGTATGTAAAGATGAATAACAGAAACCTGAAATGTCAGGTATTCATATGAGAGAGATGGTAAGAAGAAACTACTCAGTATAGGAGAGTTTCTATAGCTTGAGCAAGGAGAGGCCAAGCTAGTTTTGTACACCTCTTCTCTAATAGAAAACACATGTTCATGTGGAATTTTGCGCGCATTCTTCGTATGTGAAGAAATTTGAGTATTTTCATGTTATGGTATAAAGTTAGTTAACAGTTACAATTTTCTCAGTAAAACGTATTTTTGGGTCAGTTACAGTTTTCTCAGTAAACGTGTTTTCCGGTAGAACAACGAAGTAGATCTCACAGAATAATGTAAATTTGTGTATGAGAGATAGCTTATCTTGTAGCTAGACTTCTCTACTATCAGTTCATCAAAGATTTTGGTGAAATGGATATGTACACACAGTACAAAGTCTGACCGGAAAGAGGCACTCAGAACTGGTGAAGTTTTTCCTTAAACTTCAGAAAGAGTTCATTCAATGAAGGAGGTTCACGCATCACTTCTTTACTTCATGTATATTCACTTGAAGTAATTACAAATATAATTGCGATTGATTCCGGTAAGGTTCCGGTATAATTACGATGACAGTCCGGTGACAGTTCGGTGAAGTTCCAGTGGAATTTTTAGTAAATTCAACACACAGTCTTACATGTTTGAGTTACAGTAACTTTGCTAAGCTACTGCTGATTATAGAGGTGTTCTATTATCACTCTAGCTTAGCCAACTTCAATGGCGCGGCGAATTCCACAGGCTTGACAAGGTTCGAGTCTTTGCAGCGTCATCCACATCCACAATGACCCATTAATGCTTACACTTCTTTTGCATTCTTTGGTCTGGGAAGTTCTAGAATTACCTTGATCTTGTCTTCATCTATAGACATTCTGTTCCTAGACATGATGTGTCCTAAGATCTTCCCTTGTCTTGCCATGAAAATGCACCTCTCAGGATTTAGGCAGACTCTATATTGTAGACATTTACCAAATATTTTTCGCAATTCAGGAATGTGTTCTTGCCTTCGATTTGAATATGTACATAATTAATCCACATATACTTCCATACTCTTCTTCAAGAATTCTTTGAAAACGTGACACAACAACCTCTGGAAAGTAGCAGGGGGGTTAGTGAGTCCAAAAGGCATTACTCTGAAATCATAGACTCCCCATTCAATCACGAATGCGGTCTTGTTGATCCTCAATAGCAATAGCTACTTGGTTGTATCCAGAGAATTCATCTAAGACGTTGTAGACTTCTTTGCCTGCCACTCTTTCCAAAAGGTGGTCGGTGATAGGTAATGGGTAACTATCACGAATCGTGATTGCATTGACCTTCTTTAGATTAATGCACACTCTTAGTTTTCCATTCTTTTTGGGTACAACTACTAATGGTGACACGCATTCAGTATGTTCTATTTCATAAATGAATCCAGCCGCTATTAGCTTGTCTATTTCTTCTTTTCATTTTGCGGCATAAACCTCGTTATACGTGTAAGGGCATTGTTATGATGGTTTTGCCTCTTATGTCATTGGTATTCTATGAGAGCAGATGGAGGGTTCCACACCTTTAAGATCCTTATAGGTCCAAGCAAATACATCTCGATATTCCTGGATCAACCGTATCAATTCTTCTTCCTCCTCCGTTGACACATCTTTTCCTATGTATGTACATCTTTCTTCTCCATCGTCTACGGTTACTACGATTTTTTTTGTTTGTTCCTTGTTGTCATACGCCTCTCCTTCTTTTACCTCTCTCTTAGGCATCTAAATGGCTATTTTTCTTTCTTCTACTTCATATCTTTTGAAGTGTTCCAGTACTTCAAAAAGATCAAGGGTTGGTTCAATCTTACTTACACTTTCCTCCTGATTTGGTACTATAGGGGCTGCTTCTATTGCTAACACTTTGGTTGTTCCATACTTCTCTTCAACTTGAATGGCTTCTAGATAATGTTCCTCCGAATCAAATTATGGTTCCATTTCTATGTCCTTGTATTCTTCTTTCCATTCCTTTTCTAATATTTCTCCTGCTTCTACCTCCTGCAGGACTACCATGTACAAGTTTACATTGTAGCCTTCTTCATCCACACATTCATTCATAGTCAAAACTTCTTCATTCACACATACATCCAAGGTTTCTAGGATCTCCATCCAACCATGTGACTCGAATGCTTCATCTGGGAAGACTTGAGGCATGTACATTGGGTCCTCTATGGGCCGATAATTTTGATGTCCTAAGGGCCATGACTGCAATTTTTTTTCCTCTTTCTTTGCTTCCTTACACATCCACAAGTGGGCATCCTCATGCATCCATGATTGATCACTTGATCTGGCACTATGGATAGACAAATCATCTTCCTCCTTGTGTATGGGATTCCATTGTAGTGGAGGTACATCTCGGTACACAAAAGTATGCAAGTTTATCTTGGTAGTGTTTCCTTGATGTTGGAGGTACAATGAGTCTCGTCCCCAATCTTGCACTACCCTAAGCTGCCTCATGAAAGGTCATCCTAATATCATTTCATATTTATTTGCCTTTCCAAATTGACAGATAGCTAACATATGCTCAAATTCAACTCCACAGGTGGTTAATTTGATCTTTTTCAATATTCCCAATGGTTTCTTGACGTGGCCATCTGCTAATTGTAGCTTCATGTGGGTTGGTCATAGGGCTGGCTTTCCCCATTTCTCCCAAATCTCTTTGGTAGCGATACCTACTCCTGCTCCTGTGTCTAGTATAGCTTTGGTCATGTATCCATTGTATGTGACAGGTAAACATGTGTTGCCCTCATCTCCTTCGCTAAATTCTCCAACCTTATCCATGGGTATTCCATAATTGTGGTTTAACATGAAGTAATTCTTCCACAGTCAACTAGCATTGTACTTTGGTTTTTGAAAGTTTTGTCAGATTATGGGAGGTTTTATTGAAAGACTCCTTTTCTTTTCCTTTTTTTGTGGGAGCACGAAAGATTATGGATTTTTTTTCATATTCTCCCATGCAATTTGGTAGGGTGGAAATGCATGATATTCTTAAAAACAAAGCATTACACTTTAGTTTTCTGCTGATCTATTTGGCGTGTCTGATCATCTGCGCTACACCTGGAGGAATATAATTTGATTTTTTTGACGGAAGATTATCATGTTGATTAACAACCCGTACAAGCCGACATGTGAGTGCAACAGAAATTTGTTAGATCTCATCATCATCAGAGGGAACACATCTTCACGTTGCTTCACACGTGCTGTTAACTTTGAATTTCAATGTGTGTAATACCTATAGAAAAGTGTTTGTTGCTGACTCTCTTAGAAGTTTTAAGCAGAAGTCGGTCGCATACTAGCACTATTACAGGAGCAACATTAAAAGTTTTATGCTAATCTAGATACATTATTTAGTTACAAAGAAAGAAGTGCACATTGACTAGCGCCTTGCATTTCTGATTCCCATTATTTTAATATCCATAACCATATAATTTTGCAACATCCGTGTTGTTTTCTTGGAGATTAATCGGCTTCCTTTATAGCCAGAAACGTAACTGCAGCACAATTGGATTGTGACATCATCACATAAAGCATACTTTGAGATAATTCCATGACATCCTACGCTCGCTTCTAAAAGTATTTCTCCGCACGGCTCACAAACCGAAGATTGTATGGCAGAACAGTTAAACTTTACTTCATTAGGGAAAAGTCATTTTCGTCAAATCAATGTGAGAAAGGGCTGCGATTAAAATAAACCGATGTTCGAAGAACAAAAATCTATGCAAAAATGTTTGTTACCCCGCATTGCTTTTTGATTGCTGCTTATGCTGTTGTTTGCTTTTGTGTGCGCTTTGAGTCCAAAGAGAGTCTCTGATGTTTATTTTACTTCAGCATATAAACTGGATTGTGCCGAATGCTTTCCCAATGGAAGCCTAAAGAGAATTTTCAACATCACGATAGGTGAATGTATGCTTACTGAACTTACAAATAAACAAACAGAACAATTTATTAACTTTTAAAGAGTCTATGCGCATGGAAAATACAAGTAAGAAATTGTATGCAGATTAGTTTTTATCATTACCTTGTTTACTAAGTAAAAGCTCATCGATATATCAAAAAAAATTGAGGTTCTGGAGTAAAGTTCAATTTATGTTAAGCAAAAGAATCGAATCGCTCTTTTGAGTTGATTGTGATCCAATCACTTTTTTGAGTTGGTTCCTATCCATCATGTCTAACTTTGCTCCAAGCACCCTGCGTGCGCCGTGATTTCCAGCAGTGGACCTGATCCACAAAGGTTACTTTCTGGGCACCCCGTGTGCACCCCAAAGCGCGCATGAACCCGACGACAACGAGTACTTCTCCAATGAGTTTGATGCATTTTTGCAGGACAGAGGTATCAAGAGAGAGATCACAACTAGATATACTCCTGAGCAAAATGGAGTAACAGAGAGGAGGAACACATTGATTGAGGAGTAGCTAGATCTATGCTAAATGAAAAGAAGTTGCCTAATTATTTGTGGGTAGAGGCTGTGTCTACTGCCACTTATCTTATTAAGAGGTTACCCTCTAAGTCCCTTGATGGGATGACCCCCTATGAGGTATGGAATGGTAGGAGACTGGCACTTGAACATTGTAGAATATTTGGATGTGTTGCTTATGTGCATGTTCCATCTCAACTCAGATGTCAACTAGACCCTAAGGTAGAGAAATGCATTTTCATGGGGTATGATATAAATCAAAAGGCGTACAGGCTTTATAATCCATCCAACAAAGGATTTATGGTCAGTAGAGATCTTGTGTTTGATGAGAATGACTCTTGGTTTGAAAGTGAATGCAGGAAGGTCAAATTGCCATATGACTTGGAAGAAAAATTTCCAAGCCTCACCAAGGAGGAGCCAAACACAATTGAAGACATCAAATCGGATGATGAGACACCATCAACTTAGAAGAATTTAGAGCATGGAAATCAACAGGCAAGGTCAAGATGAAGAGGTTGGAGGACATACCTAAGTCATCCAACCAAGCCTTAAGGAGATCACAAAGAGAGAGTAAGAAGCCAATCAGATATGGGTATGATACTTCATTAGTCACTAAGCATTCTATTTATCTTGCTAAGGATTTATCACTTGAAGAATCTTCTTCATATGAAGAAGCAAGTACCAAAGCGGAATGGAAGGAGGCTAAGGATGAAGAAATAGGAGCACCCCAAGAGAATGACACTTGGGAGCTAGTACCCAAAGCATCAATGAAGGTAATTGGTTCTAGGTGGATTTACAAAATCAAAAGGAATTGAGATCGATCCATAAACAGCTACAAAGCTAGGCTTGAGGCTAAGGGTTTTGCACAAACCCATGGAATAGACTATGATGAAACTTTTTCACCAGTGGCTAAGATGCCAACCATCAGAGTATTGGTAAGTGTAGCTGCATCTAGAAATTGGAATATGTAACAACTAGATGTGAAAAATGCTTTTCTCAATGGATGGATTTCAGAGGAGATTTACATGGCTCAACCTCCTGGCTATGAAGATCCAAGCAAGGTAAATCATGTATGCAAATTAAAAAAATCTCTTTATGGTTTGAAGCAGGCACCTAGGGCATGGAACCATAGGTTAACAACCTATCTTCAAGACCACGGATTCATGATGAGCAAGCAAGATTCTTCTCTATTTATCAAGAGGAGTAATTCATAAATGATATATTTATGTGTATATGTGGATGAAATAATTCTTATAGGTAGTGATGCCAATGGCATCAAACAAATCAAAAACCAGATGATGCAAGAGTTTAAGATCAGTGACCTAGGGTTTTTGAAATATTTTCTTAGACTTGAGTTGGTATACACTAACTCTGGAATCTACATCACTCAAAGGAAATATGTGCAGGACATGTTGAAGAGCCAAACATCTTGGCTTGCATTGCTTCATCAATCTTCTAGAATATCATATAATCCAATCATGGTTTTAAACCTGCAAAGTTTAGTACAATCAAGTGATTTGGTTAACAAAATCAACACACTACATATTTGTAGATACATATGCTAGTTGAATCTTTTTGCTCAAGAGATTCTCTCTAATATAGTGATAGTGCACTTCTATATGCTTAGTTCTTGCATGATAAATGGGGTTGGCTGCAAGATGCAAAGAACTAGTATTATCCCCAAAAATCATTGGTGAATGAGTGTGAAGTCCCAAATCTGAGGAGAGCAATCTGATCCAAATAGCTTCTTGTGTATCATTTGCTAATCCCCTGTATTCAACCTCTATTGAAGATAGAGCAACAATTGGTTGCTTCTTAGAAGACCATGAGATGGGCTTATCACCTGCAAAAGATAAATAGCCAGAAGTACTTCTTCTGTCATCCTTACATACTGCCCAATGTGCATCTGAGTACAACTTTATGTCCAAATCTGATGTGTATGGGAAGTAAAGACCTTGATTTTGAGTACCTTTGAGATACTTCAAAATTCTTTTAGTAGCTTCCAAGTGAGGTGCTCCAGGTTTATGCATGAATTGACTCAAAACACTTATTCCATAACATATGTCAATTCTTGTTAATGTTGCATAGTTTAGACTTCCAACTATACTTTGATAACTGCAATGTCTTCTTGATTGGAGCCAAGTTTGAATTCAAAATTCAAACTTATAAGAAATACTTGTTAGGGGAGCACTAGATTGTGCTCTCCGACTACAATAGACAAGATTTCGGAAATACACTTTAGATTACAAGGATTCCCATGTAGGGAAAATAGTACAGGAATATGTAGCTGATACAAGAAGTCCCACAACTCGGGACCATAGGTATAGATAACTCAGCTAGAGATGATACAGAAGATCCCACAACCCCGGATCGTAAGTATGGAACAAGATCTCTGGATTACAAGAACTCCCTTCTAGGAGATGAACTAGATACAAGGAAGAACTCGACAAGATCTCATACTATGTGATTATAAGAGGACAAGATTAGATGTCCAGGATACAAGACTAGACAGGACTGGGACAAGGAACAAGACAAGAACAGGAACTGGAACTTGGAGAGTACTTACTTGGAGGTCATGACTCCTTGAGCTCCCAAGAATGGTATTGGAAAGACTGATTATGAATGTGGCCAACCCCTCCTTATATAGTTTTTCCAAGGGCGGTTCTAGGGCGGTTACGAATTGATGATGTCATCAATTTGAAGCACGATCTCTGGATGTCAAAATCAAGCAAGAAGATAGTCGATCTTAGGGTTTTGGCATGTTCCGCACACAATGGAAGCATTAGTTTCCCCAAATTCTAAACCAATCATGAGATATAGAATTCACATGGAATCTGAGAGTTAGGATGGTTTCCTTTGTCCATGACATTACCTTCCCCTCAAGCGACAAGTTCCACAAGGAGCGGTCATGTTCTTTGGTCTCGGCTTCATTGGATTTCTCTTATGGAATTCTTGCATCTTGATTGGTGCTCTCTGAAGGTTTTCTGCAGGTTCCCAAGTGCGACACTGATGTCATACCCTTTCCAATGAATAAGGTACTCTAATCTTCCTCGGGATATTCTCGAATCTAGCACATACTCGACTTCAAATTCTTCATGATCATCAATCTCAATAGGTGGTGAAGGACTAGGTATCTCCCCCCTCAATGGTGAAACCTGATATGGTTCCAACATGGATACATGGAAAACTGGATGTATTCTCATGGTGCTTGGTAACTGGAGCTTGAAGTTGAGTGGATTAATCTTGGCAAAGATGGTAAATGGACCAAATCTTTGATGAACTAACTTTGCACAAGGCCTTGAAGTTTGCAAGTTGTTTCTGAGTAACCATACTTTATCCCCAATTTGATACGATGGATTGTGGATACGATGTTGATCTGCATAGTACTTATATTGTTGTTGAGCTTTATGGATCTCTTCCTTGAGTTCTTTGTGAATGTCCATCAGGTACTGGGCCTTGTCTCTCGTAGCTGGGTTCTTGACATGATTTGAGAGTTATATATCCATCCTTGGATGGTGTCCATAGTTTGCAAAGAAGGGAGTTTGCTTAGTAGATGCATGAACACTATTGTTATAAGAAAACTCTACAAAGGGTAACAACTCAAACCAATCATTTTGGTGATAGTTGCTAGTGCAACGGAGATATTGTTGTAGGACTTGATTCACCTGTTCTGTTTGTCCATCAGTCTGTGGATGATTTGTTGTAGATAGTTTAACTTGAACACCAAGGAGCTTGCAAAGATTGTTCCAAAATCTGGATATGAATTGTGGACCTCGATCACTGACAATATCATGAGGCAATCCATGAAGCCTAAAGATGTATCTGAGAAAGAGTCTAGTAGTGGCTGCACTTGTGATTGCCTTTGTAGTTGGAATGAAGTGTGCCATCTTTGTGAATCTATCCACAATAACAAGAATGGCATCATACTTATCTGACTTTGGTAGATCTGTGATGAAATCCATAGATAATGAAGCCCATGGCCTTTCTGGAATAGGTAAAGGTTGCAAGAGGCCATGAGACTTATGTCATGGTACCCTAGATCTATTGCAACTATCACATGTTCGGATATATTCTTTGACTTCCTTCCACATTTGAGGCCACCAAAAATCCTTGGATATGAGTTCTATTTTTTTATTTACTCCAAAATGTCCTGCTACAAGGTTGACATGAAGTTGTTGAAGTACTTGGATCCTGGGCTTTCCTAGAGGGACATACAATAGGTTCTTATAGAATAGTAACCCGTCCTTTTCCTGGAATTCATTTACTTCTTGGACTTTTCCTTCTTGAGTTTTTTGCTTAACATTACAAAATAATTCATCTTGTGGTAGATTCTCATGAATCAAATGATTCAAGGTTGAATCTTCAGGATGGGTTGAAGAGATAGCTGCTAACTGGAGATGCTCAGGCTTCAGTAATACAGTCTCTTGTTGATCGGAGGCCTCTTCACCCTTCTTTGGTGCAAGGTAAGGTCTTCTTGACAAGGCATCTAACTCACACTGTTGTCATCCTAGACCATATGTGATAACAAAGTCGAACCTGGATAATAAGTTACTCCATCGAGATTGCCTTCTGTTGAGGATGCGGGTAGTCATAAAATACTCTAGGTTCTTGTGATCTGTATACACGATAACTTTATGAGCTGCTCCTTCTATCTGGTGATGCCAAGTATCAAACACATTCACTATGGCAAGAAGTTCTTTATCATGAATTTCATAATTAATTTTTGGAGGAGAAAATTTCCTTGAATTATATGTAACTAGATGTAGGTGTCCATCATCTCCATATTGTGAGAGAATGGCCCCTAGGGCAAAGTTTCATGCATCTGTCTCTAGGAAGAAGGGCTTACTAGAATCAAGATGAACTAGAATTGGAGCAGTAGTGAATGCCGATTTCAAGGTCTGAAATGAATTTTCTACTTCTTCGGTCCATGAGAATTTGGAGTTCCTTGTAAGCTTGGTAAGAGGTGTCACTATCTTGGAGTAATCTTTGATGAATATCCTATAGAAGTTGGCAAACCCCAGAAAACATTGTACATCTGGAACACATGAAGGTGGTTGCCAATCAAGGATTGTCTGAATCTTCTTAGGGTCCATAAAAATTTCTTTATCTGATACAATGTACCCTAAAAATTCCACTTATGTCTTATGGAAAGAGAACTTCTCCAATTTCGCATATAATCCTTTTTCTCTTAGTTTCTCTAGGACTATATTTACATGACATTCATGATCCTCTAGACTTTTGGAGAATATCAAGATATCATCAAGGTATATTACAACAAAATCATCTAAATATTCTCGAAAGATATCATTCATCATATGTTGGAAGACCGCTGGAGCATTTGTAAGACCGAATGGCATAACTACATATTCAAAATGGCCATACCTTGTTTGAAATGTTGTCTTCCATTCGTCTCCTTCTCTGATCCTGACAAGGTTGTAAGCTCTTCGAAGATCAATCTTCGTGAAGAATTTTGCTTTTCCAAGGTGTTCCAAGAGCTCTAATATAAGTGGTAGCAGGTATTTGTTCTTTATAGTGAGTTTATTCAATCCACAATAGTCTACACACATTTGAAGAGTGCCATCCTTCTTCTTTACAAATAAAATAGGAGCTCCTACTGGAGACTTTGAGTGTTTGATAAACCCCTTTGCTAGATTTTCATCAATGTTCTTGCATAGTTCTGTAAGTTGCTCAGGGGATAGTATTTAGATTGGTCCAAAGGGTGTTTGTGCTCCCTCTTGAAGATCTATGGGGCAATCATAAGGTCTATGCTCTGGGAAGATATCTGCATTCTTCTTTTCAAAGACATCTTCAAAGCCTTTGTACTCATTAGGTAGCTGTATTGGATCATCTTTCTTGGATTCTTGAGCTGGTATGGCATAGATCATATATGTAGGTTCCTTCCTTACTGTATGTATGAAGGCTTTGGCTCTGACATATGTTGGGTTCTTCTGGATATCTTGATGGGTGATTTTATTCTTTTCCCAATTAATTTCTGGATTATGCTTCTTTAGCCAGGGCATTCCAATGATAACTAGGTGTACTGGGCTTGATATTACATTGAAACATATGTGGGATTCATGGTCACCCAGGTGTACTCTTAATGGTGTGGTTTCCATGGTTATAATCCCAGATCCTAGAGTTCATCCGTCTACTACTTCAGCTACTACTGGTTTGTTCTTCCGAAGTATAGGAATTCCATGTTTCTTAACCAATCCTTCATCGATGAAACATGAGGACGCTCTTGAATCTATAAGGGAAAGGGTATTCTTGGGCATGATTAACTTGATAGGTGCAAGACATGTTTCTATGGGGTTAGCTAGAATTATGAGACCCTTTCTTATATCATGGTCCGGCTGTAGGGTCTCTTTTACAATTGGACTTCCTCGTTTCCCTGCTCTACAAGGGTGGCTGCGACTCTGAAGTTTGTTCTCTTGTTCGGACAATTAATTGCAATATGTCCAGGGTTTCCACAATAGAGACATAACTTATTAACTCTCCTTCTCTGTTTCTCTTCTAATGTTAGAGGCTGAAACCGTGTTACATCTATTTGCATAGGTGCAGGCATAGACTCATCTTTAGTGTCGGGCTGGAAAGGTTTCCACTAGCGAGGTCTTCCTTCTACTTGTTTCTCTTGTTTCCTTTCGAAAAGTCGGTTATCACATTGAATAGCTTGCATGATATATTCATTCAATGTTTTAACCTCTGGCATCGTGAGCAAAAGGTCCTTCACATCATCTCTTAAACCCCATCTAAATTGTCTTATGAAATAATCTTCATGCCAAGTGAGATCACATATCAACTGCCTAAATTCAGATGCATAGGTAGAGGCAGGGTGGTTACCTTGACGTAACTTCCGAAGTTTTGTTTCTGCTACTCGACTTGTGTCTGCATCTCCAAATGTGGCGGAGAGTTCTCGAAGAAACCCCTCATAGTCCTGAAGTACTACCATGTTCTTCTCCAAGATTGGGGCAAACCATGATAATGATTGGCCACAGAGCAAGGTTCCAATAAACCCAACCTTGGATGCCTCGTCAGGGTATCTATCTGGTTGCATATGAATGTATAATTTAACTTGCTAGAGAAATCCACAAAACTTTGTGCGATCCCCATCGAACTTTTTTGGCATGCAAATCTTGGGTTCCTTCATAAATGATGTACTAGGTCGTTGATTCACTTGAATGCACCCTTGATTTTCTTGGAGACTCCCAGATCATTCTTGTAATTGGAGGAGTGCACCAACATGCACTGGATGTCCCATCTCAACTTGTGTCTGTCGATGAGTTAGGTCCTCAACTTGTTGTTGGAGACTCTGAAGTGATGCTACAATCTATTCATAAGCATTCTCCATGATGCTTGGTCTTGGATAAAAGCTGGTCTTGCCAAAATGTCAGGGGAGCACTAGATTGTGCTCTTTGACCATAATAGACAAGATTTCAGAAATACACTTCAGATTACAAGAATACCCACGTAGGGAAAATAGTACACGAATATGTAGCTGATACAAGAAGTCCCACAACCCGGGACTATAGGTATAGATAACTCAGCTAGAGATGATACAGAAGATCCCACAACCCCGGATCGTAAGTATGGGACAAGATCTCTGGATTACAAGAACTCCTTTTTGGGAGATGAACTAGATACAAGGAAGAACTCGACAAGATCTCGTACTACGAGATTACAAGAGGACAAGACTAGATGTCTAGGATACAAGACTAAACAGGACTGGGACAAGGAACAAGACAAGAACAGGAACTGGAACTTGGAGAGTACTTACTTGGCGGTCAAGACTCCTTGAGCTCCCAAGACTGGTATTGGCAAGATTGATTATGAATGTGGCCAACCCCTCCTTATATAGTTTTTCCAAGGGCGGTTCTAGGGCGGTTACGAATTGATGATGTCATCAATTCAAAGCATGATCTCTGGATGTCAGAATCAAGCAAGAAGACAGTCAATCTTAGGATTTTGGCACGTTCCGGACGCAATGGAAGCATTAGTTACCACAAATTCTGAACCAATCATGAGATATAGAATTCACATGGAATCTGAGATTTAGGATGGTTTCCTTTGTCCATGACAATACTTATAAAAAGGTCTTGTAAAACTCGCAGGGTAGTGTGCCTCATTTAGAGCTCTATCCTTGATCATTTGTAGAACTTGAGTAGCTCACACGATAGCTCACTCAGTTCATCATCATTGAGAATCATTATAATGCTAATGACTCTGTATAATCATGTGTTATAATACATATAGCTCATTGAACATCTCTGTCTACTTCTCTCCTATGACTACTCAAAAAAGTCAACTTCTTCTGGTCATATCCCAGTGAATACTCAATCATTTTGCATAATCTTTGGCTTGTTGGAACTAGCTTAATTTCTAATGTGTTTTGAAACTTTGAAGGCATTTGATTTAGGTATCCGGGAGAAATCCTCTTTGAAGTGTTTACTAGTCATCTACTGGTTAGTCCCTCAAAAGTCAGGGGTAAGATTTGATTTGTTAAAATGATTTCTCAGATCATAGATGATCATTTTAAATGATTCCACTTGCAATCATTAGCCATCTAAGCTAATTAAATTCCCCCAAAAGGAACTTTGTCAATTGTTATTGTATTGTGAGCTCTGAGTAAAAAAGCCAGTAGGTGTATGGACTAAAATAGCAAGTTTTTCAACACTAGCTATGCTTGAACTCGTCTATTTTGGATTAATTGTTTCAAGCATCAACTCCAAAGTACATAGGTACTTTCTTGGTTTCATTTGCAATCTCAAAGAGCCTACTTTATAACTCTGAAGTGCATCAGGGCTGGTACAAAGCAGGTTTTAGGAGTACCACCTCACTTCCTTGAGGTATCCATCCATCTCTTCCAACAAAGTCCACCAAGGCAACGTTGGGAACTCATGGCCACGAAATGAACCTCATCCATGAAGATATAGTAGAACCACTACCTCCAACAACCCCGCCATCACCCCCTCAAAAAAAGGTTGTAAATGTAATTCCTACTATTGAAACCCGAGAGCAAACCTTCATCTTTTGTAGGCCCACTTTCATTTCAATCTTGTTTTCTTCCTTCGACAACCCACTGTATCATACTACCACTGGAACAATAGAATACCTCATTGACCTTGCCTTGGGACATCCCACCTCCACAACCTTAATCATAGGCCACCTAGCCTTTAGATCCATCTTTCTAGGATTTCCTATCACTAAACATCATTCCATGGCAGTCCCATCTCCAAGCTCTCATATTCCAACCTCCATCCCACCAATCCTCCAACCCATGCATGGTTTTTTCTCTAAATTGTTACAACCCTACACCGCCATACCTCCTTGTCTATCCCCTTCTCAGCACCCACATCACAACTATTCACCACAACCACACACACCGCACGTCCCATGATTTCACCATCCCCCATTTCTCTACCACCTACTTCACTTGCACCCACCTCCTTGTTAGACTCAACATACACATTCCCCATTCCCTTTCCCTTGCATTGACCAATGTACAAACTACATCTTCATCTATAGATATTGCATTGAATACTATGATTTCGTGTATGATGCAACTTTGAATAGGGTACCATCAGCTCCACGCACACAACAGGATGTTACACGATCACTCTACAAAACCACAACAATGAATCACAATACTCGAAGAAGACAAAAGAGTCTTCAAGATCAGTTTCATGAATTATAGGAAGCACATGGCATACTAGAGAACAAGCTTCAGGAAGTAGACTCAGAGGCTATGCATGTTCTCGAACAACAACTTCACACATAAATGGAGTGCAACTCTAAAATCTAGCATAACATGGTGCTATTCCAGAGATATCTCGTGATCACTCAAGAGTAAAATTGACAGTTGTAACTACAAAATCATGAAAAATTAGTAGTAGCCATAGAGAACACACCAAGGGCAACCATAAGTCCATCAAAGCTTCAAGCCATACTCCCTAAGAACATCAAAATTATTTTGGAAGATTATGAAAACCTCCTGAAGGCCAATGATAAATTATCAGAGGAAGTGAATCAACTCCAACAAAGGCAATGAGACACTATAGCCTCCTCAGATACCATAATATCAACCTCTTTAGTTGTTCTTGGGAAAGATGGATGGACACTCCAAGAGATTGAGTAGGTACTGCCAAATCCTGCTTTGTACCAGCCCTTTGATGCTTCAGATTTGATAAGTGGACCTCCTTAGCTTTCCAATGACATCATAAAATGGCTATGTACTTTGAAAATGATGTATGTAAAGATTGAATCAAAACAGATAACTTTGGACTTCAAGATCTCAAGTGAACCTTCTATTTTTGTCTTGACACCTATTGGATCTTTTGCTCAGTATGACCAGCACAGTAGAAATTGGAAAAATTCCTTTTAGGTTTATCTAATTAGCTTAGCAAGCTAACTATTCCAAGTGGAATGATATAAAAATATTAACTATGCTAAGAGAAATCAATTTAGCAAGTAAACCTTTGGCTTGGTCTTCATCCTTCATTCTTCATGTATATCCTGCAATCCAATCATTGCTTTGAACCTGCAAAATTTGGTTCCATCCAAAGCTTTAGTTAACAAATATGCACATTTCATGTTGGTTGATACATAGGTTAGTTGAATGTCCTTGCTTAAGAACTTCTCTCTCACATAATGGTAATGGACTTCTATATGTTTGGTCCTAGCATGATAGATAGGATTAGCTGCAAGGTGAAGTGAGCTTGTATTATCTCCAAAGATCAAAGTTGACCTTGTATACAAACCCAACTCTGTATACAATAGCTTGATCCATATGGATTCTTGGGTGGAATTAGTCAGTCCTCTATATTCTGCCTCTGTAGAAGATAAAGCAACAGTAGGTTGCTTCTTTGAAGACCATGAAATTAGCTTATCACCTGCAAATGAAATGTATCCAGAAGTGCTCCTCCTATCATCCTTGCATCCTGCCCAATCTGCATCTGAATAGATCTTGATATCCAAGTCTGAAGTGTAAGGGAAATACAAACCATGATGTTGTGTACCCTTGAGATACTTTAATATTCTCTTAGCAGCCTCTAAGTGAGGTGCTCTTGGCTAGTGCATAAACTGACTTAGCACACTAACTCCATATGCAATATCTATCCTTGTTAAGGTAGCATACTTTAAGCTACCCACCATGCTTTGATAACCTTTAATGTCATTAATTTCATCACCTTCATGGGCACTTAGTTTTAGGTTTACCTCCATTGGAGTATTTGCAACTTTGGCATCCTACAAATGGAACTTCTTCAACATATCCTGTATGTACTTTTTCTGAGTAATGTATATTCCAGAGTTAGTATAGACTAACTCAAGCCCAAGAAAATACTTTAGTTGACCAAGATCATGGATCTTGAACTCCTTCATCATCTGGATCTTGATTTGTTTGATTCCATTGACATCATTACCTGTAAGTATGATATCATCAACATATACACATAGGTATATTACCTCCGAATTACTTCTCTTGATAAATAGAGAAGTATCTGTCTTGCTCATGACAAAACCTTGGTCTTGAAGGTAAGTGGTCAACCTGTGATTCCATGCCCTAGGTGCCTGCTTTAATCCATATAAAGCTTTATTCAATTTGCAAACATATGTTACCTTGTTAGGTTACTCATAGCCAGGAGGTTGTGACATATATACCTCCTCTGAAATCCATCCATTCAAGAAAGCATTTTTGACATCCAATTGGCACATGTTCCAATTTTTTGATGCAGCTACACTCACCAACACTCTAATAGTTGGCATCTTGGCCACAAGAGAGAATGTCTCTTCATAGTCAATGCCTTGGGTTTGTGCAAAACCCTTGGCTACCAATCTGGCTTTGTACCTGTTAATTGACCCATCAGAATTTCTTTTAAGTTTATAGATCCATCTGGATCCTATTACCTTCATGGAGTCCTTCTTTGGTACTAGCTCCCATGTCTCACTTTCCTTGAGTGCTTCAATCTCCTCATCCATAGCTTCTTTCCATTCTGTCTTGGTTATGGATTCTTCATATGATCCTGGTTCTTCAATTGACAAATCTTTGGCAAGATAAACAGAGTGTTTAGTAACTAGAGATGTATCATACCCATATCTGATAGGTTTTTTGCTCTCTCTTTATGATCTTCTGATTGACTGGTTTGAAGATTGTGGTATGTCTTCAAGCTTCTTCATTTTGACTTTGCCCTTGGACTTCCATGCCTTGAACTCTTCAAGGTTGATAATGTCTTCATCATCTGAATTTGAGTCTTCATTCTGAGTATGTTCCTCCTTAGCAAGACTTGGAAACTCCTCTTCCAAGTCATAGGGTAGTTTAAACTTCTTGCATCCATTCTCATACCAAGAATCATTTTCATCAAAGACAACATCTCTATTAACCATGGATCCCTTATTGGAAGGGTTGTAAAACCTGTACCCTTTTTTATTTAGATCATATCCAATAAAGATGCACTTTTCAGCCTTAGGGTCTAGCTTACCTCTTATCTGAGAAGGAATGTGTACATATGCTACACATCCAAATATCCTGCAATGGTCAAGTGAGGGTCTCTTCCCATGCCATGCTTCATAGGGAGTCATCCCATCAAGGGACTTAGAAGGTAACCTGTTTATGAGGTATGTGGTAGTAGAAACACTCTCTGCCCATAAGTAGTTAGGTAATTTTTTCTCATTCAACATAGACTTAGTTGTTTCAACAATCAACCTATTTCTTCTCTCAACTACCCCATTCTGTTCAAGAGTATACCTTGTAGTTGTTTCTCTCTTAATGCCTCTGTCATGCAAGAAGTGTTCAAACTCATTGGAGAAGTACTCACCTCCTCCATCTGACCTTAGTCTCTTCAAATTCTTTCCTGTCTGATTCTCAACAAGTGCAAGATATTTTTTAAAGCAATTAAACACTTCATCCTTGTGCTTCATGAAGTACAATACAATCCACCTTCTATAATCATCAATAAAAGATACATAGTACCTTGATCCTGATATTGAGGGGTCTTTGCTTGGTCCCCATACATCTTTATGGACAAGTTCTAGGTAGTCTTCATACATGTAGCCTTTCCTTGAGAAGGGTAACCTGTGAGACTTCCCAAATTGACAAGCACTACATTTATATATTATGTGTTGCTTGGAAACATTGGGTATTCCAATTACACATTGATCCCTCCATATCTGTTTCAAGGTTCTTTCTCCTACATGCCCTAATCTTTTGTGCCAAATCTCAAGCTGTGAAAGTGTTTGATCTTTATAAATGTATAGTGCAATATTCTTTGTGTCTTCTAGCTCAAAAGTGAAAAGTCTACCTGATTTTTCTCCTTTTGCTATTCTCTTGAACCTTTGCCTTGGATCTTCCACAAATGCTCCAAATTGGTTGAATCTAACCTGCAAACCTTTCTCCACAATCTGTCCAACACTCATCAGATTTTTGGTAATTGTTGGTACATAGAGTACCCTACTCAACAAGTTCTGATTTCCATCACAAGTTTTAACATTTCCAACTTTAACTACTGAGTGCTTGGTATCATCACCTATTTGTACTTGATGTTTACCTTTTGGTTCCTCAAGATCAGAGAGTAGTGCTACATTGCCAGCCACATGATTTGAGCATCCTAAGTCAATGTAGAATAGGTGATCATCATTTGTACCTGGTTTTGAAGTCATGTTCATGATCAGAAGAGAGTCATCTTGCTCTTCTGTATAATTGTTGTAGTCCTTTCTGGATTTGAATCCTCCTTGTTAGTTGCTATTGTAGTAGTTGTTGTAATTGTTGTTGTAGTTGTTGTTGTAGCCTTCGTGATGGTTCAATCTACCTCTTGACTGTGAGTATCCACCTCTTTGATATCCTCTTCCTCTTTGATTCTTGTAGTTCTTGAAACACTCATCTGTAGTATGATTTTATCAACCACAAATGTTGCATGGTGAGGAGTTATATGATCTCCCCCTACCTTGCTTACCTCCTCTGCCTCTTCCTCTTGATGATCTACCTCTCCCTACATAGTTGGCTTGGGAGGTAGTGCCTTCATCTTCTACCTTCTTGTTCTTGCCTTTATCTTTAGACTTTTTATCAGTGTATAGGGCATAGGAACTATTACCTTTGCATGTATCTCCATTCTTGTTGAGCTTGACTTCATGAGTGAATAATTGTCCCATGAGAGTGGTGAGGTCTGGAATCTGCATGTCCATGTAAAGATCCATGGCAGTGGTGAAGCTTTCCCATTTGTCATCAGCTTTGATCCCATTGATCACTTGCCTTACAATCTGCTCTTCTTCAATCTCTTCTCCTATGCTTGCTAACTGATCTGCTACATCTTTAATCTTGGTCACAAACTCTAAAATAGCTTGCTTAGGTTGCTTCCTTAATGTGGTGAATTCAATCCACAACTAATTTTTTTCTAGCCCTTGTGTTGGAAGAGAAATAATATGACAAGGTTTCCCAAGTCTCTTGGGATGTCTTACAATTCCTAATATGTGGCAAAAGAAAATCAGAGATGGAGTTGAGTAAATAAGACCTTCCTAATGCATCCTTAGCACACCAATTGAGCTTTTCATGTTCTTCCTTTCTTGGCAATCCTCTTGTTTTGAATGAGGGCAATTCCTCATCTCCTGAGATGTATCCATAAAGAGTCCTTCCTTGTAGGTATGTCTTCATTCTTAGAGACCATGCCTGATAGTTGTTCCTCTCCAATTTATCAATAAATGAAGGAAAACCATCTCCCATTTTACCTTAATTTCCTCTGATACCACTGTTGGGAAAGATGGATGGACACTCCAAGAGATTGAGTAGGTACTACCAAATCCTCCTTTGTACAAGCCCTTTGATGCTTCAAAGTTGATAAGTGGACCTCCTTAGCTTTCCAATGACATCATAAAATGACCTATGTACTTTGGAAATGATTTATGTAAAGATTGAATCAAAACAGATAACTTTGGACTTCAAGATCTCAAGTGAACCTTCTATTTTTGTCTTGACACCTGTTGGAACTTTTGCTCAGTATGACCAGCAGACTAGGAATTGGAAAAATTCCTTTGAGGGTTATCTAATTAGCTTAGCAAGCTAACTATTCCAAGTGGAATGATATAAAAAGATTAACTATGCTAAGAGAAATCAATTTAGCAAGTAAACCTTTACCCCCGATTTTTTAGGACTATTGCAAACTTTGACCAGTGATCACCTCGACGAGCTTTTCTCTGAAACGGTTGAATAGAATCTCTTCAAATTTTTAAAGCATGTAGAAAACTTTGAGCTGGCTCCAACAAGCTATAGATCTTTGAATTTGGTCAAGAAATGACTGAGATATGCTCTCCACAATTTGACAGACTTTCAAGTACTATGACAGAGAACTCAGAAATGAACAATGTAGATATATGTATTAATGAACACTTGTATACAATACCATTGGCATGAAGATCATTGCCTAATGGTGTAGATAGGTGTGGGCTATAGTGTAGGCCTCACACACACTCAGAAAATGGTAATGAGAAGCTCGGCAATGCTGAGTTCTTATCGTGACTTTTTCATGATCACTTTTATAGTGATTGAGTAAAATTTTGAATTCAAATTTAAGCTTTTGGCTCCCTATGATCTAGCTCCTATATCCTAGGAGATATTCCATCAATCAAAGCTAACCTTTTTCCACGAATTCCTTTTGGTAGGTGTTTACAAATATTCCAAGTCAAATGTGACTTTTACAAGGAGGTAAAGTGGTAATTAACTACTAGCATGTGTTCCTATGCTTCTCCATATGTGTATGGACTTTAATGTATCCTTCAAGCCAAATGTGTAGGCTTGTGAATTGCACCAACAGTTGTTACTCACTCAACCGCGCCACTAGAAGTACAAAAACAAGTTATAGAATTGCAAATGAGGCTATTACAATACGAAAGACCACCATTCCCACCAGAGGCCCTAACAGAAGAAGAATATAGTCTCCATTCTAGTGGAGCAAACTTTTGAAGACAACTACGAATCTGAGCCCATTCTTGGTGTGTGGATAACAGCAAAAGGCCAAGATATATTTGAAGCTCCATGCCCCCCTGGTTGAAGCAAGTGGAAGACATTGGAGGAACCCATGAAGATCGCATCATGGTGGAGAATCAGGCCATGAGGGTAATAGAAGAAATAGTGCTACAATCTACATACTTCCAGCACTTGGCACATAGGCAACTCACCATAACCTTTGAACTCCAATATAGGCTATACTTTGTCATTTTGATTGATTATAATGCAGAAATTTAAAGATTCATAGGGAAGACACCCACATTTTCTACACAATTCCAGCTAGAGGACTTACCATCGATAGCATGCAAAGGTGCTATTTTTCAACCTACCTAACAAAAAACCCTCCTAGAAACTTACCCAAAAATGTTGCACACTTGGAACAATGCACCTTTACATCTTCTTTACAATTCATGCTATGGACCAATTCCAAGGTGCAGGTCATGGAAAGCCTTTGCAATCAAAGTGTAGAATAATGTACAATGCAGAGAGTGGCTCAACTATCCATACATTGTGCCACCATAGGGACCACCTTCCATTTCTTATAAGATGGCCATTATACACCACTAGATTCCTTGATTCAAGCCAATGCCAAACATCATGGCACAAATGGTGCTAAAGATTCTAGATATGATGCAAATTTTCCTCAAAATGTTTTGCAATATAAAGGCACTGCAAGTCACTCTCCTGGGATTAACCAACCCCAAGCATTAGAGTAGCTTATGCTTAGCATGCCCATATTGAATACCTCTCAGCTTGTTACAAATAAACGTTCGAAGACATGTTCATGATAGGGTTTTGGGAGTATCACTCTGAGGTATTCATGCCTAAACCAACTCACTTGCTTCACATATTTGCATGTGAGAAGACCATGTATTCAAAGCATTACATGACGCCATAGCAAAATATCCCCAATGCCATCAATTCGGATGCATTGGAATTTGATCTAGCAAAAGGATTAAGGCTTCATGAACATGAGTTGGCTACCGATGTCCTCCAATATTACATCAATCACCCTCCAGAATAGAGGTATGTCAGGGACGACACACGCTAGAGAGGGGGGAGTGTTACGAGGGTCAACAGAAAAGAAATCCAAAGGAAGGAGTAAGAATAAGCAAGGAGATGGAACAGTATGCAGATCTGGCAAAGAATAGGCCTAATCATTTTTTCATAAATTGTTTTCAACCAAAAGTGATTTTCATCACTACACAAACATTTTAAATACTATTTTTGATAAGTTTCAACTCCATTTTGTACAAGCTGAGGAGTGCTCAAGCTTGAGAAGTGTTAGAAGTATCTATTCATCAATTTTCGTAATTTTTAGACTTGGTTCGGGCCCTCAAATAAACCCTAGAACCTAATTTTTAACTAGGCCGGACACTAGGTCTAGATAGGACCAAAGCTAGTCAGAAACTATAAAAAGAGCTAGAGAGCTCATTTTTGACGTTAGCTTGTTAGAGATTGGAGCTTTTGTAAAAGAGATCTTCTGTAATTGAAAGCACTCCATTGTTCCTCTCTTTGTTCTTGCCTTGTGTGCTTCCAATGGTAGGACAAACATTCTCAGTCAGGTTCTCTATGTACCCACTATCACTAAAAACCTAATAAGTATAGGCCAAATAGTTGATAAAGGCTTGCAAGTTAGGTTCACCCAACATGGAGATTTTGTGGAAGATCCATGTCAAGGCTTCAAGAAGATAGCTAGAGGTGAAAAGCATAGTAGGCTCTTTACTTTTGAAGTAGGAGAAACCAAGAACATAGCTCTATTCAACTTTGGGTTCAAACCCTAAGTGAGCTTGAAGTATGCCATAAGAGACTTGCTCATGTGAATGAAAGAACCTTGAAGGATATATGCACGGATCAAAGTGTTCTAGTATTGCCAAACATATCAAAGCAACACATGATCAATAGATGTGATGCATGTCAGATTGGGAAAGCACAAAGACAACCATTCAACCACAAAGGCGACATCCACAACAACTTATTGGACTTAGTACATAAAGATGTATGGGGGCCAAGTCAAGAACCTTCATTGGCAGGATCAAGGTATTATGTCTCATTTATTGATGATTGTAGTAGATGGACTATTCTATACTTTATCAAAAGTAAGAATGAAGTGTTTGATTGATTCAAAAAGTATCTAGCACATGCGGAGAAACATACAAGTAGATCACTCAAGAAGCTCAAATCTGATGGAGGGGGAGAATACTTCTCAAAAGAGTTTTATGATTTCTTGTAGGATAAAGGTATCAAAAGGGAAGTGACTACCAGGTACTCTCCTCAACTGAATGGAATTGCAGAGATGAGGTTTTGTTCCAATATATATAGGTTTTGGTTCACCAATATAAGCATCTCAAATTCTACTACAGGTTTAGCAAAACTCGATAGGGTAGTTCTATTCAACTTTTTGATATACAACTAATTTTTTGCATCTGGGTATTTTAGTCAGTGGGCATGCCTGAAAGCAATGATGTATTCTGTATGTTGGTTGTTGAGGATAAGTTGGATGGTACGAATTACCCATTATGGGCTTATATGATGCATCATGTACTGGTCACAAAAGGACTATGGAATATTGTGTAGGGTGTTGAAAAACATCATATTACACTTGCAAATGCAGGTACTGAAGCTGATGTTGATGGTGTCGAAGTGATATTCTGCAGATTCTTGATTGTGTTGCAGTTCCTGTTGCACCTACTGTAGAACAAATTCTTTGGGATGGCAGAGATGCTCAGACACATGCCTTGATAGCATTGTCTATCAAACGTGCCATTATTCCTCACATTCACTCTTACAAAACAACTAAGGATGCTTGGGATACACTTAGCACATTGTACCAGGCTAGGAATGAGGCTCGTGTTGCTTACCTCCGAAAACAATTGGAGAGTGAGCACATTAGTGAAGGTGACTCTATGGATATTTTTCTGACAAAGATCAAGGATTTGAAGGAATAGTTGATTTTTGCTGATGAAGTCCTTCCTGACAGTTCACTTGTGCAAACTGTTTTGAATGGTCTTCTCGACTCATATCATAGTTTTGCTTCGACTCTTCATTTGATCATGAAAGGCAATCCTAATGCCTTAACATATGAAGAGTTAGTTTTTGTCTATTATGTGTGTTTTAGATCAAGCTTTCCTGGCTAGTCACAAGGGCAAAGGTAAATAGAGCTCATCTATTACTAAGCAAAAATTTGCAAATGTTGCACATTCGAAGAAGGAAGAAAAAGATGAGAAGAAATCAGAAAAGCAGAAATTGTTTTGTAAATACTAGAAAGCAAATGATCATGTCATTAAGAGCTGTCCAAAACAGGCTGCAAAAGAGGCAAAGAAAAAGGATGTTGGAATGGTTATTGCAGAGGTGTCCACCGAAAACAAAGTCTACTAATCTTATGAAGAATGAAGAATGGGTGTTTACTATTTTTTGCAGTTTTGACCCATCTTCTCATGAGCCACGTATGTCTATAGTAGACTCAGATGTTTGGTACTTCGATAGTGGGGCAACCAAACATATTACCTCGCAGTGCAGTTTCTTCACTTCACTTGATCCTGCCCCTACAAGGAATAATGTCACATGCACCAACAACTCCTCTTTTCCTGTCATGGGAGTTGATAAGATCATTCTAATTACTATTGATGGTAGTTCTTTCACATTGTCAGATGCTCTATTTGTGCCAAGGATCAAGAAAAATCTTTTATCAGTTTCTGCATTAGCCAAGATTGGCTTGGTTGTGAAATTTGTTGATGACAGATGTACAGTTCATGATCTGTCAAATGGTGACATGATTATAGCTTCTGGCATTTCATGTCATGGGTTGTATAAGCTCATAGACTATGAAAGATCTGTGAATGATTCAACAAGTGCAGTACATGATTCTCAGGCTATGTTAGATGCAAAGCTTTGGCATGCATGCTTTGGTCATCTAAATTTTGCTAGTTTGCTACACCTGCAGAAATCTAAAATGTTGTCCTCTTTGCCCAAACTTGAGGCACCCGGAAAACATGTCTGTGAAGGCTGTATTTTGGGCAAAATGCAATGTTCCTCCTTTCCAAAAGATGGCTCAGTTCGAGCTACTAAAAAATTGCAGCTTGTTCACAGTAATGTATGTGGTCCTATGTAGACACCCTCTTTTTGAAATTATCTTTACTTCGTGACTTTCATTGATGATTTTTCCAGGCATGCATGGGTATATCCATTGAAAGCAAAGTCCGAAGTTTTTAGTGCTTCAAACAGTTTTTTGTCTTGGCTAAAAATCTATCAACATGTAAAATGGGCACCCTCCATTCTAATCGAGGGGGGGAATATATGTCTTCTGAACGTGGGATAAGACATCAGTGTATAGTGTCATATACACCTCAACAAAATGGAGTTGCTGAATGGAAGAATAGGTCACTCATGGAGATGGCAAGGTGTATGGTCAAGAGTCAAGCTTTACCACATAGTTTCTTGCCATAATGCATTTTTGGCTGAACGTGGGATAAAACATCAGTGTATAGTGTCATATACACCTCAACAAAATGGAGTTGCTGAATGGAAGAATAGGTCACTCATGGAGATGGCAAGGTGTATGGTCAAGAGTCAAGCTTTACCACATAGTTTTTGGCTTGAGGTTGTCATGTGTGCAGCATATGTACTTAACAAGTGTCCCACTAAAGCATTGCAATCTATCACTCCATATGAGTCTTGGCATGGTTGCAAGCCATCGGTTGCTCATATACGTGTTTTTGGTTGTTGTTGGGTACAGTTCTGAAAGCAAAGGCTATCATCTATATCATCCACAGACAAAACACATTTTGGTTAGCCGTGATGTTGTTTTTGTGGAAGATGATATTCAACCTTTACTTTCATGTACGAAGGAGACATCTGTTAGCTCCAAAGTCATGTATGATACTTTGCTGCCTCTTTTTACAAGTGGACAACAATTTCTCAGCCTTTGTAGGTTTTATGTGATGATGCAAACCATTCCATTTCTGATGCAGATTTACATGATGCACTTGTTGACGAGAGAGCTAATATCAAGCAAAGACTATGCCAAAATGGCTGGTGTAGACTTTGTGTGACAGAAAATTAGATGCACCTCTTTCATATCATACTCAATTAGGCTCTCATAGTGCCTCTTTTGCATCAAATTGCAATGTTATGGCTACCTCTAGTCTCTGTGATGAAAATGAGCCTATTTCATTTGATGAAGCACAAAATTCTAAAACTTAGATGGCTACTTTGCAATCTAAATATGATGTTATAATGAAGAATGTTACTTGGTCTTTATGTGACTTTCCTCCTGGCAAGAAGGCCATTGGATCTAAGTGGGTGTACAAGCTGAAGCGTAACCTGATGGAACAGTTGACAGGTATAAGGCTAGGCTTGTTGCAAAGGGTTATGCATAGGAAAGAGGCATTGATGTTGATAAGACCTTTGCATCTACATGTTGAATGATTATTGTTCATAGCATCTCTGCACTTGCACCTCATCATGGTTGGAATGTACACCAGTTGGACATTAAAACAACATTTCTGAATGGTGACTTGCATGAGGAAGTGTATGTTTCTCAGCCCCATGGCTTTATGCAGCAAGGACATGAAAACCATGTGTGCAGGTTAAAGAAAGCATTATATGGTTTAAAGCAAGCACCACGTGCTTGGAATGAAAAGATACATGCCTATCTGATTGCCCATGGTTTTGAGAATAGTCCAATTGAAAGCACCTTATATGTTAAGCATGCTAATGATGTGCTTCTGATCATTGTTGTTTATGTTGATGACATGCTCCTCACTGGTCCTCATGACAAGCATATTGCTAATTTTAAGTCGGATTTGCATGCCTCATTTGAGATGTCTAATTTGGGGCATTTGCATCATTATTTGGGCATTCATTTTATGTAGCTTGATGGTGGAATAGCTTTGTGTCAAACAAAATATATTGACACATTATTGCAGCATTTTGCCCTTGAGGACTGTAAGCCTATTGCCACTCCTATGGAGACAGGTTTACGATTGAGTCTCCATGATACTCGAGATGCATTTGATGTTGTTCTCTATCAGCACACTGTTGGATGCTTGATTTACTTATGCATTACTCGGCCAGATATTCAATTTGTTGTCTGACAAATGAGTAGGTTTATGCATTGCCTAGGTGCCAAGCATTGGCTGGCGGTTAAGCACATCTTTGGCTACTTGAGTGGTACCTGGCTACCAATGTCTACCTATAGTATTACAGGCGTATTGCACTTCCTACAAGGTTTTCATTACTAATTTACTCCCTTTAAGTTGGTTTATGGGTTGCAAGCTATCGCTCCAATGGGATTCATTGTAACTAGTTCACAACTTGCCATTTAGGATTTGTTGTTGCCTAAGAAATCTTTTGCCTATCATTTCCATGCTCTACAAACTTCAGAAGAGAATTGCAAGTTTCATCCTTATGCAAGAAGTCTAACGCCATCAACATCAATGGCATGGTCGTCACTTAAAGACTCCCATTTTTTGCTATGGCAATGTAGTCTTTTTCTTTCACTCTAAATTGAAGAGCCAACTCTGTAATTTTAAATTGCAATGGACAGGTCTCTTGTGCAACCATTCTACATTTGGTTCCGCTATGTTCTATCTCACCACTTTGAGGGTAAAGTGCTCCAAACTCTGATCAATGGGTCCAAAATTTGACCTTGCCGTACTTAAATCTATTTTCGGGTCTTGGTGCCCTGCATGTACATATCAATTAAAAATAAAAAGTTCAACAATCTAAAGGTGATGCATTCAATGCCATGCATTTTGTTATGTGCACCATCATTATAAATAACATCATGTCATATGATTGGCTGATCGAGAGATTGTCCTCCTAGATTTTCATTACATGATGCTAGGACAAGGATCATTGTCCAAAGATTGAGGCATATTCTCGCTTAATAGAACTCGAAGATTAAAGATCAAAGCCCTTCTAGCATATACCTTTTGATCAATAATCTATGACTATAGCACTATGTGTACTATTATCACAACATGTAGATGAATTGCACTTGTTGTTTCATTCACCATGACGGCACCAATAGTTCCTAATCAGATCAAGTTTACTAATCTACATATGCTAAAAATTTCCCATTGACTACCAAAAGTACAATTGGATTGGTTTATAGCCTGTGATGTTTTGGACTTTGCAATGGTGGATTGGCAATAGGTTCCTATGCACCCAATGGTGCTCTCTTTCCTCTTGAAAATGAACAAGCAGATGGAGCAAGAACCGGAGCATTTATATTTTTTTGCAATAATTATCAATCTCGATACTCGAATCCGGATTGATGCACCTTACATTGCTCAATGCCACATCTTAATCAATGAGGGTATTACTACTCCAGCTACATTGGTTCCTCATAAGGAGATGGAGAAGGTATTTGGAAACCCTTGTTCAAGAGAATACAAGTATAACCGATTTCCGGAGCAGTCACCTTGGACCTAGGATTGCAATTGGCTACTTTGGCTCTAAACCTACAAATGAAGAAATATGAAGTCTCTCAAACTCTATGTTCATTGTTGATAGAAGTGAGAGTGGAGGGAGTTAGTGTTAATTGGGCCGACATCTTTTTTGGAAAGCTCAAGGAGGAGGTGTGTTGCATGTTTTGTATCGAAGAAGGCTGAAACCTTGCATACCAAATTAGGTATTTTAGTAAACCTTTTGATTATAAAAGGTCCTTTTCCTATAGCTTGATAGGTGTTAAAGTGTCAATGGAGACCTTCCTACATAAGTTGAAGTGGCAAGATAAGTCCAAGGAACTAGTCGAGGAGATTGAGTGCAAGCAATAACGATGCAAGGCTGAAATTTTCCAAGAGGCTCTACAGTGATCAGAAGAAGAAACAAACAGAAAATCTTGAGAGCATGTTACTTCTTCTAATTTTAGGGAGGAGTAAGCTCAACATTGCCAAGAGGAGGCTATCACTATTGTTGAGGCAAAGTAGAGATGGTTGGTGGCAAAACATGAAATGGAACAATGCCAAGTGGAGGTAGTCGAAGCTCTCTCAAGGTAGCAAGAGGAGACTCCATAGCAAGAAGAATTACAAAGACCATAAGAACTTCAATGAAATCCACCTAGTCCTCATCATTCCTTGATAAGTAATACTCACTCACATGCGGATCAATTTTCTCGTACTCGAAAGTCAAAAGAGTGACACTCGAGGGATTTACTAAAACTCCCTACTTTTAATGATCATGTCAAGGACCTATGGTGGAATAATGTGAGTCGCATTCAGCTACACACAATAGCCTATTCTTCTTTCATCTATTTTGGTATATGAAGGATTCTAAGATGACAATGCACACTTTTGCTGATACAATTCTTACTCACTATTTGTTATTTGCAACTAGAACAAGACAAAATCACTTCGCATTGAGAAGAAATTGAGTATCAACACAAAAGAATCAAAAGCTTAAAGATAGTTTAACAAGAAGGGCTGATATTTTTTATGAGCAAGTACAAGCCATGCAAAGGGGCATTTTAGACTTTGAAGCCAGGTTAGAAGAAGGTGAGGATGAGCAATATATTTTGCATAAGCAGTTGGACAAGACTAAGAGCCAAATGGAGGTGATGGGATCTAACAAAGACCAATTATAGACTAAAGTCCAAGAGTTGCAAATAGAGCATGAAGGTTTGGTGAGTCCAATTTTATCACTAATTGGTAATCTAGAGGTTATTATAGCTAAATTAAATAGTATTTCAGAGTTAGAAATTCAGCTTAAGGATGCCAAGAAGCTCATAATAGATGAAACTATCATTTTGGAGGATAAGGAGCTACACATTATGAATCTCCTTAATGCACAGAGTATGTTGCAACAACAAATTGAGGCTAAGGATTTGGATCTTGTGTGGAATCATGAACATATCATACAACTTCTATCACAACTTATGAAAGCTATTGTAAAGAATGTCCTTTTAGACTATGTTGAAGCAAAGGTGGCAGAAGTATCACTGAAAGCTTACTAGGGTACTCTGGATTATTCTGCACAAGAATTCCAATATGAAACTGAGGATGTTATTTCTCATTTAAAGTCTATTTCTGATGAATTTTTGTATGATTCAGATAGAATTATGCATCCTTCTTTGGAACTAGATGATGATTTTTAATAGTGGGTCCAATCCATTGTGCATGCTGATTTTAGGTTTCCATCGGTGTGGATTCCAAAAGTTGAGTAAATACACCTTCATTAGAACTTTTGGGGAATTACAACCATTTTGTATTCTAATTATGTAACTATTACTCGCTGGAATGAACCTATAGTATCATCATCATTGTAGTCATCCACTAGGAGTCTGTTAGTGTCAATAATCTACTTCAGTTCTATCAATTTTCTATTGTTTGTTCTATCTATGGCTTATATTCTTTAAAATTCTACATGTTGATTATGTGTGATAGCTATTACTTCTGTAAGGGGATAAAAAAGCACTGATTGATATCAATAATCCCAATTTCGTGAACCTAGTTTACTTGAGGAATCAAGAATAGAAAACATGCATGAAGTTGAGAAGAAAAGGCATACATCATTTTAGGATTTCCAACATTGAAGAGCTCCAATTTGGTAATTGTCAATCCCCATCCAAATGTCCCAAGTTATCACATGACAATGTGCCAAACCAAAATGAATAACTCCCCTAGAATAGTGGATAGAAGACCATTCATCTCAGTAGAGCTAGGATAGGGCACTACAATTAAGAGGATCAGAGCCTGAATGATTCAAGATCCACCACTAGTGTCATTATCTATTCATGTTGTCAAGACATAAAAATACAAGTGAATCTACTTGAGGCTTACATCATAGGATTAGGAGTGAAAACCCCTTTCATTGGTGAGGTGGAGGTAACTATCTTTTTATGTGGCATCCCCTTGATAGTAAAGTTATTAGTTTGCCATGATGAAGATCTCATAGAACCTTTGATATTGGTCCAAGATTGGATCTATGACCACATAATCGACTTGAACCCTCAAAGACATCTTCTTCATGTTTGGATCAATAAGGAACGCCCCATTGTACAGTTGGAGTCTCTTAGGTCCTCTAGTTATGATTCCACTCAATGTGCATGTACCCTTAATTATGTTGTGCATAATGTTTGACCTCCTAATGGACATGTCATGCAAGTGTCAAAGCCCCCTTCTTTTCCAAAGAAAATTTTGATGATGCAACCACATCAAATTAAGAAAAAACTACACAATAACCACAATACATTACATTGGCCCACAACCCTATAGAACAACCAATGCAGAAAGCAAGCTATTGTAGGCAAGAAACAGGTGCGGTTAAAGAAAGGTGAACCAACTAATCCTTCAAACCATCATCAACATAACAAAGGAAGAAAGTGTATGGAAGGCGGAGAAGTAATATGAAGGAAGGACATCAGCCACATACACTTAGGCAAATCTGGATCCCCTGACAGGCATTTTGTATCATCGATACCTAATACTCCCTATGTATCATGATACCTAGGTATCATGTATCATTGGGTTGAGTATCGTCACCAACCATGTATCATGTATTGTCGATACTTCACAAGTATCATGTATCACGAGAGGGTAGGTATTGTGTACCACGAGAGGGTAGGTATCATGTATCAGGAGAGGGTAGGTATCGTGTATCATGAGAGGGTAGGTATCGTGTATCATGTATCGTGTCTTGTGATCGCGTATCCTGCAACCTTGTGTATCGTTTGGGAACAAAGTATTGTATTGTGAAGTCCAATATCATGTATCATGTAGCATTCGAGTATCGTATATCATGACAACTTCTAGTATCATGTCATGGGAATTTGAGTATTGTGTATCATGCAAACCAAGTTATCATGTATTGGCTATTTTAGGTATCGTGTATCATACCATATCAAAGTATCGTGTATTGTGTGGGAACCAAGTATCATATAATGAAGTCTAATGTCATGTATCGTGATAATTCCTGGTATTGCATCATGGAAAATTGTGTATCATGTATCGTGCCTAAGGCAAGTATAGTATGGAGAGAATTAGTATTATGTATCATCCAAACCAAGGTATCATGTATCGCCATTTTAGATATTGTGTATCCTTGCAAAGTCAAGTATCATATCATGGAGATCAATATCCTGTATCGCCTAAGCTGAGGTATCATGTATCACTTCATTTGTGTATCATGTATCGCCCAACACAAGTATCATGTATTGTGTCTGTAATAAGTATCATGTATCGTGGCATAAGGAAAAAGTGATTAGAAGGCTCGGAAGGAGGAAATTAAAATTCTGAGTACTTAACTATTGACCAAGGATATTCAATAGATTTGGTAGATTACCCAAGATAACCCAAGAACTAAGTGGTGAACAAACATAAGACCTAGATGAGTGCTAGGGTGTTGAAGAAGCATAATATCATCGGTGGGAACTATTACTTAAAAGAGTATACATTCGATCTACTCTGAGACATCTACTTACTCAAAAAAAAAAGAATGCATGATGGATTCAGAAGACATGCATAGCTCAGTGCCATTGGTTGGGCTCATGTCAATTATAGAAGGGGAGTATAGGACGTCCCTGCAATACATCTCCACTAATTTTCATAGTCTGCTTATCTACCTTGATGGCCTCAATAGGTCAGTAGCTAGAATGAAAAACTCTACAGATGTAGAGATTGTCCCAACACCAGCGGTGAAATACAAAGGAGGATTTTACATGGACAAGTAAGGACACATATATGGGGTGACTACGAGCAAATGAGAGAGAAGAAGTCAAAGAACTAAAAAACTCTACTAGACGTGATAACGGAGATAATGTAACCACTCCTAGAGAAAAATCAATAATCACCAATGTATGGAGAGGATATATGATACCTCAGGATGATGACCTGTAATTTCTTCATCATTAGACTTCTTACCCTTAACTTTTTTTATCCTTGTTTTTATTCTTATATGTATACAGACTAGAGGATTGATAACCTTTTTGGTTGTCTCCATTCTTCATAAGTTTTGCTTGATGGGTGAAATTTTTTCCATGAGTGTGTTGAAGTCTGGATCTTGCATGTCCATGTAAAGATCCATAGTTGTGGTGAAGCTTTCCCATTTTTTATAACCCTTGATACCATTGATGACTTGCCTTATTATTTTCTCTTCATCAATGACTTTTGTAATGTTCCAAGTTGGTCTACAATGTCCTTCATCTTGGTGCAAAAATTAGTCACACTTTGCTTGGGCATCTTCTTGAGTGTTATAAACTCCATCAATAGTTGACTCTTTTTGGCCTTGGTGCTTGATGAGAAGAGTGCTTCTCAAGCATTACATATCTCTTGTGAATTCTTGCAATTCCTAATGCGAGGGAGTAGAAAATCAAAGATAGAGTTGAGAACGTATGACCTTGCCAAATCATCCTTTGAGCACTATGCATTCAACCCTTCCTGCTCCTCTTCTGTTGGTCGGCCCTTACTTTTGAGTATTGGCATCATCTCATCTCCAGATATGTAACCATAGGGGTCCCTTCCTTGTAGATAGGCCTCCATCTTGAGTGAAATTGATGAAAATGTATATGTAGATTCAAGACACTATCTAATTGATCCAAGTCAAAATTTGGAGAATAGATACTCACACCACACAAGTTGATTGTGTACCTCAAGCTACTGTAACAGTACATAAAGAATGAATAGTCAAGATATATGAATCATAATGTGTATTGATATTGCACATATGATACAAGGGCCATATTATGGGCTACTTTGACTTGTTATGAGTATATGTATACTTAATGCCTCAACTCAAAACTCTTTGAATAGCTCTCTCTTCCCACGACTAGAAGGGGGTCTATGTGTACATGAATTTGAATTTGGAACTTAATGAGTCATCCACCTAAAAGTGAAGCAAACTTTAAGGATGATTTCAATTTGAATCAAACGCTAAGTTTTTTATTTTTCCTCCCTCTTTCCACAATATTCCTTCTGCTTTTGGCATCCAAGATAAGTACATAGGTTTTACTCTTGGAGGTTTTACAAACATGTGCTCACATGACCCCATCTCTATGAGATAGATTATGAGAATAGTCCAAGATCTTAAAGCAATGCTCTTAAACTTGCTCCTTGCACCAACAAAGAGCTCGTGCACTTATCCAGAAGTGATGGTTGAAGCAAGGATGAGCTCATAACCAATGGACATCAACTCCATGACCATCCAAGAACACCCTTTAGAGAGGCCTCCCATGTTCTGCAATCATTTAGGTGACATTCACATCCAAGAACCTCCATCGAGATAAATAGAGACGGTGCATGCACACTCTCACTACCTTAATGAGTTAGCAAGAGCATTGGGGATGCACTCTACATATCAGAGTCCAAGTGTGAATTCAACAAGATATGGGGTCGATTTTAGTTCTTCTCCAAAGAATTTGAAGAGTTACAAAACTTGGCATAATTACATAACATTTGGGAAAGAGTGTAGCTCAGTGATGAGTAGCACCTCCTTTAATGTCAATCCGGGAAGACATGAGGATGGTATGATGACCTCGAGGAAGTGAAGGCACAAGTGCGTGAGTGAGAAGCACACCAACATGCACACACATACACACACGTGCACACAAGGTAAGACAAAGAGAGAGAAGCAATGGGGTTCTTTAGATTACTTCCAAAGTGCTCATACAACTTCAAATCAATTACAAGCTAACCTCAAAAATGAGCTCTCTAGCTCTATTTATAGTTTTTGACTAGGTTTTGGCCGTGTCCAGACCTAGTGTCCGACCTAGTTAAAAATTAGGTTCTAGGCCCCATTTGAAGGCTCAAATGGAGTCTAAAAATTATGAAAACTGGTAGGTAGCTACTTCTAATGCTCCTCAAGCTCAAGGACTCCTTGGCTTGCACAAAATGGAGCTACAAACATATGAAATGGTATTTACAATGGCTTTTAGTGATGAAAATCACTATTTTTGTAGGGATTTCCTCTAACGATTTGACATACACATCTTCGAGCTTCCTACTTGCTCCTTCTCCTTATGTGTCCACCTCTTTGATATGCTTTAGCTTCTTGAAAAAATAATGGCCTACTTGCCCGATCTTCTTTGACTACTCTGTCTGCTTGTACCTTCTCTTCGCTCCGACTCCCTTCGTTGGCTTCCTTGTCTTGTTAGTCCTTCAGCTCCTTGACTACTGCTAACACCCCCCCTCTCTCGCATCTGTCGTCCTTGACAGACCCTTGTTGGGTGGGTCGTTGGATGTAGTACTCCACAACGTGTTTTGCTAAATGATGTTCCGCAATTCTCAACCCTTTGGCCAAGGGACAGTTTGTGCTGTTCTTGAACTCTGTTGATGGTATCATACAACTTTTTCAATTCCTTCGTATAAGTCGGGGCACCCTCAAGTTCCTGTAGAACTTCTTGTTCATATTCCTGCTCTTCTTCTTCTGTTTGTCCACCTCGTTCCTCCTCTTGTTCTTCTTCTTCTTCATCCACTTCAACTACGTCTAGTTGTCTAGGATGGGGTTGGTCTGTAGCAGTTTGTTGCCCACTAGCTTGCTCTGCCTCGACTTCCGTGTTAGCAGCCTCGATTATTCTGGCTACCTCCTCATCCGTTAGGTCTTCTAATGTGAAGCCGTGAGGAAACTCTAAGTCGGTTGGTACAGGTGGAAACACCAGATTCGGTCCATCAGTGCTATGTCTTGGTAATCTGATAGTGAAGGGTTGTACACGCCTTGGAAGTCGTGGAGTTGTCTCTGGTGTCAGTGTCGCACCGCGGGCTTGTGCACAGGGCATCTGAACTGCGCCTCTCATTTTCTTTGATGGCGGCCCTGCGGTTGATAGTCTACGTTGAAATTCCTGTACCCTGGTCCAAATTAATGCCCTTTGAACTGGCACATCATAAGCCAAACATCTATACACAATCCTGGTAAGGGCACAGCATCCATACAGTACCAACTTTTGCTTTTTATACCACCGTTGATGTGCCAAGTGGATTTGGTCGATAATCCAATGTGGCATGTTGATTGTCAAATTGAAGGCATCTGCTAAATATAGACTGAACCATATTTTCTTGGGTGGCATTGTGAACCGCTGTTGAGCTTGGAACGCGAAATGTTGCATGACCATTCGCAAGTGAATGGTGATTGTGGGTGTCATTGCCACCATGTCTTTGAGCTTAGTGAGGTTCCTGTTCTTCATGTTATCCGGGACTATCGTCTCTTTTTCGGTGGGGATATGCATGCCTTTCATGTCAAGCGCTTCCCTCACCAAATTGTTCGTCAGTTTGAAACACTTTAATTTATTACCTCTGGTAAGTGATGGTAGAACGAAGGTACTATATCCCTTTTTCTCTTTACTAGGGGTCAGAGTGCTAATTAAGTAGGAACACCATAGAAATCCTGGTTTGGGTAATTGAGCCTTGAAGTAGTCGTATAGTCCAGCCTTCTTCCAGATGGGTTTCAGACCTTCATCATTTTGAAGCCTCTCAAATTCCCTGGAGAAAAAATGATATCTGCCCCATCGCCCGTTGAACTCTATCTCGGCCTCCCACATGTAAGTGCCTTCACCCAGAGATCCGGCCACATCACTGAACTAATGTGAGTTTTTGCTGACCGGCATTGTGTGCCCCTGTGGACGATTCTGAATCGGTATGGCGTGTAATGCCCTCAAAGCCACTGGGCATTCCTTCAATTCCTCTTCGATGGGAAGACTTTCAATGTCCACGATTTGGGGGCTGGTGCCTACCTGGGAGCTAGTTCCTACCTCGGCCATGGTGAAGAGACTGGTCACCAGTTCTGTGAGAATAGACAAATGAATGTTAACATTGCAAATGGACACCAAGCGTTCATGCGTCCCCATTACAACATTAACATGATTGTAGTGAGAGGTTAGTAGGTCAATAAGTGCTTGGGGATCGTGTGTGTAGTTAGTGAATGGATATTTCTAAGAGCTAAATGGAAAGATGCGGTGTATGAGTGATGTAGTGAGCAAGTGGATATGAATTTACAAATGAGGGTCGGGGGTTTTAGTACACGTTTTGGGCTTCCAAACAAACTGATTTGCTGTTGGTCTTGATTTTGTGGAGAGTCTAGAGGGCTTTTCAGGAGTGTCTACTTGGAAATGAGGCTTTTTAAGGACCCATTTACAAGTGATTCTGCTTGTGCTCATGGACCAATGTGTGTCCGTGCGTGTTGTATAAGAAAGGGTATCAGATGTTCGAGTGAGTGAACCATGTTGTACAGGGTGTGGCCTCGGTGTAACTATTTGAGCCCGCAAGCAAGCCTTAGGCACCCAAATTTGTCGTGATTGTGGGATGGCCTTCAGCGACTTCTTGGGTACCCAAATAGACTTTACTTTCGCAGAAGAATTTCTGAAAGACTTCTTATTAGTGTCATGTTGTTGATTATTAATAGGAAGTTTTGCCCATGTGGTTGGCTTGATCGCAACAGGGTGTTCACCTTTTCGCACCCACACTTGTTTCAATGGCTGAGACATTCTCCTTCGCACGTTCTTTTGTCCTCCAACATAGCTATTACTCTGCTCCATCTGTATTTGATCTGCCTTTGGTTGCTTCATCCCTCTGGTCTCTGGAAAAGAAGGGAGTTCCGTTGCAACCCTGACTTCTTGATTGAAATCACCATTCCTCTGCATCACATAGTTTTGGACAAGAATAACATGGTCATCTTCACGTATACCCATGGAAGGACCAAGAGTGTGTGCCTTGTCTAATTCCTTGAGTGCTCCATTTTCTAACTCAATTGTAACGCGATTCTGATTTACCTAGACCTGAAGGAGTCCACTCCTTAGGTTTAGGTTGACTACATGATCGTAAATCCAGTCTTGTCCCAAGACAAGAGGCTCCGTGAGGTCCTCATCTTGACACACTAGCACTTTAACTGTCATTACTTCATCTTGAATGTAGAGGGGAAGTTCCACCTTGCCCATGCAAGGGGTTTCCACACCTCCCAATCCTATGAGATATGCTTCTATAGGATTGACAGTTAATTTCAACTTTTGACAGTAAGAAAATTTAACAGCACTAGTGGCTGCACCTTGAGTCAATCAAGGCTCTTACAGTCCTTGCACCCTTTCCTTGTCCTATCTCTAAGGTTACAAAAGGTCGTCTATCAATTATTCTATGAGAACTTATTCCTGAGACTTCACACATTGCCATATGATAACTTGGGTCTGCATGGTCATCTACCCTGGCCTGATCTCTACCCAATCTTCGCGACCTCATCCTTCGGATGCGTTCCAAGGCTTCCGCCTGTGCCTCTTCTCGAACTCGTTTTTCTTCTTCCTTGCATTTTTTGGCAGTGTAGAGTCGATTTAGCATCTCCTCTGTCAGGGGTTCTTGATATAACTTGACTCTGCATCCGCTTATATAGCTAGGGAGAACATCACCTTCCAGTGTAGCGAGTTGAACTGCTCCACTGGTTGAGATCCTATTTATGATCATAGGTCCATAACCTCTCTTTTCGAGCTTTCTTGCATGTTGTTTTAGGGTATACACCAACACTAAGTCTCCGGCCTTCAAGCCTTTATCCTTAATATGGGCATCAAAGTATGCCTTTTGTCGTTTCTTAGCTGCATATATTCCCGCTCATGCTCTTAGTCTTGTTTCACCTAGTCGTTCCAGATCAAGAATCCTCGAAGAGAGTTCATGACCCGTCCATTCATGCTCCTGTGCTACTTTCAATGTAGGTATCAAGAAGTCCAATGGTAGCACTGCATTTTGACCGAATACCATCTGAAAGGGAGTGGCTTGAAGTACCGTTTTATAGGCAACTCGGTATGCCCAAACAGCATGGTGTAGTTGTTTGTCCCAATCAGAGCGTTTATTATTCACTAACTTGGTCAATACATTGCATAGAATCTTATTTGTGCTTTCGGCTTGCCCATTAGCTTGTGGCTGATAGGGGGCAGACTTCTTGTGTATAACCAAGAATTCTTGGAGCACATCTTCAATAACTTCATTCAAGAAGTGAGTCCCTCTATCACTGACTAGCTCTATAGGTAGCCCGTATCTTGTGAACACATTCTCAAATAAGAACTTAGCTGTCGTTTGAGCATCATTCTTCGTGGTAGCTTTTACTTCTACCCACTTGGTTAGATAGTCTGTGGCAACAATGATATACTCAGCGTGGGAACCCTTAGCTGGGGGATTAATAGGACCTACAAAGTCTATTCCCCATTTAGAGAATGCACATCCACCCATCATAGGCTTCAGTGGCATCTCATCTTTGCGTATAGGATACTGAGTTTGCTGACAAACATCACACCTCTTCACATAGGTATGTGCATCCATGTGAAGGGTCGGCCACCATAAGCCTGCAAATAGGATTGCCTTGATCACCCGATCTGGTCCAAAGTGTCCTCCTGCTACACCTTGGTGAGCAGTTTCCAAGATCTTGATGTATTCACTCTCATGGACACATAGTCTCAGGTAACCATCTTTACCACGCTTGTATAGATTATCACCAATGAGAGAGTAATCTAGGGCTTCTTGTTCTAGACTTCTTTGTCTGGCCAATGTCATATCTTGAGGGAATGTTCTCGTCCTCAGAAAGGCTACTAATGGTTCACTCCAATCTGGCACTATGGACACTTGATAAAGAGTGGCATGCTCCACCGGTGGTTTAGCGCAACAGATTGGGCATTCCTTGCACAACTTATGGACATCTGCTTCCATAGTTGGCCAATGCACTCCGAGTCTCCTTAGTGTCTGTAGGGTTCGTTGCTTTGAGTAGTGTTGCTCTAATGCACCTACATGTGCTAATTGCAACCATTTAGCATACTCATCCTCTTCCACACAACAAGCTAGGATTCCTTGATCTGTGTGCTTGTACATAGTTCCTGCCATGATCTGGTATTTTTGGGCTTTTATTATCTCCCTATCTTGAGTGTTTATGACTGGGTGGTTGGGCCCGTATGTCAATACTGGCACTAATGGCTTAGCCCACTAAGGTACAACTTCCAAATTAAACAAGTAAGCATCAGGAAGGTCATCCGACACTCCTTGTGGGGCTTCCCCAGAGGTGAGCCTAGAGAGATGGTCTGCTCTCAAGTGAGTCTTCCCTTTCCTCACCACTACTTCAAAGTCATATTCCATTAGTAAGAGAAACCATCTTACCAATCGGCCTGTATTGCATGGTTTGTTTACCAAGTACAATAATGCCTGATGATCGGTAAAAAATTTAAACTTATGTGCAAGCAAATAGTGTCTAAACTTTTTAACTGCATATACCATGCCTAATCCTTCTCGTTCGGTGGTGGTATAGTTCCGTTCAGCTGCATTCAATTGTCTACTAGCATAGGCAATTGGAAGATCCATATTACCTTCACCCGTAGGTTGTGCGAGTACACATCCAATAGCATAATTGGATGCATCCATGTGAACATGAAATGGCTTATTCCAATCTGGGGTGGTCAAGATTGGTGCTGAACACAGTCTCCTTTTGAGCTCATTGAAAGAGTCCTCGCATTCATTAGTCCACTCAAAGTTGGTCAAAAGTCCGTACAGTGGCTTGGCAATGATAGCGTACATGTGTATAAAGCGTCGGTATCAGAGTCTTCGTTTCTTACCATGACTGTGGGTGCTCTCATGCATGTTGACTTAGCTTCCCATGGGCCTGTGAAGTGGGGTAATTCATGTAAAGAATTAGACTCAAAGTCTAATCTCTCTTGAGACTGGGTGCTCTCCTGCTCTCCATAAATGGAGGGAATATCTTGTGGGAATTGATCATGTGCATCATCCACAAGTTCAATGGGAGGAGGGACTTCACTTTCTTTAGCCCATTTGTCTTCTTGAATCTCTCGTAGGAATTCCGGGGTGAACCGATTCATAGAAGAAGAGGTGTCTGGCTCCGTGGAGTTAGGCACATAAGCTTTCTGGGCAGGAAGGCTTACTCTCTTACTTGTCTTGCCTTTACTTGGAGGGGTGGGTTCCTTTTCTGATTGTGCAATCAATCTTTCCAATCTTTCTAGCAGCCCCTCAAAGTGAAACTACGTCTTAGCTGAACTAGAGATGTTAAAGAGGCGACTGGCTTCAAACATGGTTTGAGCCAATTCCACCATCTTAGCATAGATTTTGGTTCGTTCAAGCTCTAGTTCTGCTCTCGGGTAACACTTTTCATGATCAGTTACGGTTGGCCCTTCTTGGATTCTGGCATGATATGCCTTAAGCATCATGTTAAGGTCCTCGGGAGTGGGATCTCCTAATACTGATCCTACTCTAGGGGGTGGTGGGATTATGTGAGGTGGGTTGGAAGATGTTGGATCGGATGGTGATGGGAATGGTGGGGGTGGGGTAGTGTGAGAGGGAGTTTGAGATGTGAGTTCAATTATCCTGGCTTTTGTTTCCCTTAGGCTTTCCTTGAGTTCACTCATCTTCTTAGCCCATTGCCTCTTCATTCTTTCTCTACTATCTCTCCAGGCTCTAGTTCTCTTCTTGGTTATGCTCTCAGTTTCACTAGCCTCTAAGCTCTTTTCCTGGCCTACCTCTTGGTTTTGCTGCAATGCCTGAGCTCTAGTGACTACCTGTACTGGTGTAGTGGACGTCACACTTCCTGTAGAGTCTACTACTAACCCAATAACATTGATAGGAGTAATTTTTGGCATATTATTGGGGTTCTTTGGACAATCTCGTAAGAGATGCTCCTTTCCACAATCTTGGCAAAAGCCTTGAATTGTCACTGATTGGGGTTGTGTAGGTGGAGGTAAGGGGCAATCACGAATGAGGTGATCTCCCTGACATCTATAGCATGGTCCTCTAGGGAATGGGGGTCTTACCTGCTTAGGTTGGGGTCTAGAGTTAGGGTTTGTGCACATTACATTTGTGTACTCTGGCTCCCAACTAGGTTCACTTGGTTCTTCACTGTAGTAGGACTCACCATGTTCAGGAGATTGCATGTAGTAAGCCTGGGGACTATCAATATGTGTAGAATCAAAGCTATGGTCACTGGGATCACTTTTTGAAAGCAATGGTGTTACTGGCACTATAGCTCTATTCAAATTCTTGTCTGCAGCTGCATACTTTACCGGAATTACATTAGCTGGGGTAGGGGGTTGTTGTGCTAGCACAGGCTGAGGCCTTTGTTGGTTTTGGTATTGTGGTTGGTAGGTTTGTTGAGGCCTAGCATACTGCTGCGGTGGGTACTGGTTCTGGTATCTTCCTTGTTGAGGGTATGGTTGTGGGTACGTCTGCCTAACCGCTTGCTTATTGTAGGGGCAATCTTGTGCGGTGTGATTGGTGTACCTCCGTTCTATGGTGCAGTACTGGCTACTAGGATTTACTTGGGGTTGAGCCATAATGGGACATACATTCGCCACGTGGTCACCACCCCAAGTATAGCATCTCTTTACTGGGGCAAATCTTGGAATTTGTTTGCTAGAGACACCTAGTTTTTGAGCTACCTTTTCTGCGAGTTCCTCAATAGATGTAGATTATGTGGAAGAAAAGCTAGAGGCACTATCTGAATCTTTATAGATTTTGGAAAGCTCTAACTCTTCCCCTAGGTTATCCTCTATGTCGATGCACATGCGTACGCACTCTTCTATGGTCCTAGGGTCCTTCAAGTACACATATGACCTCAATTTGGTACTTAGCAATCCATCCAAGAATAATGCCACCTGTTTGGCTGGTGTAGGTAACTCTGGAACAGGGTATCTCTCTAGGTATTGCCGAGATCTTCTTCCTGCAAGTCTCACGGTCTCTTGAGGGGTCTGCTTGAAGCTATGTATCAATGAGGAAGTATTATGCCTTATGCCACTTTTAGAGAATTCAATGATGAAAGCCTCTAAGAGTTGGTCTATGCTCCTAAACTGTCTCTCCTTCAATTGTTGAAACCAGGTAAGGGCTGTGTTCCTAAGGGTTAGACCAAAGGCATTATACTGTGTGAATAGATCCTCAACTTGTTCAGCTCTCAAGACTTGCCTAAGCTCGGCCACATGATCATATGGGTCTCTTGTGCCATCGAAGTAGTTCTTCATGGACTTAACCAGCTGTGTAGGTCTCAATGTTCTGGTGTGTTCCCTAGGCCTTGGCAGAGGGAAATCATCAGCATTCCTTTGGTTCCTTGGGGCTCTAAGTCCCTCAGGTTCTACTCTATTTGTTTCCGTTCTCGTTCTTTCTCTTCCCACTGGATTGGCAAAGCTTACCTCAGGTCTATCTCTATGTCTGTCTCTTTGAGCTCCATGAGCTTGGGATGTTCTAGCTCCTAGGTGACCAAAGGACACATTCAATCTTGGTTGGGGGAAAATAAATTCACCTTTCCAAGTGTAAGCATGCCTATCATTTTCTGTAACCACAAAGATCCTCTCTGAAGCATGATCTAAGTAGGTCACTCTACCTGGGCTATCAGGATCTTTGAACTCATATATCATGATGGTTCCTACCTCATTTGGCTGATCAGATCTATACCTCCAAGCCTCATCAGTCTCTCGGTTGAGGAGTAGATCTATGCTCTTATTGTCCAGGGGAATCCACTCCGGTGTGATAATCCTAGTGAGAACAGATTTGCCTCGGGGGGTTCTAGGTTCTACACCCATGTTTCCTTGCTCTAGTTCACCTATGTTCGTCTCAGGGATCACGTTTCCGAACTCGTCTGTCCTATCTGGGTGACTGGTGACTACGTATTATTGTTCCTTCTTTGTCCAAGTATGCTCCATTTTCGAACTTGACTGCTGGATGTTCTAGTCCAATGGATTGGTCAGGGTTTTTAATCTACACCATAGATCTTCCTAGGCCATCTTCATAGATGCTAGCACCTAAGCGGTTGGTCCTAAGGTATTCGAGTTGCATCTTGTAAGGGCCTTCTACCCTATGTAAGTATGGCACTCCTGAACTTCCTATAGGTCTCTCCATACCGTGGGACATCTCTGACTCACTAGTTTCAGAGCTAGGGTAGTGCGAATAATGGCTCAACTGCTGGGCCCAAGACCTAGCAGTATGATTAATACTAGCCTCTGAAGACCTAAGACTTTGTCTATCTCTTCCTAGGTGTCGTCCTGATCTAAGGTTCATATGCTTAGCTGAGCAATCCCAATTTTTACCCAAGGTACAACCTCGTTGCTGAGTTCTTTTGTATCAGTCACTTGACTCTTTTTAGTTGATTATCGTGTTTATGATCTTGTCTAATATCACATCATCAAGAACACTTGAGTTAATTTCCGCACTTGAATGTTGATCGTCTCACGTTAGGTTCTTTTCCTTTAAAATTGTCGGTCACACACTGGTTAACTCTTGACTTGAACTTGATTTCTTAGATAGTCTTGATGTGTCTCGTGCCTATCGTTGCCCTGACTTACTTCTAGCATTACTCGCACTTACCCTAAGCTAGGGATTGATAGAGTGAGTTGAGAATCTTCCAACCTTGAGTTTCTCCCTTGTTTGCCCTTGTGTGCTCAGGAAGTGTGTTCCCAAGCTTGCACTTACTCTTGCTCCGATCGCCCTTTGATGCTCTCACTGAACTTGTAAGAATCCCAAAATTAGCTCAAGAATTAAATTCAAAAGACATAACCAAGCACTTTCATTCATGTAGCTCATATACCAATTAGCCTTTTGTCTTTTTGGAAAACAACCTAGAGATCCCTTGGCTTTGTTCCCCCTAAATATGGTCACTTTCAAAATACTATATCTAATAATCTTGATATTAATTTCACTGTATCCTCTGGTAATTTTGGTTGTACTCCCCACGAGCTTTCCAACAAGCCCAAGATCACCCCAAATGGATTTTGTATGAGAAAGTTATGACTGTTCAGGTTCTAGGTTTAAAGCAGGACTCAAACAGGCTACAGTTCACAAGACTTTTCTCGAAACACAAGTGTAGGGACTTCACAAATCACTAATGGCTTGACAAGTATGCCCATAAATTACCCCAAAACTTGGTACAAAAAACCCTAAAAATTTGGCCGAAAAAGCCTGTCAATCGCGATCGACAGGTCTATCAATCGCGATTGACAGAGGTGTCCATCAGGGCCTGTCGGTCGCGATCGACACGTCAGTCACGATTGACAGTGTCAATCGCGATCGACAGAGTCGGTCATGGGTCCTGTCAATCACGATCGATGGTGTCAATCGCGATCGACACGTTTTCCGGAATTTTCGTCGTAATTTCAGTTGATCGGGGATGTGTCCGTCGCGATGGACACGTGGCAATGCGCGAAATTCAATCAATCGTCAAAATTCAGTCGGTCGTGATCGACGGTGTCAATCGCGATCAACAAAAGTGTCGGTCGTGGCTGTCGATCGCGATCGACGGTGTCAATCGCGACTGACAGGGTCAGTCGGTCGTCTCTATCGGTCGCGATCGACAGAATCTGTCGATCGCGATCGACGGTGTCAATCCCGATTGACAAAAAAACACGGAATTTTTTAGTTTTTTCTAGTGATTTGGAATGTGCTCCTAGTGCATATCATGGTGGTGCACTGTGTTTTACCAAAAGGCGAAATTTTTTGTCGATCGCGATCGACAGAGGTCTGCGACACAGAGACAGTTCTGAACCTTTCCGTACCTGCACAGCGTGCTGGACACGATGATACAGCAAGATCCTGCAAGAATGCTCAAGAAACAAGCAAAAACAACACACACAAGTCGCTCTCTCTCACAAGTGAAATGAAGGAAATGGAAAGGAGAAGGTGATATGATCAAAAAACTGAAATTTTCGCGATGATGGAGATGGAGGTGGGAGGTGGTGAGGATGATGATGGTGATGATGATGATGAAGTAAGAAAGAGAAAAATAAAGAAGAGTAAAGAAATTACCTACAACGCCAATGTCTCAAATCTACGTCTTACCATCACACGCTCGTCCTCAAAGCTCGATCCCCGGCAATGGCACCAAAATTTGGTGTAGCTCAGTGATGAGGAGCACCTCCTTTAATGTCAATCCGGGAATACATGAGGATGGTATGATGACCTCGAGCAAGTGAAGGCACAAGTGCGTGAGTGAGAAGCACACCAACATGCACACACATACACACACGCGCACACAAGGTAAGACAAAGAGAGAGAAGCAATGGGGTTCTTTAGATTACTTCCAAAGTGCTCATACAACTTCAAATCAATTACAAGCTAACCTCAAAAATGAGCTCTCTAGCTCTATTTATAGTTTTTGACTAGGTTTTGGCCGTGTCCAGACCTAGTGTCCGGCCTAGTTAAAAATTAGGTTCTAGGCCCCATTTGAAGGCTCAAATGGAGTCTATAAATTATGAAAACTGGTAGGTAGCTACTTCTAATGCTCCTCAAGCTCAAGGACTCCTTGGCTTGCACAAAATGGAGCTACAAAAATATGAAATGGTATTTGAAATGGTATTTACAATGGCTTTTAGTGATGAAAATCACTATTTTTGTAGGGATTTCCTCTAATGATTTGACATACACATCTTCGAGCTTCCTACTTGCTCATTCTCCTTATGTGTCCACCTCTTTGATATGCTTTAGCTTCCTAAAAAAATAATGGCCTACTTGCCCGATCTTCTTTGACTACTCTGTCTGCTTGTACCTTCTCTTTGCTCCGACTCCCTTTGTTGGCTTCCTTGTCTTGTTAGTCCTTCAGTTCCTTGACTACTGCTAACAAAGAGCAAGGTTGTAGATTTTTTCAGTGCTCCATTGCCAAAGCGAGATTTCTTGAGGTGTTATTATTTGATTAAGAATCTTTAGTCCAAAGCAAATAAGGACCTTCCTAGTTCATTCATGGTACCATCACTAATATTTAAATAAAATATAAAAAAATTCAAGTTGTCATAGAAGTTGGTAACTGATGCTTTGAACATGCAGGGCATGAACATCCCCACAGATAAAGAGACTCAAATATGAGATGCTGTGAAGAAATAAGATAATTTAAAAATCAATTAGATGCCCTACAAGGAATATGGGGGCATAGCAACGGTTAACTTGACATATTTTTTTTGCTACATGATCGTGAATTTCATCAGACGGGGCATCGAGCATGCACTATCATTTAAATGAAACTATTTTTGATGTTATCGAATGTTATTTTTGAGGTTTTGAGCGACATTCACAAGAGTGTTGCTTATGCAATTAAAAAGGAAGCATCGCATATATGGTGCTAATTTGCATCACTTATGCAATGCAGTTGGGCGTCGATGTTCAATGAATTGAATGATTGCATACATGACGCTTTTACATCACTTATGCAACGGTAAAGTTTGATAAAAATAAAAAAAACATCAGATCATTCTTTGATCGTCATTTTACATGCAATTGATCAAAGAGCTCTCCAACGTTCAGATCTACACTATGCTTATGAGCTCCAGCAATCTCTTTCTGAATCACTTTGATTTTACAACACTTTATATGAAGTATAGATTGGATTTCGCACAAATACTTCAAAACTTTCCAACTTTGAGAGTGAAATCTATTTCCTTCTTCAATTCTAGATTTCTTTCTTTCTTCATGAAGTCTACTTCAAGATTCAACTTCATTACCTTCATAATTAATGAATTTCAATAATTCAAAGTATATAAGGAATTTTTTATGATCCTTTCAAAACATTGAGGTTCAATGGACACTTGATTACACTTGTCAAATCTTTGCATGATCACTAAGATCAAAATCTTGTCTAAAATAGGTGTCTAGAAATGGCACCTTTGACATATGCAAATTTTAATGCATATTTCTCTTAGGATCTAACCCATTTTGAAAAATGCTTTTAGTCATAGCTTCCCTACTCTCAAATTAAATTTCTAATTTTTAACCATGGAAAAATTTACATGCATCACTAAGATCTAAGCAAAACATTGATCAACGAGTTCCACCAATTCAACAACTTCACTTTTGAAGCTGAGCATATGAATGTTCTTGTAGATCATACACACACTATATGAAGGACACAAAACTTTAATCATAACTTGGTTTACTATTGAATAATATCTGTGTATAAGGATTATTGATCCACATGATCATCCTAAGAGAAATGAGAAATAGATTGAACTTTAAATCTATCGACTTCCCTAAACACACCTTTCTTCACATAGGTAATGACCTCTATGATTCCAAATGTCATTGATTGTCTCATATAGCCAAAATGCATAGGTGGATCATGACTATGCATTGGTATTCACTTGTATTATTCATTTCCTAGCTTACTTCTAGCTATAGTACACTGACTAGGATCTGTTCAAGTGAACATACGTACAATAATATCTCAAGCTCTTGATTTATGACCATCTTCATTCTTCTTGATCTCTATCTGCAACAAATCCTTTCTTTGACTTTCTTCATGCACTTGCTTGACTTCATTAAGTCTTCATAAACATAAATAGTTGGTTGGGTTGCACCAAAACACTAGTCCAAAACCTTCTATTCCAACCTTCACCATTAGACTCCTTCGATCAACTCGAGCAGCTACTGCTACAGCCCAACAGTTACAATCAACATTATAAGTGCATACCACTACATAGGAAATAATTGTTTTGGAGCCAAGAGCTTAGATTTTTTCTTTTGACTTAAACATTTTGCTACTGAAGGAGAGCAAACGCTAATTTTCTAATTTGAGTAGCCCCTACCTGACTTTTTTGAGTTCAAATATTCCCATATCCACTATGTTCCTAGCTACCCAAGGTCACAAATGGATCATGAAGAAGGCCACATGAGGATAGATTGAGAAGATGAAGAGCAACCCCTTATTGAAGAGTAAGACAAAAGAACCAACAAGCAAGAAGATAAATAGGATGAACAACAACATACAGTGGATGAGCAAGAAAAAATTGGATCCTCATATACAAGCCAAAATACAATGCAATGAACTCCAAAGTCACACACTCGTGGTACAAAAATTAGAGTAGGGTGGACTTGATGCACCATTAATTGAAACTATAAAAACTCTAACACAAGTTGTGGGGGTACTTGAAGCCCTCAATTTTCTCATAAATCACCCATAATTAGATATGATATAAGGAGATTCAGAGTGCAACCTAATCACTGACAAACCATATAAGTGTGAGTACCTCTAAATGTTTCCAGAAGATTTGCCTAAGAGGAAACATACCTCCACTAATCCCTCCAATAGATATAGGTTCATTAGCCAAACCCCCAACCCTCCTAATTCCTCCATCTCCCACGACTTTCAATCCATGTTCAAAACTCCCCCATAGAGACCACCCACATATCATGTTCCCATAGTTTTGGCACCTCATTCACCTCCTAGAGCTACTATTGAAATGGCACAAGGCCTTGTTTTTCAATCTCAACTACATCCACCAGCCACCACTACCTCAATAACCATCCCCCTATCCCACCCACAATAGCCCCCATTCCACCACCTATCCAACCCACAATAGCACCATTCCCCCCTCCAATTTGCCCTCCTACTACTATTTTTTAGCCCTAGTAAAACCACACACAACCACTGTATATCCATGGGATAACCTATTCTCCTTAACCTTTAATATGTGAATTCCACCTGGAACATCAAAACTCCCACTTTTACAAACCACCAACTTGGGTTTTTCTAGTCACACGAGCACTTCACAATACACACCACAACCTTTTCCACTATTTAGGATCACCACCACACCAATGTCATTGGATGTATCATCTACCACCATGGAACCTCCCCAACCCACAACACCACCATCCCTCATTCCCCCATTATCAACCTTACCAGCACTCGCCAATGTTTTCACCTTTGCATCCACACTTACCATCCCCTCTCCCCTCCCCTCTACATCCATCTTTAATCAAATTGCAGTCATGAGAATAAATCATGTGTATACATCATCATTTGTAGATGCTACATTAAATCAAATGCATGCATGAGTCAAATATGAGAGGAATATGCCAATTTGGGACATGTATACTCAGTTCCAAGAAGAACCGAATATATTTAAATCATACCTCAAACTCCCGATACACTCAATTGAAAGACACTCATAACACCTTGGAGTTGAAGTTAGAAGCACAAAATAAGCAAGCCATAGAAGAGATCAAAGAACAACTTTGATTACATATGGATACACAATGATAGACTCACCATGAATATGCACCACTATATGCACTTGTTGATGATTGAGGCATAGTCTCCTTTATCACAAGTCCCTAAGATCTTTTCGGCTTAGGTACACACATTTTCAGCACCGTTTCTAAGGAAAAGTCAGATCAAGGTGCCTACATGATGGTTATAGCTATGGTGTGAAGGTATTGAGCATGAAGAAGTGATTTCAATTGTGTGGAAAGTCTCAATTATCTTGCACTTATTACTTCACACACTTGTGTATGTAACAAGTCTTTAGGTTTAGGAGTGAGAAAGTGAAGGAGTTAGGGTTGAGGATCAAAAGGAAGTGTGTAGGAGTAGAGTAGGATAATCATTCCAAAAATTTACAAGTAATTGTTCATTTTTTCTTCAAGACATGGTCACCATTAGAGGCCAAAGACCCAAAACCTCCCATTTTCAAGTCACTTGTTTTTTGTACGAGTATCGTGAGCTAGGCAACGACCTATATCGTGGAGCATGTATCGACAAAAATGGGGTGCACAAAGAGAGTTGGGATCTGAAAATTGAGCAAGATAGTCACTCAGGTGAGCGCTTCATCATACCAAAGTCAAAAATTTATTAGATCACTCACAGAGCATGAGACGACACAGGCCAAGTATCATGAGTGCAGTATCGTGGGTTTTTAGAGATATTTTACATCTACATGCACATAGGGGTGACAAGGATGTGGGCGATAACTTTCACTCTGATATCGCTGATGATGGTCGTCACGGCAAAGGCTTGAACCTCGTCAAGCCTGCGGAAATTGCCGTGCCACCGAATAGAGAGCTAAGCTAGAGTGACATGGAACACCTCTGTAATCAACAGTAGCTTAGCAGGATTACTATCCCTTAACTGTGTTAAACTGCAACTTGAATTCCACCAGAACTTCACCGGACTGTCACTGGGACGTCACCGAAATTTTACTGGAATATCACCAGAATGAACGTTGATTCTGCTTGTGATTACTTCAAATGAATTATGTGAAGTAAGGAAGTGATACGTGAACTTCCTTCACCGAATGAACTTCTTCTTGAAGTTTAAAGAAAACTTCACAATTCTGAAGTGCCACTTTCCGGTTAGACTTTGTATTGTGTATACAGACCCCATTCCACCGGAAACTGTGATCAGCTCAAAAGTAGAGACGTCTAGCTACAAGATGAGCTATCTCTCATACAAAGCTTCGAATTCTACTGCGAGATATACTTCGTTGTTCTACCGGAAAAACTCGCTTTCCTGAGAAAACTATAACTGACCGAAAATGCGTTTATTGAGATATCTTTGACCGAGACATTCGTTTACTGAGAGAATACCGAGGGACTCATTTAGTAACGAACTGTAACTGTTAATGGTTAACGAAATTTCTAATGTAACATGAAAAAAAAACTCAGATTCTTCACATGCAAACAGTGCGCGCAACTTCCACATGAACATGTGTTTTCTATTAGAGAAGATGTGTACAAACAAGCTTGGCCTCTTCTTGCTCAAGCTGTAGAAACTCTCCTACACTGAGTAGTTTCTTATTACCATCTCTCTCAGATGAATACTTGACATTCCAGGTTTCTGTTATTCATCTATACATACGCGATCTATGGTGTCTTCTGGGAACTTCTCACTCTCTCTTCACTCATACGCGATCTCTCATAATCCTCTTCTTCTCATCATCCGAGTCCTTCAATCCTTGGTGTATATATACACTTTTCTTCTGTGCTCTTCCACGCTCTCATTCTTTAATTCACGTTATGCGCGCATTATGCGCCCACCGCGGTTTATTGCTCTGTTACTTGTACAATTCTTGATTTTGGTTAACGGACTGATTTTGCATGCTGTACAACTGAGGCTTTTGATTTTCTGAAGATTCCACTTCTTTCCTTTTTCCTTTTATGTCTATCTGTCTGTCAAATTCGTGAGTGATTCCTCAACAGCTCCCCCTCAATCACTAATTTGACCTCTTCCGGTCTTTCATATATCTTTCTTTCTTTTATACCTACCATTTCCTTGAATCTGCTTGTCTTTGTTCCATCCAAGCTTTTTGTCAAGATATCTGCTATCTGATCTTTCGTAGGAGTATAGACTATTTCTATCTCCTTCTCCATTAACTTTTCCCTCAGGAAGTGATACTGAATTTCTATGTGCTTTGTTCTTGCGTGAAACACCGGATTCGCTGCAAGATATAGAGAGCTCATATTGTCTCCATGTATAATTGGTATACCTTGATCAATACCCATGCTTTTGAGCAAGGTCTGCATCCATATTACTTCTTTCGTGGTTTCTACTAATCCTTTATATTCTACTTCTGTTGATGATAAAGCTACTGTATGCTGTTTCTTTGAGCACCAGCTTACTAGCTTATCTCCTAGGTATATCATATACCCATGTGTCGATCTTCTGTCATCTTGACTTCTTGCCCAGTTTGAGTCATTGAATGCTCTCAGTTTTATATCTGATGTAAAAGGATAATATAATCCTTCCTTTATAGTTCCTTTTATATATCTAAGAACTCTTTGTCGTGCAACCCAATGTTGATCTGTCGGACAATGCATAAACTGTGAAAGAACTCCCACCGGATAGCTGAGATCCGGTCGTGTTAGCGTAGCGTAAATTAAGCTTCCTACTAACGACTGATACTTCTTCATATCTTTGAACTCTGTACCATCATATTTACTGAGTTTATGATTTACTTCAAACGGTGTTGAAGCTTCTCTGCAATTCTCCATATTAAACTTCTTCAGTAAGTTTAGGAGATACCCTTTTTGCGTAACATATACACCACGATCTGTGGTCACTGATTTTGAATTCCTTTTCGATTAGTTTCTTCACCTCTGTTATTCCTACATATGAGGTACCTGTAATTATTATGTCATCTACATAGATACAAATGTAGATCATTCCTTCTACTGTTCTTTTGATGAGGAGACTTGCATCTGCCTTCAAACTTTGGTATCCAAGTTCATTGAGATACTTCACAAGTCTGTAGTTCCAAGCTCTTGGAGCTTGCTTCAGTCCATAAAGTGCTTTTCTTAGTCTACACACATGTTTTGGGTATCTGGAATTTACGAAACCTTCTGCTTGTTCCATGTAGACTTCGTCTGATATATATCCATTCAAGAATGCATTCTTTATATCTAGTTGACTTAGCTTCCATCCTTTCGATGTTGCTATAGCAATCACTGTCCTTATGGTTGACATCATTGCCACCGGACTAAATGTCTCGTCATAGTCTATGCCATGCGTCTGAGCATAGCCCTTGATAACCAGTCTCGCTTTATGTCTGGCTATCCTTCCATCTGCAAGTTTCTTAACTTTGAAAACCCATTTATTTCCGATTATTTTCTTACCATTTGGTTTAGGAACAAGCTCCCAAGTCTTGTTCTCTTCTAGTGCGCTGAATTCTTCTTCCATTGCTTCTTCCCATTGCTTCTTGCCTTTAGCTTCATCATAGCTCTGAGGTTCATCATCATCTTTGACCATATATGCATAATCTTTCTGAGTTATATACGATGTATCATACGAGTACCTTTCCGGTTGTCTTCTTACTTTGTTTGACCTCCTTAGCTCATATTCTTCGTGTGTATCTGAATACACGTCTTCATCTTCGTTTCTCATACCTGATCCGGTCCTGGACTTACTTGCTTGCATATAATCTTCATCTTTATTCACCTGTACGATTGATTTTCCTTTCTCTTTCCTTCTTACCTCTTCTTCAATTTCTTCAATCGTATGACTTTGATCTGCATACCAGCTTTTCTGTTCATCAAATGTTACGTCTTTGGAAACAGTAAGTTGTTTGGTTAGAGGACTCCATAACCTGTAACCCATCTGCTTTTCATCATATCCGACGAACACATATTTCTCTGCTTTAGGTTCAAGCTTATGTCTCAGTTGAGACGGTATATAAGCATAAGTGACTGATCCAAACACTTTACAATGATCAAGTGTTGGCTTCTTTCCCCACCAAGCTTCATAAGGGGTCATTCCTTCTAATGCTGTACATGGTAATCTGTTTACCAAGTATGTAGCTGTATTTACGGCTTCAGCCCAAAGATAATCTGGACAATTCTTTTCTTTCAGCATAGCTCGTGCAAACTCGACTAGAGTTCGGTTCCTTCTTTCTACTACACCATTTTGTTGTGGTGTATACCTGCAGGTTATTTCTCTCTTGATACCTGTATTCCAAAGGTAATTGTAGCTCAAGCGTAAGCACCACCTCCTTTACTTGTCAATCCGCGAAGACGTGAGGACCGGTATGAAGACCACGAGCAAGTGAAGGAACAAGTGCGTGAGTGAAAGCACACAAACATGCACACACATACACACACACGCGCACAAAGTAAGATCAAAGAGAGGAACAATGGAAAGCTTCGATTGCAAAAGAGTTCTCTTACAAATGCTCTATTCTCTTACAAGATAACCTCAAAAATGAGCTCTCTAGCTCTTTTTATAGTTTTTTGACTAGTTTTGGCCCTTTCCAGACCTAGTGTTCGGCCTAGTTAAAAATTAGGTTCCAGGGCTTATTTGAGGGCTCAAATGAAGTCTAAAAATTATGAAAATTGGTACGATGGTAATTCTAATACTCCTCAAGCTTGAGGACTCCTCGGCTTGAACAAAATGGAGTTATAAAAATAGATAATGGTATTTACAATGATTTTCAGTGATGAAAATCACTATTTTTGTAGGGGATTCTTCTGAAAATTTGACATACACTTCTTGGAGCTCCCTACTTGTTCCCTTTCCTTGTGTGTCCACCTTTTGATGTGCTTCCATGCTTTGTCCTTGACTTTGAGCTTCAACACTCCCCCCCCTCTCAAGTCTGTCGTCCCTGATAGACCCTTGTTGTAGTGGTTGTTCCAAGTAGTGCCTTGAGAGGGAGTGTCCCTTCTATATGAACAAAAGTCGTCTAACTTCCAGATGTGTCTGGTTCTTCATCTATCACTGCGAGTCTTTGCAAGTTGTAGTCTCTTGGTATGTGCTTCTTCCTTGGATTCCAGCATGACTGTGTCGTTGTGAGTCTCTGTTGATGTTTTCTAGATCTTCCACAGTTGATGTTCATAGTAGTCATGCCAAGTACTCATAACCCATATTGAGTGATGGGTAAGTGTGTTCGTGCATGGGTTGAGGAAAATATGTGCCTTGTGCATGGCCTTGTAATGTAGCCCTATGAATGCTTACTTGGGAAATGCATTGGAAGAAGTATGGTGCAAAAATTGCGGGTCTTGAGCTAAGTGCTCAAGGGTATGCTGACGAAGAGGTTTCCTAATCTATCATGGTTATGATGTTGCCAGAGTAAAGATACTTACCATGGTGAAGGGTTGATTGATGTCTATCTCTTCATGTTGTATACCCGGCATTTGTGATGGAACATTGTCGATGAATGTCCATGTTGCTGGTCCACCGAAAATTTTTTTGAGTGCCTGGTTCTGTCTTCTCTTTTCAAAGCAACGTTTGCCAAATACTGAGAATTGAATTTCTTTATGTTCTTTGACAAACAACATTGGTAACTACACCAAGCTTAGTTTCACATATTCTCTTTAGTTCACCATAAGCAGGAGTCTGCTCATCTAGTATACAGAGAAGGATTTTCGGGGTACCAAACAAACTCTTGCAAATATCTCCTTGGATGCTCTCATACATGCAGTAGTTAAGCATCACTCAAGTTGTGGACCTTCAAGATCTTCACTCCCACCCTGGTAAGGGGAAACCATAGGTGTGGATGCCATGCTCATGCCAAGTTCTTGACATCTATGAGATAAGGCAGCAATTATATCATCTGCTAGCCAAGACACACTTCTATCCAAACTGATAAATGCCCAGTAATCAACAGTTCCACCTTTAACCAAGCATGACTCATTCATGTTTCATGAGCCAAACCTGGGAACAAGTGCTTCCTCTCTCTTTGTTTTTTTTGTTTTTTGAGGAACAATGTCACCAAACAAGAAGATAGATGTTAGTATCACAAAAAATAGTTGACATATGTCAATGTGCTCTTGTGCATAAGACTCTCCAATGTGTCTATGCACAGCCCTGTAATGTGGCCCTATATTAATGCATACTTTGGAAATGCATAACCTGAATGGTGCAAAAGACTGGGTTGTGCAAGGAGCACATGGTTTTCGGTCGTCGAGGCTTTTCGATGTTATTTGCAGATGTTGATGCCATCTATTGTGGAGGTATCCATTGGATCTTGAGATGACAACTGATCCTAATGTAATGCATTGTTCATGTACCCAAACTTGAAGAATTTGACTTCTTAGGTTTAAGTTGACTGCATTGTCATAAATCCAATCTTGTCCTAAGACAAGTGGTTCTGTAAGGTTCTCATCTTGACACACTAGCACTTTGACTTTCATTGGAACATCTTGCAGGTAGATGGGAAGTTCCACCTCGCCCAAACAAGGGGTTTCCACACCTCCCAATCCTATGAGATAAGCTTCTATGGGATTGATGTTCAACTGCAAGTCTTGGCAGTAGGAAAGTCGAACTGCACTACTTGCTACACCTGAGTCAATCAATGCTTTCACAGTCCTTGCACCCTTTCCTTGTCCTATCTCTATGGTCACAAACGGACGTCGGTCAATGACTTGAGAAGTCACTCTGCCTGATTTTTGGCACATATCCATGTGATATTTTGGAGCTTTTGAGTTGACATCTAGGCCTAGTCACCTTAACTTATTTCGCCTAATACGCTCTCTGGCCTCTGCCTATGCTTCTTCTCTCACCCTTAACTCTTCTTCTTTTCGCTTCTTAGCAGTGCTGAGTCTCGTAAGCATATCCTCTGTAAGAGGTTCTTGGTATAACATGACTCTACAACCACTAATATAGTTGGGCAAGATATCACCTTCTAAAGTAGCCAATTGAACTGCACCGCTAGTGGAAATTCTGTTAATGATCATGGGTCCATATCCTCGTTTTTCCAACTTACGGGCATGCTGTTTTAGCGTGTAAACCAACACTAGATCTCCCTCTTTCAATCCTTTATCTTTGATGTGTGCATCAAAGTATGCCTTTTGTCTTTTCTTTGCAGCATAGATGCCTGCCGCTGCTCGTAGCCTCGTCTCACCTAAGCGTTCGAGATCAAAGATCCTAGAGGACAATTCATGCCCATTCCACTCATACTCTTGTGCTACTTTTAAGGCAAGGATTAAGAAATCTAATGGTAGCACAGTGTTCTGTCCGAAGACCATCTGAAATGGGGTGGCGTTGAGTACCGTTTTGTAGGCAAGTCGATAAGCCCAAACAGCATGATGCAGTTGTTTGTCCCAATCAGAGCGTTTGTTATTTACCAGTTTTGTCAATACGTTACAGAGGATCTTATTGGTGCTCTCGGCTTGTCCATTAGCTTGTGGGTGATAGGGGGCAGACTTCTTATGTATCACCAAGAATTCTTGGAGAAGATTTTCAATGACTTCATTCAAGAAGTGTGTGCCTCTATCGCTCACCAACTCTATTGGTAGTCCATATCTCGTGAACACATTCTCGAATAAGAACTTAGCCATACTCTGAGCATCATTCTTTGTTGTGGCTTTCACTTCTACCCACTTGGTAAGGTAATCTGTGGCTACAATAATATACTCTGCATGGGAGTTTCTAGCTGGGGGGTTAATAGGACCTACAAAGTCTATAACCCATTTCGAGAATGCACGTCCTCCCATCATTGGCCTCAAAGGCATCTCATCTTTTCTAACTGGATATTGTGCACATTGGCATGTGTCACATTTCTTCACATAGGTATGAGCATCCATATGAAGAGTGGGCCACCAAAGTCCTGAGAATAGAATGGTCTTGATTACTCGCTCAGGGCCGAAGTGTCCACCTGCAACACCGCTGTGTGCAGTTTCTAAGACTTTCAAATAGTCTGATTCATGAACGCACAGTCTTAAGTAACCATCTTTGCCTCTTCGGTATAAGTTGTCTCCTACTAAGGCATAGCCTTGAGATTCTTGCTCCATGTTTCGTCTTCTTGCTAGACTAGCCTCTTTGGGTAATCTTCCCGATCTCATAAACTCTACCAATGGAGCACTCCAATCTGGAATTAATGACACTTGATAAAGGGTCGCATGCTCCAATGGCGGTCTCTCTCTGGACATTGGACAATTCTTAATCCACTCATGTATTTCTTTGTCCATGCTAGGCCAATACACTCCTAGACGCTTCAGATTCTGCAATGTTCGTTGTTTAGAATAGTGATTTCCTAGAAATCCTTCATGAGCTTGTTGCAACCAACTACTATGTTCATCGTCCTCAACACAACAAGCTAATACACCCTCAGTGTCTTGTTTGTACATGCTTCCTGCCAATATGTGGTATTTTTGTGATTTTACAATTTCTTCTTGTGATGTTTTCACATTCTTATTTGCAAGGCCAAAGGTTAGGACTGGTACCAACTTATTTGCCCATTTGGGAACAACTTCCAAATTGAACAGATAAGCATCAGGTAGTTCATCAGACACTCCTTGTGGTGACTCTCCTGAAGTAATGCGAGAAAGGTGATATGCCCGAAGGTGGGTTCTACCTTTCCTGACAACAACTTCAAAGTCATATTCCATTAGTAAGAGGAACCATCTTACTAAGCATCCAGTATTGCAAGGTTTATTGACCAAATATAACAAAGCTTGATGATCAGTGAAAAACTTGAACTTGTTGGCCAATAAATAGTGTCTAAACTTCTTCACAGCATATACCATGCCTAAGCCCTCTGGCTCATTTGTGGTATAGTTTCGTTCAGCTGCGGTGAGTTGTCTACTAGCATATGCTATGGGCAAATCTAAGTTTCCTTCACCTGTGGGTTGTGCTAGCACACATCCTATGGCGTGATTGGATGCATCCACATGGACATGGAATGGTTTATTCCAATCAGGAATGGTCAGTATTGGTGTTGTGCACAAACTTTTCTTCAGTTCGTTGAAAGAATTCTTGCATTCGTCGTTCCACTCAAAATTAGACAACAAGGCATAAAGGGGTCTAGCTATGATTGCGTACATGTGGATAAACCTACGGTAATATCCACAATGGCCCATAAAGGCTTGTACCTCCTTAACATTCCTTGGCCTTGGCAGCTCTGCTATGGCTCATACCTTATCTTCATCGGTTGAGATTCCATTCTTAGAAAGAATATGACCTAAGATTTTACCTTGACGCACCATGAACACACACTTTTCTGGGTTCAGACACACTCGATATTCTCTACACTTGTTGAAGATTTGTCTGAGCTCAGGGATGTGAAACCTTCTTTCTTGGGAATGAGCACATAAATCATCCACATACACTTCTAAGCTCTTTCGCAAGAACTCTTTGAAAACATGACACATGAGCCTTTGGAACGTTGTAGGTGCATTGGTGAGCCCAAATGGCATCACACGAAATGCAAAGATTCCCCACTCTGTGGAAAAAGCCGTTTTGTGTTGATCCTCTGGGGCAATGGCTACTTGATTGTAACCTGAAAATCCATCAAGGAAGCTATAAACTTCCTTGCCTGCAATACGCTCCAAAAGGTGTTCCGTGATTGGAAGTGGATAACTGTCTCTGATCGTAGCGGCATTAACTTTTTTAAGGTTAATACACACTCGCAACTTCCCGTTCTTCTTGGGCACCACTACAATGGGGGACACCCATTCAGTATGCTCAATCTCATAGATGAATCCAGCTTCAACCAGCCTATCAATTTCTTCTTTTATCTTGGCTGCATAAGTGTCATTATATGTGTAGGGCTTCTGTTTGGTGGGCTTGGCATCAGCAGTCATGGGGATAGTATGAGAGAAAATTCTTGGATCTACCCCTTTCAAGTCTCTATAGTGCCACGCAAACACATCCCTATATTCCCTTAATAGAGCTACGAGCTCCATTTCCTCTCTTGCACTTAGGTCATCTCCTATATATGTGCATCTCTCTTCGTTCTCTTCGATGGTCACTACAATCTTCTTGGTCTTTTCTTTATTATCATATGATTCTCCTATGATGGCCTCTCTCTTAGGCATTCGTACCAAAATTTTGCGGTCCTCAACTTCATATTTCTTGAAATTTTCTAGTACTTCAAACGATCATTCCTCCTCTTCTTGTTTCACTACTTTTCTTTTCTTTTTCTTTTGACTGCTCTCACTTCCATCCTTTGAATTTACCGTTTTAATGCTTGTGAGAGGTTCTTCTTCTTTCTGGTTAAACACGCCTACATCTTCTAAATAGTGCTTCTCTGAGTTAAAGCAACTATCCATCACAATGGACTCTAGATCATCGTCATTCTCTTCTTCTTCTATGACATCACTAGGGTCACATTCTTCTAGCAAGGGCTGACACATGAACACTGAGATATCATAACCCTCCTTATCACAATGAGGTGTCCATTGTTCTTTGTTGACAGCAATGTCCATGGTGGCTAAGATTTCTGGCCAGCCATGAGGCTCAAATTCCTCATCTGGAAAGATCATCGGTGTGTAGGCTGGGTCTCTAACTGGTCTATCTCCTGGCGAAGTTCCTTCTTCTCTTGCCTTTAACCGTTTTTCCTCTTCCTCTGTGACCTTGCACATCCACAAATGAGTATCTTCATGCAGCCATGATGGATCACGTGAACTTTCAGAATGCACAGAGATTGAATCTTCTTTTGCTTTGTGGATAGGATTCCACTGTAGGGGTGGTACATCTCTGAAGGAGTAATCCTTCAAATTGACCTTGGTGGTGACCCCTAAGTGCTGCAGGTACAAGGAGTTGGTTCCCCAATCCTGTACTATTTGCAATTTTCATAGGAAGGGTCTTCCTAGGATCATCTCATAGACATTATTTTTCTCAAAGTCACATATAGCAAAGGTATGTTCAAACTCTACCCCACAGGTGGTTAGAGTTATCCCTTCGAGCAATCCTAGAGGTCTTTCAAAATGACCGTCAGCCATTTGAAGCTTCATTCTAGTTGGTCTTAATGTGGGTTGTCCCCATTGCTTCCACAAGGAGGTGGTTGCAATAGCAACACCAGCACCTGAATCTATGATTGCTTTGGTTGTGTAACCTTGGTAGGTGATTGGAAGATAAGTATTACCTTCTTCACCCTCACACATGTCTCCTATTTTGTCTAGAGGTATCTCTGGTACCCTTTGCTTAGAGCCTGCTTTTGGCATGTTGGAATCAAGTTGTGGAACCTGATCCTTCACATGATTCCATAGCTCAGGTTTTGCTTTGAGCAGCTCTTCTAGAGTGAGATGACACTGAACCTTAGTGTTCTTCATGACATCCGTGTTCCTTGGAACCACTGAGTCTTCATTTCTTACTAGTATTGTGGGAGCTCTAATTTGGAGAGATTCAGATTCCCATGGGCCTGGAAATTGAGGCAATTCTTCTAGGGTATTAGATTCAAAATCTAATCTTTCGTCTTCTTGTTGTTCTGCTTCATCTTCGTAAATAGATGGAATGTCTTGGGAAAATTGATCATGAAGATCATCAATCTCAGGAATAGGAGGGGAGTTACCCTTCTCCTTGGCCCATTTCTCTTCTTGTATTTCTCGCAAGAACTCTTGAGAGTACTGTTGAATTGAAGGAGGCATTCCAACATCCGTGGAATTAGGAACATGAGCTCCCATTGGTGGTGAGCTTCCTCTCTCAATAACTAGCTGAGCCTGTGGAGGTAAAGAAACTTGTGGTTTGTTTACCAACTGCTCTAATCTTTCTAGTAACCCTTGGAACTGCAAATCTGGTTTGACAGAGTTTTTCTGATTGAACTTTTGACTAGTCTCAAGTATAGCTTGAGCTTGTTCTACCATTTTCATGCACATTTTCATTCATTCAATCTCTAAATCCGCTCTAGGGTAACTCTTGTCTAGAATTGCAGCTGTTGACCCTTCTTGAAGACGAGCCTGGTAGGCCTTGAACATCATGTCCAAGCCTTCTGGGGTTGGATCTGCAAGAACAGACCCTGGTTGCGGCCTATTTACAATGGGTGGTGGGGTGGGATGAGGTGGAGTGGATGGAGTTTCGGCATGCGAGGGGCTTTGAGATGCAATGTCTTCTATTTTTTATTTTGCTTCTTTTAAGCTTTCTTCTAGTTCCGATAACTTTTTATTCCACTTGAGATTGGCCTTTTCTCTGGTATCTTTCCATGTTCTTGTTTTCCTCTTACTAGGCTCTCCTGATTCACTTGACTCCAATTGTTCTGCTGGTTTATCCTGCTTTAATGCTTGTGCCCTAGTAACTGCCTGTATAGGTGCCACATTACTGCTACTTGAACTTGAATCTGCCACTAAGCCTACCACATTAATGGGTGTAATCTTGGGTGCACTAGAGGGGTTTCTTGGACAATCTCTAGGGAGATGGTCTTTGCCACAATCAGGAGAAAAAGCATGTATTGTGATAGCTTGTCCTTGACTCAGAGATGGTGGGTGGGGACAATCACGAAGGAAATGGTCGCCCTGACATCTGAAACATGGTCCTCTAGGGGCTTGTGGTCTTACTTGTCTTAATTGGGGCCTAGGGTTAGCATTTGTGTACATGAGATTTGAGTATTCAGGCTCCCAATTTTGTTCCATAAGTGGTGCCTCATATTGATATGGATAAATCTCACTATGTTCAGGTGACTCTGTGTAATAAGCATGTGGACTACCTTCATGGGAGTAGTCTGAACTATGAGCATGAGAGTCATTATCTGGTATCAATGGGGTTAGTGGGACCAATGCTCTATTTGGATTTTCCTCTCCCATGGCATACTTGACTGGAATCGCGTTGGCAGGAGTTGGTGGTTGGTTTCCCAAGACTGGTTGTGGCCTATATTGTGTCTGATATTGCTGTTGTGGTCGATAATATGGCTGTTGGTATTGGTTCTTATATCTCCCTTGTTGGAAAGGTTGCTGATAAGTTTGTCTAACAGCCTGCCTATTGTAGGGACAATCTTGAGCCGTATGGTTTGTGTACTTCCTTTCAATAGTGCAGTATGGGGTATTCCTTTCTCTCATGTTCTGGTTGTGCATTAGGCATACATTAGCCATGTGGTCCCCTCCGCAGGTATAACATCCATTCAATGAGCTGACTCGTAGTATTTGTCTATTTTGAACTCCTAGCTTCTTGGCAACTTGCTCAGCTATCTCATCTATTTCCGTGGAGATTTTCGAAGTATGACTAGTAGAACTATCAGAATCCTTATAGAGTTTGGACAATCCTAACTCCTCACCCAAGTTATGTTCTATGTCAATGCACGTCCGCACACACTCTTCTATGGATCTAGGCTCTTTCAAGTACATATATGATCTTAACTTTGTGCTCAGTAAGCCATCTAAGAACAAATCCACTTGTTTGGCTGGTGTGGGTAACTCTGGAGTAGGGCATCTTTCTAGGTACTTTTTGAACCTTCTACCTGCTAGTCGCACTATTTCTTGGGGTGTCTGCTTGAAACTGTGGATCAAGGATGATGTGTTATGCCTAATACCACTCTTGGAAAATTCTACAATGAATTCCTCTAGCAGTTGACCTATATCGCGATAGCTGCTTCTACTCAGTGGTTAAAACCAAGCTAAGGCAGTGCCCTTAAGGGTCAAACCAAATGCCTCATACTGGGTGAACGAGTCCTCAATTTGTTCGGCTCTCAGCACTTGTTTGTACTCGGCCACATGATCATAAGGATCCCCTGTCCCATTGAAATAGTTCTTCATTGCCTTGATCACTTGAATGGGTCTAAGGGTTCTTGGGTACTCTCGAGGTCTAGGCAATGGAAAATCATGTTCATCTCTTTGTTGCATATGTGCTTGGTGTCTCTCTCTTTCAGGTTTTTCATTTTCAAATCCTGATCTATTTCCCCTCACTGTGTGTGCAAAACTTACCTCAGGTCTCTCTCTAGTTCTTTCTCTCTGGGCTTCATGAGCTTGGGATGATCCTACTCCTTGGGGACCATGGGAAACATTGGATCTTGGTGGAGGGAAAATCAATTCACTCTTCCAAGTATATGCATGTCTATCATGTTCTGTTACCAAGAATATCTTCTCTGATGTGTTATCCAGGTACACAACTTTGCCTGGTATCTCAGGGTCTTTGAATTCATAGATGATGACTATGCCCAGTTGGCTAGGTTGATCTGGCTTGAATCTCCAAAAGGCTTCCTCTGTTTCTTTATTCAAGAATAGTTCTATGCTTTTGTTGTCTTGAGGGATCCAGTCTGGGGTGATCACTCTGGTCAAAACTGACTTACCTCTAGGAGTCTGGGGTCCTTGTCCTACATTTCCTTGTTCTAGGTCTCCTATCTCATTCTCATGAATGACATTTCCAAACTCATCGGTCCTATCTGGTAGGTTGGTGACCACATACATGGTTCCTTCCTTATCAATGTATGAACCCTCTTCAAACTTGAGGAGGGTCAACTTCAAAATATCCTATCTGAAAATCAACGCATTATTCTTATAAAAAACAGTTGAGGCCATGTAGGATTCGAAACGAGCTTTCCAACGAGCTATAGAGCTCAAAAAATGGAATTTGAATGAAAAAGTTATGTCAAATCAGGCTTCTGGGGGTTAAAACAGGCAAACAGGACCTTTGGAGAAAATCGCGATTTTGTGAACTTTTAGAGAATCGCGATTTTGTGAATTTTTAGAGAATCGCGATTTTATACCTTGAGAATCGTGCTTTCACAAAATCGTGTTTTGGCTGAAAATCGTGATTTGTGAGAATCGCGATTTTGAGCACAGAATCGTGTTTTTAGAGAATCGCGATTTTGAGCACAGAATCGTGTTTTTAGAGAATCGCGATTTTGTCTCAGAGAATCGTGTTTTTGAAAATCGCGATTTTGAGCAGAGAATCGTGTTTTCACAAAATCGTGGTTCACAGAATCGTGTTTTCACAAAATCGTGATTTCACAAAATCGTGTTTTCACAATTTTGCTGAAAATCGTGATTGGTGAGAATCGCGATTTTGAGCAGAGAATCGTGTTTTTGAGAATCGCGATTTTGAGCACAGCCACAGAATCGCGTTTTCTTAGAATCGTGTTTTTTGGCTAAAAATCGTGATTTGTGAGAATCGGGATTTTAAGCAGACAATCGTGTTTTTTGAAAATCGCGATTTTGAGCAAAAAAATCGTGTTTTCACAGAATCGTGTTCTAGAGAATCGCGATTTTGTCTCAGAGAATCGTGATTCACAAAATCGTGTTTTTCACAAAATCGTGGTTCTCATAATCATGTTTTTTGACATGAAAATCACGATTTTGTCTCAGAAAATCATGTTTTCACAAAATCCTGTTTTAGAGAATCGTGTTCTCACAGCATCGTGTTTTTGGCTGAAAATCGTGATTTGTGAGAATCTAAATTTTGAGCACAACCACAGAATCGCGATTCTGAGAATGACCACAGAATCGTGATTCTTTCAGCAAGCTTTTAGGCGGGAAACAGAAAATCGTGATTTTCAAAAAAATTTGAATTTTCACAAAATCGTGATTTTCGTCACAGAATCGCGTTTTTTGGCGGGAACTTCAAATTTTTGAGCGCCGAGCAATGGCGAGCTCCGTATGAGCAGAAAATCATGAAAAACACAGGCGCTTGTTCTCCCTTGCACTTCCTAACTCCTTCCCACACAATAATGCATGAAAAATGGTATGAAAATGGTGAAAATGCACAAAAAAACAAGAAATTTCTATGAAGAAGAAGATGGAAGAAGGTGGAGATGATGATGATGAAGAAGATGAAGAAGAAAAATCAGAAAATGAACAAAAATGACAGTTTTTTTACCTTCCAACGTCGCAAATTTACGATCTTACCATCACAACGCTCGTCCTCGAAACTCTCTCCCCAGCAAGGCGCCAAAATTTGGTGTAGCTCAAGCGTAAGCACCACCTCCTTTACTTGTCAATCCGCGAAGACGTGAGGACCGGTATGAAGACCACGAGCAAGTGAAGGCACAAGTGCGTGAGTGAAAGCACACAAACATGCACACACATACACACACACGCGCACAAAGTAAGATCAAAGAGAGGAACAACGGAAAGCTTCGATTGCAAAAGAGTTCTCTTACAAATGCTCTATTCTCTTACAAGCTAACCTCAAAAATGAGCTCTCTAGCTCTTTTTATAGTTTTTTGACTAGTTTTGGCCCTGTCCAGACCTAGTGTCCGGCCTAGTTAAAAATTAGGTTCCAGGGCTTATTTGAGGGCTCAAACAAAGTCTAAAAAATATGAAAATTGGTACGATGGTACTTCTAATACTCCTCAAGCTCAAGGACTCCTCGGCTTGAACAAAATGGAGTTATAAAAATAGATAATGGTATTTACAATGGTTTTTAGTGATGAAAATCACTATTTTTGTAGGGGATTCTTCTGAAAATTTGACATACACTTCTTGGAGCTCCCTACTTGTTCCCTTTCCTTGTGTCTCCACCTTTTGATGTGCTTCCATGCTTTGTCCTTGACTTTGAGCTTCAACAGTAATCATTGAACTCTCGGGAGAAGTATTCTCCACCTCCATCAGACCTCAGTCTTTTAAGCTTTCGACCTGTGAGTCTTTCAGCATATGCATGAAAATATCTAAAAGTTCCAAACACTTCTGATTTCTCTTTCAAAACATAAAGAGTTATCCATCTTGTTGCATCATCAATGAAAAGGACATAATACCTTGATCCGCTAATAGATCCTTCCTTTGTGGGTCCCCATACATCTGTATGTATGAGTTCTAGCACACCATTATGTTTGAATCCTTTCTTCTGGAAAGGTAACCTGTGGGCTTTTCCCATCTGACAAGCTTCGCATTTGTGAATCATGTGTTGGTTCTGTACGTTTGGTAATCCCAGTACAGACTGATTCGCTATCATAGCTTTGATTCCTTTTTCATTGAAATGACCTAATCTCTTGTGCCAGAGATCAAGTTCTGTAATCACCTTTTCATCATGTGTGAGCAACGCTTGGCCAATGTTCCCTTGTACTCTTAAAGTAAAGAGTCTTTCTTCTTTCTTACCGGAGACGATCTGATTATATCCGTTCTTGGGATCTTCTACAAATACTCCTTTGTTTGTGAATCTGACCTGAAAACCTTTCTCAACTATCTGTCCCACACTAATCAAATTTTTTGGTATTGTTGGAACATACAAAACATTGGTTAGCAAATCTGCTCCACTCTTACATTTCACCTTTCCAATTGAATGTACGCTATGTCTTGTATTGTCACATGTTTGAACAGTATGACTCGAACTTCCTTTTTCCAGTTTTGACATCAGTTCTATGTTTCGTGACAAGTGATTAGAACATCCAGAGTCAATGTAAAATACCTTTACATCTTCGTTATCAGATGTGCTGATTGAGTTCATCATCAATGATGTATGATTTTCATTCTGTGTGTCATTTGCGTAGTTGTTGTAGGTGGTGTTGTAGGATTGGCCCTGTCCCCAACTTCTTGTTCCACCTCTATCGTAGCCTCCACTTTGATTCTGTCTACCCTTTTGGAAGTTACCTTGATATCTTCCGCTTCTGCCTCTGTTATTACTGTTCTGATTTTGATTTGATCCCTGTTGGTTGTGCCAACAGTCATACGCCAGATGATTACTTAGTCCACAAATCCAGCAAGCTTTCTTGTTGGTATTCTGACTACTTCTTCCTCTTCCAAAACCTCTTGCTTTGCCGGTGCCTTTACCTCTAGCATAATAGGCCTGAGAGCTCGACTCTTCTTCGTCTTTTGGTTTACCTTTGTCTTTCTTCTTGTTCTTCATGTACATTGCTGAACTTTGTCCTTTGTGTCCATCTCCTTTCAGGTCTTGCTCATATGTGAGCATCAAACCAAGCAACTGATTTAAATCTGGCACAAAATGATTTAAAGAAAGTTCAGTTGAGAGTACGAAAGGTTTCCACCTTTCATCTCCTCTCAAACCTGTAAGCAGTTGCGCTATCAATCTGTGATCTTCGACTTCTTCATTTATGGATCCAAGACTATCTGCTAGATCCTTCATCTTAGCAACATAGTCACTAATGCTTTGACTCGACTTCTTTTTGAACGTTGTGAATTCGGACCATAAGCTAGCTTTCCTAGCTTTCGTAGTATTTTGGAAGTGGTCTTCCAATGCGCTCCATATGTCCTCCGCTTTCTCTAGACCTCTAATGTGCGGTAGTAGATTATCTGAAACAGTGTTGTAGATGTAGGCTCTTGCCGTTGCATCTTTCTTCTGCCACAACTTCAAAGCTTCTAACTCTTCTTTTTCTGGTTGGCTATCATCTTCGAAGGTCGGCTTCTTTTCTTCTCCGGTCACATACATCATTAAGTCCTTACTCATAAGTAAGGCTTCCATACGCATTACCCACGCGGGATAATTATCTTTGTCCAGCTTATCAATTTGGACATGATCTGCCATGATCTTCTTGTTTTCTTTAGGTTGCCTTTGAGAGTCTTTTGGCTCTGATGCCGCTCGTGGAACTAACCTACTCTGATACCACTTGTGGGCGATAACTTTCGCTCTGCTATCGCTGATGATGGTCGTCACGACAAAGGCTTGAACCTTGTCAGGCCTGCGAAAATTGCCGCTCCGTTGAATAGAGAGCTAAGCTAGAGTGACATGGAACACCTCTGTAATCAACAGTAGCTTAGCAAGATTACTGTCGCTTAACTGTGTTAAATTGTGACTTGAATTCCACCGAAACTTCACTAGACTGTCACTGGGACGTCACCGAAATTTTACCGGAATATCACCAGAATGAACGTTGATTCTGCTCGTGATTACTTCAAATGAATTATGTGAAGTAAGGAAGTGATACGTGAACTTCCTTCACCGAATGAACTTCTTCTTGAAGCTTAAAGAAAACTTCACAGTTCTGAAGTGCCACTTTCTGGTTAGACTTTGTACTGTGTATACATATCCATTCCACCGGAAACTGTGATCAGATCAAAGTAGAGACGTCTAGCTACAAGATGAGCTATCTCTCATACAAAGCTTTGAATTCTACTGCGAGATATACTTCGTTGTTCTACCAGAAAAACTCGCTTTCCTGAGAAAACTATAACTGACCAAAAATGCGTCTACTAAGATATCTTTGACCGAGATATTCGTTTACTGAGAGAATACCGAGGGACACGTTTAGTAACGAACTGTAACTGTTAATGGTTAACGAACTTTCTACTATAACACGAAAAAAAAACTCAGATTCTTCACATGCGAACAGTGCGCGCAACTTCCACATGAACATGTGTTTTCTATTAGAGAAGATGTGTACAAACAAGCTTGGCCTCTTCTTGCTCAAGCTGTAGAAACTCTCCTACACTGAGTAGTTTCTTGTTACCATCTCTCTCAGATGAATACCTGACATTCCAGGTTTCTGTTATTCATCTGTACATACGCGATCTATGGCGTCTTCTGGGAACTTCTCACTCTCTCTTCACTCATACGCGATCTCTCATAATCCTCTTCTTCTCATCATCCGAGTCCTTCAATCCTTGGTGTATATATACACTTTTCTTCTGTGCTCTTCCACACTCTCATTCTTTAATTCACGTTATGCGTGCATTACGCGCCCACCGCGGTTTATTGCTCTGTTACTCGTACAATTCTTGATTCTGGTTAATGGACTGATTCTGCATGCTGTACAACTGAGGCTTTTGATTTTCTGAAGATTCCACTTCTTTCCTTTTTCCTTTTATGTCTGTCTGTCTGTCAAATTCATGAGTGATTCCTCAACAAAGGAGAGCACAAAGAGCACATAATCACAAAAATTTGAACTTCAAAAAGTCCAAGTATCATGACCAGTTGAGTTTTGGTATCACGATATTGAAATTCCCATGTATCACAATACTTGACAGGTATTGTGTATCATCGATACCTCATACTCTCTATGTATCATGATACCGAGATATCATGTATCATTGGGTTCAGTATCATCACCAACTGTGTATCCTATATTGTCGATACTTCAAAAGTATCGTGTATCATGAGAGGGTAGGTATCATGTATCACGAGAGGGTATGTATCGTGTATCATGTATTGTGTCTCGTGATCATGTATCTTGGAGCATTGTGTATCGTTTGGGAACAAAGTATTGTATTGTAAAGTCCAATATCGTGTATCGTTTACCATTTGAGTATCATATATCACGACAACTTCTAGTATCATATCATGGGAATTTGAGTATCACGTATCAGGCAAACCAAGGTATCATGTATCGGCTATTTTAGATATCGTGTATCTTGCCATATCAAAGTATCATGTATTGTGTGGGAACCAAGTATCATATCGTGAAGTCCAACATGATGTATCATGATAGTTCTTGGTATTGCATCATGGAAAATTTTGTATCATGTATCGTGCCTAAGGCAAGTCTCATATGGAGAGAATTAGTATTGTGTATCATCCAAATCAAGGTATCGTGTATCGCCATTTTAGATATTGTGTATCATCGCAAAGTCAAGTATCATATCATGGAGATCAATATCGTGTATCACCTAAGCTGAGGTATCATGTATCATAGGATTCGTGTATCGTGTATCATCCAACACAAGTATCATGTATTGTGTCTGTAATAAGTATCGTGTATCATGGAATCAGGAAAAAGTGACTAGAAGGCTCTGAAGGAGGAAATTAAAATTCTGAGTTCTTAAGTATTGACCAAGGATATTCAATAGAGTTGGTAGATTACCCAAGAGGATCCAACAACTAAGTGGTGAACAAACCTAAGACTTGGACGAGTGCTAGGGAGCCGAAGAAGCGTAATATCATCGGTGGGAAGTGTTACTCAAAAGAGTATACATTCTATCTACTCTAAGACATCTAGTGACTCAGAAGAAGAACACATGATGGATTCAGAAGACATGCATAGCTCATTGTCATTGTTCGGGCTCATGTCAGTGATAGAAGGGGAGTATAGGATGTCCCTACAATACATCTCCACTCATGTGCATGGATTGCCTATCTACCTTGATGGCCTAAATAGGTCGGTAGCTAGAATAAAAAATTCTACAGATGTAGAGATTGTCCCAAGACGAGCTGTTAAATATGAAGGAGAACTTTACATGGATAAGTTAGGACACATGTATGCAGTGACTGAGTTCTGAGAAAGAACGAATGAGAGAGGAGAAGTCGAAGAACTATAAAACTCTACTAGACCTGATAACGGAGATAATGTGACCACTCCAAGGGGGAAAACAATAATCACCAATGTATGGAGAGAATATATGATACCTCAGCATGATGACTTGTACTTCCTTCATCATTAGACTTCTTACCTTTACCTTTTCTATCCTTGTTTTTATTCTTATATGTGTAGAGAGTAGAGGATTGATTACCTTTTTGGTTGTCTCCATTCTGCATATGTTTTGCTTGATGGGTGAAAAATTTCCCATCACTGTGTTGAAGTCCGGAACTTGCATGTCCATGTAAAGATCCATAGCTCTGGTGAAGCTCTCCCATTACATCACCCTTGATACCATTGATGACTTGCCTTACTATTTTCTCTTCCTCAATGACATCTGTAATGCTTCCAAGCTGGTCTACAATGTCCTTCATCTTGGTGAGAAAATCAGTCACACTTTGGCTGGGCATCTTCTTGAGTGTTGTAAACTCCATCCATAGTTGACTTTTTTTGGCCTTGGTGCTTGATGAGAACAATGCTTCTCAAGCATTCCATATCTCTTGTGAATTCTTGCAATTCCTAATGTGAGGCAGTAGAAAATCAAAGATAGAGTTGAGAATGTATGACCTTGCAAAATCATCCTTTGAGCACCATGCATCAACCCTTCCTGCTCCTCTTCTGTTGGTCGGCCCTTGCCTCTGAGTATTGGCATCATCTCATCTCCAGATATGTAACCATAGTGGTCCCTTCCTTGTAGATAGGCCTCCATCTTGAGTGAACATGTTGAGTAATTACCTCCATCTAATTTTTCAATAGCTTAGGGAAATCCATCAGCCATGATGCTTAGTTGCTTTGATAGCACTTTGAAGAGGTGATGGGATATAGACATAAATGAGTGGGTGTTTTCCAAAACCTACTCTATACCAGCCAATATAGCTTTAGGAATGCTTGACGTACTTTCTTAGCTTCCAAAACATGCTTGAAAAAACACTAAGTTCTTTGGAATATCATTACTAGATGATTGCATCAAAACAGATAAGTTTGCACTTCAGAAGATTTAGTAAAACCTTCTATTTTGGGAAGAGCTCTAAGTAGAATGTTTATAGCTCATGACTTGGCAAGAATTGACCAGAGAGCTTCTGCACACATCTAATTGGAGTGTCTAGATAACTAAAGCAAGTATTTCATGAATTCTTTTGGAATTTACACTAAGCAATAAGTATAACAAGTCAAGGGGGTAAACCCAACTTTCTAGGAACAAGATTAATTGCAGACATAGTCACCTTCAAAAACATTAGCTTGAAAGTTACTCATCAAAAAGTTGATGAAAATGTGTATGTAGATTCAAGACACTCTATCTAATTGATCAGAGTCGAATCTCGGAGAATAGATACTCACACATAGAGAAATCAACCACACAAGATGATTGTGTACCTCAAGATACTCTAGTAGTACATAGAGAATGAATAGTCAAGCTATACGAATCATAATCTATATTGATATTTCACATATGATACAAGCAAGATATGGAGGGTTACTTTCACTTGATTTAAGTATATGTATACTTACTACCTCAATTCAAAAATCTTTGAATAGCTCTCTCTTCCCACGACTAGAAGGGGGACTATTTGTACATGAATTTGAATTTGAAATTTAATGAGTCATCCACCTAAAAGTGAAGCAAACTTTAAGGATGATTTCAATTTTAATCAAAAGCTAAGTTTTGGATTTTTCCTCCCTCTTTCCACAATATTCCTTCTACTTTTGGCATCCAAGATAAGTACATAGATTTTACTCTTGGAGGTTTTACAAACATGTGTTCACATGACCACATCTCTATGAGATAGATTATGAGAATAGTCCAAGATCTTAAAGCAATTCTCTTAGGCTTGCTTCTTGCACCAACAAAGAGCTCTTGCACCAACAAAGAGCTCTTGCACCTATCAAGAAGTGATGTCTAAAGCACGAATGAGATCACAACCAACAGACATCAACTCCATGACCATCCAGGAACACCCTTTAGAGAGGCCTCCCATGTTCTACAATCATTTAGGTGACATTCACATCCAAGACCCTCCATCGAGATGAATAGAGAGGGTGCATGCACACTCGCACTAGCTTAATGAGTTAGCAAGAACATTGGGGATGCACTCTACATATGGGAGTCCAAGTTTGAATTCAATAATATATGGGGTCGATTTCAGTTCTTCTCCAAAAAGAGTTTGAAGAGTTACAAAACGTGGCATAATTACATAACATTTGGGAAAGAGCAAGATTGCAAATTTTCCAGTGCTTCATTGCCAAAGCAAGATTCCTTGAGGTGTTATTATTTGATTCAGACTCTTTAGTCCAAAGCAAATAAGGACCTTCCTAGTTCATTCATGGTACCATCACTAATGTTCAACCAAGAATTTAAAAATTTCAAGTTGTCATAGAAGTTGGTAAGTGATGCTTTGAACCTAGAGAGCATGAACATCCCCATAGATAAAGAGACTCAAATATGAGATGCTATGAAGAAAAAAGATAATTTAAAGATCACTTAGATGCACTACAAAGAATACGGGGGCATAGCAACAGTTAACGTTGAGGAAATATTTTCTTAAACCCCTCCTTAATAATACCTTATGTATAGATATGTACCCCTATAGTATTTTTATTTTTCAAACCTTCATGGAAACCATAAATATATGTATTTGAAGGAAATAAAAAGCCAAGAATAAGGTGGGCCCACCATAGTAAAGTAGCTACCCTTACCTGCAGTGAATGGTAGAATCAAATCCCAAGTTAGATATGGAGTGGGACAAATATTTTTATAAATTCAAATACTTAAGCTTGACCCACTCTCCCTTTTGAAAGAGTCCAAAAAACTTTTCAAAGACACAAGCCCCACCATAGACTTTTGAGTCCTACACAAAGATTCTTGACAAATGGGACATGTGATTGACTTTTTGGACCCAAAACCATGCATAAAATATTCCAAACACCCAAACTCGGATTTGAGGCTCACTCCCACGAAATGGAGATGCTATTTATAGTATTTTTATGATTTTTCATGAAAAAATCCAAGATATGACCATATGGGATAAGATGAACACCTTAGAATGGCCAAAAATCTTCTAGGAATTTGTCAATATTGTATTTTCCAACACACAAGTGACACATCTAGAAGATTCTCCCAAATAATATCATCTCCAAATATCTTCCCAAAAGGCCTATAAAAGGACCCCCTTGGGTGCCCTCAAAACAAGAAGAGTTGTATGCAGGTACACGCTCTGGGTGTAGTGAGCACTCCAAACCTAGGAGAAGGAGTCTACTCTATGTCATTGTATTGAGAGAGCTATACAAACTCCTAATTTGTAAGTCCCCCATGCCTTTGTAATATTTTCTATTTCAATCAAGTTCATTTCTCCAATTCCTTCCATTTCCATTACCCTGAATCTTTGCTTATTCTATACAATACACCCTCTCTTCTTCTCTCATTTCCTACTTCTTCCATCTTCCCTCCCTCTTCTCCATCATTCCCCAAACCCGTTGAAGATTGTGGTACCACTTGGCTCCTCTTTTCATTGAGAATCTCATTCTTGTGAATGATTTGTGTTTTGTGTGTTGGTACTAAGAGGGCAGTGCGGATCACCCTTGCCTTAAGAGTACCTTTGTGTTGATTGTGTTTAAGTGTACTAAGAGGGCAGCGTGATCATCCCCACCCTAAGACTTCCATTTTATTTGTGTGACAAGACGGCTCGGACCACCCTTGCCTTGGCAGTGATGTGTGTTTTTCATGTGAGTGATTTTGTAGGAGCTTGGTGTCCCTCATCTTCAATTCCATTCCCTATTTATGAGTTGAGCATCGAGGAAGTGTTAGAGGCCATTTCCTTAATGCCCCTCTCATAACCTGGTGTCCCCAGCGAGGAACTCATTCATGAATTTCCAAAACCCCAACAACCAAAATCGTCCCATTCGTCCAAACCAACCTTATCAACCAAGACCCCTTCTTTCTGTCCATATCGCATATAGTAGAAAGATACTCTTCCAACAACGCATAGTCTATCATTTCGGTGCAGAGCATTTGGCAGAAATCCTTGAATCTCAAGAACCCTTTATCTTTCCAGTTTTAGAATATACCCTTAGTTTTGACGTCTCGATCTTCATTCTTTTGTAAGAAATTTCCAATTTCAAGTTCAACCATGGCAACAATCTTCCCACACTTCTACGGAAGGCCCAATGAAGATGTTGTAGAGTTTTTGTACAACTTGGAGATGGCTTACCTTATCACAGGAAGGGATCAAGAAGCTATCAAGCTAAAGGCTTTTTCGTTGGTCCTAAAGGAGGAAGCAAGAATATGGTACAACAACCTATCCAATGAAGCAACAAGAAGCTGGGAAGTAGTGCGAGAAGCATTCATAGCATGGTACCGAAAGAAGGATACACTAGAAGGATTGTGGCAACAATTGCTCTCACTAAGGCATGTCACACTTGAAGACTTTTCAAATTATGAGTCTACGTTTCAGTGTGTATGGAGTAATTGGGAGAGTAGCCTAGGGGCAAATGAAGTAGCTCCACAGTTCTTGAAAAGGGATAGATTCATCTCAAGACTCTTCCCTTCTCTGAAACAAAAGGTGGAGTCACAATTTCCAGGTACTTTTGAAGAAGCATTAGATATAGCAAGAGTTAAGTGTAGAAAATTAAAGTTTGAGTCTTCAAAAGTTGAAAAAGTAGAACATATGGATGTTATTCCGCTAGTACCAGCTACACAGGTAGAGAAAGGAGAAGATCCACAACAAGATATTTTGCAGAAGCTCACACAACAGTTGGAAAACCTAACACTCAACTTGGTGAGGAGCCAACAAGACAGACCACAAAGGGAACAAAATCGAGGACAACGACGACAAGCACAAGAGTTTATATGCTACAATTGCAACGAATGTGGCCATGGTATGTACAATTGCCCTCACCCTCGTAGGAATCCAGGTGATATGTATCATGTTAGGAGGCCGCCACAATATGCACAAGAACAACAACAACCAGCAAATATTCCATCTGTCCCAATGGCTCAAGGTGACCAAAGGCAAGTGAATGTTTTGGAGTTGACCGAGGAACAAGAGACTATGGATACAATGCCAATCAAGAGGACAAGGGTGCAAGACAGAGATCGATCTCAAGATGAAGATTCCAGCATGGGTACACAAACGAAGAAAGGAAGAGTTGCCGAAGGAGAAGCTAGTAAAAGAAAGAGAAGGCCAAGGAGGAAGATCACGATGGAAGACTTTCCTCTAGGTAAGGGCATCGAACCTTATGACTTGATTGAGGATATATCTATACAGAAACCAAATATCACATGGCCATAATTACTCCAACTATCTTCAAAAACTAGGAGGGAATGGTCCAAGCTAGTAAGCACTAGGAGGGCTAAAAACAAGGAAATTAACCTTATAAGAGCCAATGTATGTGATTATGTGGTACCCACAGTGGATGCATATGTAAAAGGAAAAAGGATTTCCAATGTGTATGTTGATGGTGAAGCACAGATGTGTGTCATGACAGAAAAAACAATGCATAGGTTAGGCTTGGACGTGACAGGACCATCTGCGTATCAAGCTAAAATGGCAAATAATAGTGTTGTTAAATGTGTTGGTGTAATTGAAAATTTAAGAATCAGAGTATGTGATATAGAGGTTGCTTTGGATATGTATGTCATTGCAACCAAAGGGGAGGGCTACCCTATCATATTAGGACGTCCATGGTTAATTGCAGTAAAAGTAGATCAAAAATGGGGTTCTGGCCTTCTAGTTCTCAAACCAAATGATAGAACAAAGTCAGTTACGTATGATTTGAAGGACCAAAAGAAGGAAGATCACAGGTATGAAACAACTGTGGATGAAGAGAGTTCTTGCTATGATAGAGATTCTAGCAGTGAGGAATCGACAACGGAAAATGATTCATCGACACTCAAAGTCATGGGTGTGATCTTTCAAGGAAAAGAAGATGGATGCAAAGAGGATGATCTACAACAACCACAAAGTGAGGACTCCATGCCTAAAGTGGATCTCCAAAAGATGCTAGCGAAAGATCTCACCTCAGAGGAAAGGACCACGTACATCAACATGCTCAAAAGGTATCCCAAATTGTTCATTAAAGATTATAATGAGATACAAGGTGTAACAGTTATTCAGCATCATATCGAAATCAAGCCAGAAGCAAAGCCAGTTGCGCAAAAGCTCAGAAGGATCGCAACACTTCAACAAGAGGCTCTATTAAATGAGGTAAAAAGACTCACAAATGGTGGTTTCATTTACCTTGTATCAGATTCAGAATGGGTGTCTCCAGTTGTAGTTACCCCAAAGAAGAATGGTAAATGGAGGGTGTGTATAGACTATAAACCCTTAAATGCAGCAACAAAGACAGATCATTTTCCACTACCCTTCCAAGATGAGATTCTAAATGAAGTGGAAGGTCATGAAAGGTACACTGTATGTGATGGATACTCAGGATACTTTCAAATCCGGATAGCTGAGGAGGACCAAAGGAAGACCACATTCATTATGCCATGGGGATGCTTTGCTTATTGGGTAATGCCTTTTGGCCTAACCAATGCACCTGCAACATTTCAAAGGTTTATGAACTATGTTTTTCAACCATTCTTTGGATCATCAATAAGGGTGTACATGGATGACTTTTGCATATATAGCACTAGAGCCATGCATTGTCAAAAAGTTGAAGAAGTTTTAAAAAGATTGTATGAGCTTGGGGGTCAATTGAATCTTGATAAATGTCATATTGCTGAGAAAGAAGTAGTTCTTCTTGGACATCTCATATCAGAAAAGGAGTTTCAAGTTGATCCATCCAAAGTGGAAGCCTTATTGGCTCTACCTCCTCCTCCAACAACAAAGCACACCCTCACTTTTGTACAAAGGTACGCTACATGTCACGGTTCATCCACCTTCTATCTGAAATCATATCTCATTACAAAAGCTTGCACAAGATAGTGTCTTTTCATGGGAGGATATCCATAATGAATTTTTTGAAGAAATCAAAAGATTACTCAGCACTCTACCCACATTGATGCCACCAAATATGGGAGAGACTTTCTATGCGTGTCCAGGTGCAGGTGAAGAAGCAATCGGAGTGGTCTTACTCCAGAAGGATACAAAGATATCTCACATGCATCCTATTTATTTTGCTAGCAAGGTAATGAAAGAAAATGAGAAGAGATGCACAGATGCAGAGAAACTCATGTATGCACTTATGTTTGGAGTAAGGAAGTTTCGGTCTTACCTTCTTGCTAGGCCTTTCATTATTCTTACAACAGATCATGCATTTCCATACTTGTGTAGTAGAGGAAAGCACAAGAGCCAGTCTTGCATATATACTCACCTACAAGAAGTGGGAGAGGAAAATATCCAATGAGAGGGAGAGGGGAGCAACCTTGCATGAAGAAGATATTGAAGATGCACATACTGTATTTTTTGATGGTGCATATAAGGAGCATGTCGACAAAGCAACAGGAGGATTTCTGATATATGACCAAAACAAACAGCTCATCTTCAAGAAAGGTATATCTCTTTCTAATGCTCATTCAAATAATGAAGCAGAATATGCAGCACTATGTGAGGCGTTGCATGAATGTGTTCAACATGGTATCAAAAGGTTGATCATCAAAGGAGACTCAATGTTGATTAAGCAATTACAAAATGTTTGGTGTTGCAAAAGCCCAAATTTGTTTGAATGGTTGAAAAAGGTAAGAGTGTTATTAAAACAATTTGATAACACTCAAATGTGTCATGTACTAAGGAGCGAAAATAAGGAAGTAGATGCATTAGCAAATGAGCAATTTGATGGTTTCATAGCATCCATGAAGCTGGGAGACAACAGATTTGTAGGTCAAGATGGATTAGAAGATAACATTGAGTTTCTTGAAACTGGAGAAGCACCGAAGCACCTAAACAAGGTACAAAAGCATAGATTAGCAAAGAAGGCTTTACAGTACCAACTCATAGGAGATCATCTCTATGAGAAAGGTAAGGATCTTATCCTTAGAAGGGTCCCCATATCAGATGAAATAAAGAGCATTCTGGAATCATGTCATGATCATGCATGTGGAGGACACTTCTCACATGAAATAACGATAAGAAAAGTACTTCAAGCAGGGTATACATGGCCTACACTTCATAAAGATGTTCAATATTGGTGTAAAACATGTAATAAATGTTAGATTACAGGGAATAAGAGGCTTATGTATGAACCAAGGACGCTAGTCATATCTTATGGGCCATTCGAGAAATGGGGAATCGATGCAATTGGACCCCTACCAAGGACAAGCTCAGGGAAGCAGTACATCATTGTGGTAGTGGACTACATGACTAGATGGGCAGAAGCAGCTAGCACAAAAAGGACAACCGCACAAGATATTGGGAATTTCATTTATGATTTCATATGTTGTAGATTTGGGATACCTTTAGAGATAGTTTCTGATCATGGTCTAGGTTTTAGATCAGCTGTTTTGAATGATTTATTGATTAGATCAAACATAAGGCATAGATACTCCACACCCTATTATCCTCAATGTAATGGTCTTGTTGAAAAGACCAATGGAATTCTTTGTAAAATCATCAGTAAGCAGGTAAAGAAGCATTCTAAGGAATGGGACAAGCACCTCACTGCTGCATTATGGGCATATCACACATCCTACAAGGCATCCTTAGGATTCACTCCTTTTCATTTAGTGTACGGACAAGAAGCCTTATTACCAATAGAAGTGGAGATCCCAAGTCTCCACGTACTGCTAAAAGAAAGTGCAGAAAGTGAAGAAGAGGTCATCCAAAAGAGGCTTATAGATCTACAACACTTGAGTATGAAAAGGGAGCTTGCAGTGGAACATTACATCAATCAAGCACAGAAAAGAAGGGAGGAATTTAACAAACAACTAAAGGATAAAGGGTTAACAGAAGGAACTCTTGTTTTAAGGTATGATAATCGTTTTGATAACATGCATGATACAAAGTTCCAACCACGATGGGAAGGATCGTTTCTGATCAAGACAAAGTTCAAGAATGGAAGCTATCAACTCATGGATATGTCACGGAAGCTGCACAAGATGAAGGTCAATGGATGGAGGTTAAAGAAATACTGGCAGAGGATAGAAGAAAGCAATGAACAACAGGAACAATCAAGGGAGAACGATATATCAGTAGTTCTACAACAAGATGACACGCCTTGGAACATCAACAAACTCTTTGAAGGCTACAGACATGAATGCCTCTAGCCAAAGGGAGGGCTAAGTATGAGGAAATATTTTATGAAACCCCTCCTTAATAATACCTTATGTATAGATATGTACCCCTATAGTATTTTTATTTTTCAAACCTTCATGGAAACGTTAAATATAAGTATTTGAAGGAAATAAAAAGCCAAGCATAAGGTGGGCCCCACCATAGTAAAGTAGCTACCCTTACCTGCAGTGAATGGTAGAATCAAATCCCAAGTTAGATATGGAGTGGGACAAGTAGTTTTATAAATTCAAATACTTAAGCTTGACCCACTCTCCCTTTTGAAAGAGTCCAAAAAACTTTTCAAAGACTCAAGCCCCACCATAGACTTTTGAGTCCTACACAAAGATTCTTGACAAATGGGACACATCTGATTAACTTTTTGGGCCCAAAACCATGCATAAAATATTCCAAAGACCCAAACTTGGATTTGAGGCTCACTCCCACAAAATGGAGATCTTATTTATGGTATTTTTATGATTTTTCATGAAAAAATCAAAGGTATGACCATATGGGATAAGATGAACACCTTAGAATGGCCAAAAATCTTCTAGGATTTTGTCAATATTGTATGTTCCACCACACAAGTGTCACATCTAGAAGATTCTCCCAAATAATATCATCTCCAAATATCTTCCTACTCTATGTCATTGTATTGAGAGAGCTATACAAGCTCTTAATTTGTAAGTCCCCCATGCCTTTGTAATATTTTTTCTATTTCAATCAAGTTCATTTCTCCAATTTGTTCCATTTCCATTACCTTGAATCTTTGCTTATTCTATCCAATACACCCTCTCTTCTTCTCTCATTTCCTACTTCTTCCATCTTCCCCCCCTCTTCTCCATCATTCCCCAAACCCATTGAAGATTGTGGTACCACTTGGCTCCTCTTTTCATTGAGAATCTCATTCTTGTGAATGATTTGTGTTTTGTGTGTTGGTACTAAGAGGGCAGTGTGGATCACCCTTGCCTTAAGAGTACTTTTGTGTTGATTGTGTTTAAGTGTACTAAGAGGGAAGCGTGATCATCCCCACCCTAAGAGTGCCATTGTATTTTTGTGACAAGGCGGCCCACACCACCCTTGCCTTGGCAGTGATGTGTGTTTTTTATGTGAGTGATTTTGTAGGAGCTTGGTGTCCCTCATCTTTAATTCCATTCCTTGTATATGAGTTGAGCATCGAGGAAGTGTTAGAGGCCATTTCCTTAATGCCCCTCTCATAACCTGGTGTCCCCACTGAAGAACTCATTCATGAATTTCCAAAACCCCAACAACCAAAATCGTCCCATTCGTCCCAACCAACCTTATCAACCAAGACCCCTTCTTTCTGTCCATATCACATATCGTAGAACATACTCTTCCAACAACGCATAGTCTATCATTTCGGTGCAGGGCGTTTGGCAAAAATCCTTGGATCTCAAGAACCCTTTATCTTTCCAATTTTAGAATATACCCTTAAGTTTTGATGTCTGGATCTTCATTCTTTTGTAAGAAATTTCCAATTTCAAGTTCAACCATGGCAACAATCTTCCCACACTTCTACGAAAGGCCCAACAAAGATGCTGCAGAGTTTTTGGACAACTTGGAGATGGCTTACCTTGTCGCAGGAAGGGATCAGGAAGCTATCAAGCTAAAGGCTTTTCCATTGGTCCTAAAGGAGGAAGCAAGAATATGGTACAACAACCTATCCAATGAAGCAACAGGAAGTTGGGAAGCAGTGCGAGAAGCATTCATAGCACGGTACGGAAAGAAGGATACACCAGAAGGATTGTGGCAACAATTCCTCTCACCAAGGCAAGTCACACTTGAAGACTTTTCAAATTATAAGTCTAAGTTTCAGTGTGTATGGAGTAATTGGGAGAGTAGCCTAGGGGCAAATGAAGTAGCTCCACAGCTCTTGAAAAGTGATAGATTCATTTAAGGACTCTTCCCTTCTCTGAAACAAAAGGTGGAGTCACAATTTCCAGGTACTTTTGAAGAAGCATTAGATATAGCAAGAGTTAAGTGTAGAAAATTAAAGTTTTAGTCTTTAAAAGTTGGAAAAGTAGAACATATGGATGCTGTTCCGCTAGTACCAGCTACACAGGTAGAGAAAGGAGAAGATCCACAACAAGATATTTTGCAGAAGCTCACACAACAGTTGGAACAACTAACACTCAACTTGGTGAGGAGCCAACAAGACAGACCACAAAGGGAACAAAATCAAGGACAACGACGACAAGCACAAGAGATTATATGCTATAATTGCAACAAACATGGCCATGGTATGTACAATTTCCGTCACCCTCGTAGGAATCCAGGTGATATGTATCATGTTAGGAGGCCGCCACAATATGCACAAGAACAACAACAACCAGCAAATATTCCACCTGTCCCAATGGCTCAAGGTGACCAAAGGCAAGTGAATGTTTTGGAGTTGACCGAGGAACAAGAGACTATGGATACAATGCCAATCAAGAGGACAAGGTGCAAGACAGAGACCAATCTCAAGATGAAGATTCCAGCATGGGTACACAAACAAAGAAAGGAAGAGTTGCAGAAGGAGAAGCTAGTAAAAGAAAGAGAAGGCCAAGGAGGAAGATCACGATGGAAGACTTTCCTCTAGGTAAGGGCATCAAACCTTATGACTTGATTGAGGATATATCTACACAGAAACCAAATATCACATGGCCATAATTACTCCAACTATCTTCAAAAACTAGGAGGGAATGGTCCAAGCTAGTAAGCACTAGGAGGGCTAAAAACAAGGAAATTAACCTTATAAAAGCCAATGCATGTGATGATGAGGTACCCACAGTGGATGCATATGTAAAAGGGAAAAGGATTTCCAATGTGTATGTCGATGGCGGAGCACAGATGTGTGTCATGACAGAAAAAACAATGCATAGGTTAGGCTTGGACGTGACAGGACCATCTGCGTATCAAGCTAAAATGGCAAATAATAGTGTTGTTAAATGTGTTGGTGTAATTGAAAATTTAAGAATCACAGTATGTGATATACAGGTTGCTTTGGATATGCATGTCATTGCAACCAAAGGGGGGGGCTACCCTATCATATTAGGACGTCCATGGTTAATTGCAGTAAAAGCAGATCAGAAATGGGGTTCTGGCCTTCTAGTTCTCAAACCAAATGATAGAACAAAGTCAGTTAGTATGATTTGAAGGAACAAAAAAAGGAAGATCACAGGTGTAGCTCAAGTGTAAGCACCACCTCCTTTACTTGTCAATCCGCGGAGACGTGAGGACCGGTATGAAGACCATGAGCAAGTGAAGGCACAAGTGCGTGAGTGAAAGCACACAAACATGCACACACATACACACACACGCGCACAAAGTAAGATCAAAGAGAGGAACAATGGAAAGCTTAGATTGCAAAAGAGTTCTCTTACCAAAGTTCTATTCTCTAACAAGCTAACCCCAAAAATGAGCTCTCTAGCTCTTTTTATAGTTTTTTGACTAGTTTTGGCCCTGTCCAGACCTAGTGTCCGGCCTAGTTAAAAATTAGGTTCCAGGGCTTATTTGAGGGCTCAAACGAAGTCTAAAAATTATTAAAATTGGTATGATGGTACTTCTAATACTCCTCAAGCTCGAGGACTCCTCGGCTTGAACAAAATGGAGTTACTAAAAATAGATAATGGTCTTTACAATGGTGTTTAGTGATGAAAATCACTATTTTTGTAGGGGATTCTTCTGAAAATTTGACATACACTTCTTGGAGCTCCCTACTTGCTCCCTTTCCTTTTGTGTCCACCTTTCGATGTGCTTCCATGCTTTGTCCTTGACTTTGAGCTTCAACACTCCCCCCCCTCTCGAGTCTGTCGTCCCTGACAGACCCTTGTTAGAAGGGCTGTTCTATGTAGTGCTTTGAGAGGTGGTGTCCATCCGTTGTATGAGCTGGTTCCTTGGATTCCAGCAAGAATGTGTCATTGTGAGCTTTCAAAACTGCAAGTTGCTCAAAAGAGGTTGTCAAGAGTGATTTGGAGCAACTACTGGCTTCAATTTGCTTCCGAGATATGGATGTTGTTCCCATGACGTCCTCTAGCTCTTCCAAAGATGATGTTGAGAGCAGTCATGCCAACTACTCATAACCCATAATGAATGATGGGTAAGTGTGTTCGTGCTTGGGTTGAAAAAAGTATGTGCCTTGTGCACGGCTTTGTAATGTAGCCCTACGCATGCTTACTTGGAAAATGCATTGGAAGAAGTATGGTGCAAAAATTGCGGGTCTTGAGCTAAGTGCTTAAGGGTATGCTGACAAAGAGGTTTCCTAAACTGTCATGGTTATGGTGTTTCCAGAGTAAAGATACTTACCATGGAGAAGGTTGATGGATGTTTGTCTCTTCGTGTTGTACACTCGGCCTTTGGGATGGAACATTGTTGATGAATGTCCATGTTGATTGTCCACTGATGAGATCTTTTGAGTGGTGGATCCTCTTTCCTCTTTTCAAAGCAACATTTGTCAAATATTGAGAATTGAATTGCTTTATATTCCTTGGCAAGCAACATCGGGTAACTACACCAAGCTAAGTTCCACATATTCTCTTTAGCTCACCATATGCAGGAGTCTTCTCCTCCAGAACTACCTTTTGCAGATATCTCCTTGGATGCTCTGGTACATGAAGTAGTTAAGCATCCCTCAAGTTGCGGACCTTCAAGCTCTTCATTCCTACCATGGTAAGAGAAAATCATAGTTGTAGATGCCATGTTCATGCCAAATGCTTGTCATCTACCAGATAAGGCAGCAATAATCTCACTGCTGGCCGAGACACACTTCTATCCAGATTGATAAATGCCTAGTAATCAACAGTTCCACCTTCAACTAACCATGACTCATTCATGTTTCATAAGCCAAACCTGGGAACAAGCTCTCTCCCACTTTTCTTTCTCCCTTTTTTTTTTTTTTTTTTTTTTTTGAGGAAAAGGATATCACAAAACAAGAACACAAAAGTTAGTATCAATAGAAATGTTTGACCTATGTCACTGTGCTCTTGTGCATGGGATTCTCAAGTGTGTCTATGCACGGCCGTGTAATGTGGCGCTATATTAATGCATACTTTGGAAATGCATGACCTGAATGGTGCAAAAGACAGGGTTGTGCAAGGAGCACATGGTTGTTGCTCGTTCGAGGCTTTCGATGTTATTTGCGGAGGTTGATGCCGACCTTGGTGGAGGTATCCATTGTTGGGAGTGATGGTTGGATGCACTCAGAAGATTGAGTTGGTACTGCTAATCCTGCTTTGCACCAGCCCTCTTTGATCTTTTCCTTTGTTTCTACTCCTTGATGATGCGATGAGGATTGAGCCTTGCAGAAAAATATAAGACTGTGCTCTAACTTTTCTGGAAAAAATTTCACCGAAATTTCACCAGACTGCCACTGTACTGTCACCGTAATTGTACAAGAATTGTACCGGAATGAACTTCAATTCTGTTTATAATTACTTCAAGTGAACATACATGAAGTAAGTAAGTGACACATGAACTCTCTTAACTAACAGAACATTTTCTGAAGATTAAGAAAATACTTCTCTAGTTCAGACAGTCTCTTTTCGGTCAGACTTTGTGCAGTGTATAGATATCTTTTCCACCAGAAAGATTGATCAACTAAAAGTAGAGATGTCTAGCTATAGAGTGAGCTATCTCTCATAAGAAACTTTGCATTACTCTGCAAGATCTACTTCGTTCTTCTACCGGAAAATTACTAGTTTACCGTAAGAACTGCAACAGTGAGCACTTTGACTGTAATTTCTTGAAATTGACTGAATCAAGTTGCTTCAAACTTTGTACGTTTGTGATATGCTTAGAGCTGAATCTATCAAGCTTTGAATCGCTTGATTTGGTTCAGTAGATCCTGAGATATACTTCTTCAAGGTTGAGAGACTTGAAGATAATGACTCAGAGAATCACAGAGAAAATGAATGTAAGTATTTGTATTAGATCGTGTAAATGTACATTCCCACTGGCATGATAAACATAGCTCAATGGTACTCAGAAGTGTAGACTATAGAGTAGACCTCACACACTCAGTGATTGATACAGTAATGCTTCGGGATTATTGGAGCGCCTCGGGATGATTGAAGAACACACCGCGACATTTTTCTTGTAGCTTTTATAGGAATTGAGTGATGACTTGAATTAGAATTCAAATCAATCTCCTAAAATCTCTCACCTAAAAAAGTTGATTGAGATATTCTCTCGATCAATCAACCGCCTTTTCACGACTTCCAATTAATTCGGCGTGATTGCATAATGATGCGCCAAGTCATTTATATTTTTTACAAGAGATAAACAGGTAAGAACTCATAGGCATAAGTTCATATGATCTTCGCGTCATGTATAGTCTTCAACGTAGATATCCAAGCCAAATGTGAAGGCTTGTGTTGCACCAACAGCTCCCCCTCAAGCCAAACACTTTGGCTCAAGTCTTTAGCTCAAGTCTTTATCTTTAGTCTTCAATTATTTCCTGCAATCCAATCATGGATTTAAATCTGCATAGCTTGCTTCCATCCAGAGCTTTAGTAAGCAAATCTGCACATTGTATATCAGTAGACACATAAGTCAACTGAATATCTTTACTAAGCAACTTCTCTCTCACATAGTGGTAATGAACCTCTATGTGTTTAGTTCTAGCATGATATATTGGATTCGCTGCAAGATGAAGAGAACTTGTATTATCTCCAAAGATAACTGGAGGCCTTGTGTATAAGCCTAGTTCTGAATATAAAAGCTTTAACCATATGGCTTCTTGAGTTGCATTTGCTAGTCCTCTGTACTCTGCTTCAGTAGATGACAAAGCTACTGTGGGTTGTTTCTTGGATGACCAAGAAATTGGTTTATCACCTGCAAAACATATGTAACCAGATGTACTTCTCCTATCATCCTTGCAACCTGCCCAATCTGCATCTGAATACACTTTAATATCAATATCTGATGTATAGGGAAAGTACAAACCATGGTTCTGAGTTCCCTTTAGATACTTCAAGATCTTCTTAGCTGCTTCTAGGTGAGGTACCCTTGGTTTGTGCATGAATTGGCTAAGCACACTAACACCATATGATATATCAATCCTGGTTAAGGTAGCATAATTTAAACTACCTACCAAACTTTGGTAACCTGTAATATCTTTGAGTTCTTCTCCTTCATGTGCACTGAGTTTGTGGTTGACCTCCATAGGAATGTTTGAGACTTTAGCTTCCTGCAAATTAAATTTCTTGACCATGTCCTGTATGTACTTCTTCTGAGTAATATAGATACCTGAATTTGTGTAGATCAATTCAAGTCCTAGGAAGTATTTCAATAATCCAAGATCATTGATCTTGAATTCCTTCATCATCTGTCCTTTGATGTGTCTAATTCCCTGAACATCATTTCCTGTAATAATGATGTCATCAACATAGACACATAAATATATTACTTCTGTACTGCTCCTTTTTATGAACAGAGAAGTGTCTGCTTTACTCATCACAAATCCTTGATCTTGGAGATATGTTGTCAACCTGTAATTCCATGCTCTAGGTGCCTGCTTTAAACCATACAGAGCCTTCTTTAACTTACAAACATGATTTACCTTATTAGGTTCTTCATAGCCAGGTGGTTGTGCCATGTAGACTTCTTCAGATATCCATCCATTCAAGAATGCATTCTTCACATCCAATTGGTACATGTTCCAATTCTTGGATGCAGCTACACTCACCATAACTCTGATAGTTGGCATCTTGGCCACCGGAGAAAATGTCTCCTCATAATCAATGCCTTGGGTTTGTGCAAAACCCTTGGCTACCAACCTAGCTTTATACCTGTTTATTGTACCATCTGAGTTCCTCTTGAGTTTGTAGATCCATCTGGATCCTATCACCTTCATAGACTCTTTCTTGGGTACTAAGTCCCAAGTGTCACTCTCTTTGAGAGCCTGCATTTCTTCATCCATTGCTTCCTTCCATTCTGGTTTAGTGATTGCTTCTTCAAATGTACCTGGTTCTTCATTCAAGAGATCCTTTGCAAGATATACAGAGTGCTTGGTTACAAGTGAAGTATCATACCCATACCTAATAGGTTTCTTCTTTTCTCTTGAAGATCTCCTCATAGCTTGAGTTGAGGATTCTGGATTATCTTCTAGTTGCTTCATCTTCATCTTCCCTTTGGATTTCCAGGCCTTGAACTCTTCAATGTTGATGGTGTCTTCATCATCTGAGCTTGTGTCCTCTTTCTGAATTGGTTCTTGCCTGATAAGCTTGGGAAAGTCTTCTTCCATGTCATAAGGTAGACTAATCTTCCTGCACTCATTTTCATACCATGAATCATTTTCATCAAAGATGACATCTCTGCTTACCTTGAAGCCTTTGTTTGAGGGGTTGTAGAATCTGTACCCTTTCTGGTTCAAGTCATAACCAATGAAGATACACTTTTCAGCCTTAGGGTCTAGCTTTCCCCTTACCTGTGAGGGAATATGCACATATGCAACACACCCAAAGATTTTGCAGTGATCCAGAGATGGTCTCTTACCATGCCAAGCCTCATAGGGTGTCATTCCATCAAGTGTCTTTGATGGCAACCTGTTAATTAAATATGTGGCAGTAGATACACTCTCTGCCCAAAGATAATTTGGCAACTTCTTTTCATTAAGCATAGACCTCGCTGTTTCTACAATGAGTCTATTCCTTCTTTCAGCTACCCCATTTTGTTCAGGTGAGTACCTTGTAGTAATCTCCCTCTTGATGCCTCTTTCCTGCAAGAAGTCTTCAAACTCATTTGAGAAGTATTCTCACTCATTTGAGAAGTATTCTCCTCCTCCATCTGATCTTAGCTTCTTCAGGTTTCTTCCTGTTTGGTTTTCAACCAGTGCAAGATACTTCTTGAAACAATTAAACACTTCATCTTTATGTTTCATGTAGTATAAGACAGTCCACCTGCTATAGTCATCAATGAAGGACACATAGTACCTCGATCCAGATATGGATGGTTCCTTGCTAGGTCCCCAAACATCTGTATGCACTAATTCCAGATAATCTTTATGCATGAAACCTTTCTTGGTATAAGGCAACCTGTGTGACTTACCGAATTGACAAGCCTCACACTTGTATATCATGTGTTGCTTGGATATATTAGGTATCCCAAGTACACATTTATCCCTGCACATTTGCTTTAAGGTCCTTTCTCCAATGTGACCTAACCTCTTGTGCCAAATCTCCAATTCCGATAGCGTTTGATCCTTGTAATTGTACAGAGCAATGTTTTTGGTGTCTTCAAGCTCAAAAGTAAATAACCTACCTGATTTTTCTCCCTTTGCTATTCTTCTGAATCCATGTCTTGGATCCTCCACATATGCTCCATGTTGTGTGAATCTGACCTGTAGACCTTTTTCCACAATCTGACCTACACTCATCAGATTTTTGGTGATTGTTGGAACATACAACACTCTGCTTAATAAATTCTGATTACCATCACTTGTTTTGACATTGCCTACTTTAATAACTGAATGTTTAGTGTCATCACCTGTCTGCACTTGATGTTTGCCCTTAGGTTCTTCCAAATCAGAAAGTAATGCAACATTTCCAGCTACATGATTAGAGCAACCTGAATCAATATAGAATAAGTGATCATCATTGATACCTGTCTTAGATGTCATGTTCATGATCAACAGGGAATCATCTTGCTCCTCTGCATAATTGTTATAATCCTTTCTGTTCCTGTATCCACCTTGATAGTTGCTATTGTGATTGTAGTTGTTGTTATAATTATTGTTGTAGCCATGGTAGCCTTGAGATTGGTTAAATCTGCCTCTGCCTTGAGAGTATCCTCCTCTAGAGTAGCCTCTTCCTCTCTGATTCTTATAATTTTGTAGCACTCATCTGTGGTATGGTTAGACAAGCCACAAATATTGCATGGAGATTGATTGTAGGATCTCCCCCTACCTGACTTACCTCCTCTGCTCCTTCCTCTAGATGATCTACCTCTCCCTGCATAGTTTGCTTGGGAGGTAGAGCCTTCTTCATCAACCTTCTTATTTTTGCCTTTGTCTTTTACCTTTTTATCAGTATAAAGGGCAGAAGAGTTGTTACCTTTTGATTGTTCTCCATTCTTTGTGATCTTTGCTTCATGTGTAAAGAGTTGTCCAATCAGAGTTGTTAGATCAGGTGCTTGGATGTCCATGTACAAGTCCATTGCTGTGGTAAAGCTCTCCCACTTGTCATCTGCCTTTAGTCCATTGATCACTTGTCTGACTATTTGCTCTTCCTCAATTTCTTCTCCAACACTTGCAAGTTGATCTGCAATGTCCTTGACTTTGGTGACAAAATCTGAGACACATTGTTTTGATTGCTTTCTGAGAGTTGTAAACTCAATCCATAGTTGATTCTTTCTGGCCCTTGTGCTTGATGAAAAATATGTTGACAAGGTTTCCCAAGTCTCTTGGGAAGTTTTGCAATTCCTTACATGAGGTAGAAGGAAATCAGAAATAGAGTTTAGAAGATATGACCTTGCCAAAGCATCTTTTGCACACCATTGATTTAGCTTCTCATGTTCATCCTTTGTAGGTAGGCCTCTGGTCTTGAACGAGGGCAATTCCTCATCTCCTGATATGTATCCAAACAAGCTCCTTCCTTGTAGATAGGTCTTCATCCTTAGAGACCAAGCTTGGTAATTGTTCCTGTCCAATTTGTCAATGAATGAAGGAAAACCATCACCCATGATTACCTTATTCGCTCTGATACCACTGTTGGGAGTGATGGTTGGATGCACTCAGAAGATTGAGTTGGTACTGCTAATCCTGCTTTGCACCAGCCCTCTTTGATCTTTTCCTTTGTTTCTACTCCTTGATGATGCGATGAGGATTGAGCCTTGCAGAAAAATATAAGACTGTGCTCTAACTTTTCTGGAAAAAATTTCACCGAAATTTCACCAGACTGCCACTGTACTGTCACCGTAATTGTACCAGAATTGTACCGGAATGAACTTCAATTCTGTTTATAATTACTTCAAGTGAACATACATGAAGTAAGTAAGTGACACATGAACTCTCTTAACTAACAAAACATTTTCTGAAGATTAAGAAAATACTTCTCTAGTTCAGACAGTCTCTTTTCGGTCAGACTTTGTGCAGTGTATAGATATCTTTTCCACCGGAAAGATTGATCAACTAAAAGTAGAGATGTCTAGCTATAGAGTGAGCTATCTCTCATAAGAAACTTTGCATTACTCTGCAAGATCTACTTCGTTCTTCTACCGGAAAATTACTAGTTTACCGTAAGAACTGCAACAGTGAGCACTTTGACTGTAATTTCTTGAAATTGACTGAATCAAGTTGCTTCAAACTTTGTACGTTTGTGATATGCTTAGAGCTGAATCTATCAAGCTTTGAATCGCTTGATTTGGTTCAGTAGATCCTGAGATATACTTCTTCAAGGTTGAGAGACTTGAAGATAATGACTCAGAGAATCACAGAGAAAATGAATGTAAGTATTTGTATTAGATCGTGTAAATGTACATTCCCACTGGCATGATAAACATAGCTCAATGGTACTCAGAAGTGTAGACTATAGAGTAGACCTCACACACTCAGTGATTGATACAGTAATGCTTCGGGATTATTGGAGCGCCTCGGGATGATTGAAGAACACACCGCGACATTTTTCTTGTAGCTTTTATAGGAATTGAGTGATGACTTGAATTAGAATTCAAATCAATCTCCTAAAATCTCTCACCTAAAAAAGTTGATTGAGATATTCTCTCGATCAATCAACCGCCTTTTCACGACTTCCAATTAATTCGGCGTGATTGCATAATGATGCGCCAAGTCATTTATATTTTTTACAAGAGATAAACAGGTAAGAACTCATAGGCATAAGTTCCTATGATCTTCGCGTCATGTATAGTCTTCAACGTAGATATCCAAGCCAAATGTGAAGGCTTGTGTTGCACCAACATCCATTGAGTCTCGAACTGATGTAATCCTCCTTATTGGAGTCCATTTTAGAACATCATTTGGCACCGTAGAGGTCACTTCAGGCGTCTTTCTCTTTGGATGCTTTTTGAACTGTGGTATCCAGTGTGGTTGACGCTTTGGTTCGGTGGAGGCTACTTGCACTTTTGGCTTCCAAACCCATATCCTTTTTGCATGTCTTCCTACTAATGTTGAAGAGCTGATTTGATCTTCCTTTGGTCTCTGTACGTGGTTCTTACCCTTTTCTCTTTTTGGCTTCTTTGTTGAAACCTTTTGCATGTGGGAGAACAAAGGTTGTTGTGGATGTAGGAGGTTCTTAGGTACCCACATTTGTAATTGCCCTTGTTGAGCTGCAGCTAACTTTTTAGGCACCCAAAACTTGTTGGATACCTTGTGATTGAGCTTGTCTGAGCTGCTTCCTTCGTCTTCTGGCCTGGTTGGTGTGCATGGATGGGATTTGTGGGGGCAAGGCCGGTGGTTGCTCTCCTTTGCGTACCCACATCTGCTTCATGCTCGGAACTGCTTTTTTATCGAATGGTGTCTTTCTATTTGATGTAGCAGTTGTCGTGAACGGTTGTGTTTGCTTGTGTGGTGGACTCACTACTATGGCTACTTGATTCTTTGGAGAAGAAGAAAGATCCACCCGCCTTCGAACCTGGTCTTCCACGATTGACTCCTTCTGCATCATAGAGCTTTTGACACATACAACATCTTCTTTCATATGATTAGTCTTGGAAGAACTAAGAGAGTGTGTGGTGCCATGATTTAGGAGCATGCAGTTCTCTAATTCTAATGTAATGCATTGTTCATGTACCCAAACTTGAAGAATTTGACTTCTTAGGTTTAAGTTAACTGCATGGTCATAGATCCAATCTTGACCCAAGACAAGTGGTTCTGTAAGGTTCTCATCTTGACATACTAGCGCTTTGACTTTCATTGGAACATCTTGAAGGTAGATGGGAAGCTCCACCTCGCCCAAACAAGGGGTTTCCACACCTCCCAATCCTATGAGATAAGCTTCTATGGGATTGATGTTCAACCCCAAGTCTTGGCAGTAGGAAAGTCTAACTGCACTACTTGCTGCACCTGAGTCAATCAATGCTTTCACCGTCCTTGCACCCTTCCCTTGTCCTATCTCTATGGTCACAAAGGGTCTTCGGTCAATGACCTGAGAAGTCGCTATGCCTGACTTTTGACACATATCCATGTGATATTTTGGGGCTTTTGAGTTGACTTCTAGGCCTAATCGCCTTAACTTATTTCGCCTAATACGCTCTCTGGCCTCTACCTGTGCTTCTTCTCTCACTCTTAACTCTTCATCTTTTCGCTTCTTAGCAGTGTTGAGTCTCATTAGCATATCCTCAGTAAGAGGTTCTTGATATAGCTTGACTCTACAGCCACTAATATAGTTTGGCAAGATATCTCCTTCTAGAGTGGCCAACTGAACTGCACCACTAGTGGAAATTCTATTAATGATCATGGGTCCGTATCCTCTTTTTTCCAACTTACGGGCATGTTGTTTTAGTGTGTATACCAACACTAGATCTCCCTCTTTCAATCCCTTATCCTTCATGTGTGCATCAAAGTATGCCTTTTGCCTCTTCTTTGCAGCGTAGATGCCTGCTGCCGCTCGTAGCCTCGTCTCACCCAAGCGTTCGAGATCAAAGATCCTAGAGGACAATTCATGCCCATTCCACTCATACTCTTGTGCTACTTTTAAGGCAGGGATTAAGAAATCTAATGGTAGCACAGCGTTCTGTCCGAAGACCATCTGAAATGGGGTGGCGTTGAGTACCGTTTTGTAGGCAACTCGATAAGCCCAAACAGCATGATGAAGTTGTTTGTCCCAATCAGAGCGTTTATTATTTACGAGTTTTGTCAATACGTTACAGAGGATCTTATTGGTACTCTCGGCTTGTCCGTTGGCTTGTGGGTGATAGGGGGCAGATTTCTTATGTATCACCAAGAATTCTTGGAGAAGATTTTCAATGACTTCATTCAAGAAGTGTGTGCCTCTATCGCTCACCAACTCTATTGGTAGTCCATATCTCGTGAACACATTCTCAAATAAGAACTTAGCCGTAGTCTGAGCATCATTCTTTGTTGTGGCTTTGACTTCTACCCACTTTGTAAGGTAATCTGTGGCTACAATGATGTACTCTGCATGGGAGTTTCTAGCTGGGGGGTTAATAGGACCTATGAAGTCTATGCCCCACTTCGAAAATGCACGTCCTCCCATCATTGGCCTCAAGGGCATCTCGTCTTTTCTCACTGGATATTGTGCACGTTGGCATGTGTCACATTTCTTTACATAGGTATGTGCGTCCATATGAAGAGTGGGCCACCAAAGTCCTGAGAATAGAATGGTCTTGATCACTCGCTCAGTACCAAAATGTCCACCTGCAACACCGCTGTGTGCAGTCTCTAAGACCTTTAAATAGTCTGATTCATGAACGCATAGTCTTAAGTAACCATCTTTGCCTCTTCGGTATAGGTTGTCCGCTACTAAGGCATAGCCTTGAGCCTCTTGCTCCATGCTTCGTCTTCTTGCTAGACTAGCCTCTTTGGGTAATCTTCCCGATCTCATAAACTCTACCAATGGAGCACTCCAATCTGGAATTAATGACACTTGATAAAGGGTCGCATGCTCCACTGGGGGTCTCTCTCTGCACCTTGGACAATTCTTAATCCACTCATGTATTTCTTTGTCCATGCTAGGCCAATACACTCCTAAACGCTTTAGATTCTGCAATGTTCGTTGTTTAGAATAGTGATTCCCTAGCATTCCTTCATGGGCTTGTTGCAACCAACTACTATGTTCATCATCCTCCACACAACAAGCTAATACACCCTCAGTATCTTGTTTGTACATGCTTCCTGCTAATATGTGATATTTTTGTGATTTTACAATTTCTTCTTGTGATGTTTTCACATTCTTATTTGCAGGGCCAAAGGTTAGGACTGGTACCAACTTATTTGCCCATTTAGGAACAACTTCTAAATTGAACAGATAAGCATCGGGTAGTTCGTCAGACACTCCTTGCGGTGACTCTCCTGAAGTGATGCGAGAAAGGTGATCTGCCCGAAGGTGGGTTCTACCTTTCCTGACAACAACTTCAAAGTCATATTCCATTAGTAAGAGGAACCATCTTACTAAGCGTCCAGTATTGCAAGGTTTATTGACCAAATATAACAAAGCTTGAACTTGTTGGCCAATAAATAGTGTCTAAACTTCTTCACAGCATATACCATGCCTAAGCCCTCTCGCTCAGTTGTGGTATAGCTCCGTTCAGCTACAGTGAGCTGTCTACTAGCATATGCTATGGGCAAATCTAAGTTTCCTTCACTTGTGGGTTGTGCTAGCACACATCCTATGGCATGATTGGATGCATCCACATGGACATGGAATGCTTTATTCCAATCAGGAGTGGTGAGTATTGGTGCCGTGCACAAACGTTTCTTCAGTTCGTTGAAAGAATTCTCGCATTCGTCGTTCCACTCAAAATTAGACAACAAGGCATAAAGGGGTCTAGCTATGATCGCGTACATGTGGATAAACCTACGGTAGTATCCACAATGGCCCATAAAGGCTTGTACCTCTTCAATATTCCTTGGCCTTGGTAGCTCCGCTATGGCTCGTACCTCATCTTCATCTGTTGAGATTCCATTCTTAGAAACAATATGACCTAAGATTTTACCTTGACGCACCATAAACACACACTTTTCTGGGTTCAAACACACTCGATATTCTCTACACTTGTTGAAGATTTGTCTGAGCTCAGGGATGTGAAACCTTCTTTCTTGGGAATGAGCACATAAATCATCCACATACACTTCTAAGCTCTTTCGCAAGAACTCTTTGAAGACATGACACATGAGCCTTTGGAATGTTGCAGGTGCATTAGTGAGCCCAAATGGCATCACACGAAATGCAAAGATTCCCCACTTTGTAGCAAAAGCTGTTTTGTGTTGATCTTCTGGGGCAATGGCTACTTGATTGTAACCTAAAAATCCATCAAGGAAGCTATAAACTTCCTTGCCTGCAACACGCTCCAATAGGTGTTCTGTGATTGGAAGTGGATAACTATCTCTAATCGTAGCGGCATTAACTTTTTTAAGGTTAATACACACTCGCAACTTCCCGTTCTTCTTGGGTACCACAACAATGGGGGACACCCATTCGGTATGCTCAATCTCATAGATGAATCCAGCTTCAATCAACCTATCAATTTCTTCTTTTATTTTGGTTGCATAGGTATCATTATATGTGTAGGGCTTCTGTTTGGTGGGCTTAGCATCAGCAATCATGGGGATAGTATGAGAGCAAATTCTTGGATCTACCCCTTTCAAGTCTCTATAGTGCCATGCAAACACATCCCTATATTCCCTTAATAGAGCTATGAGCTCCATTTCTTCTCTTGCACTTAGGTCATCTCCTATATATGTGCATCTCTCTTCGTTCTCTTCAATGGTCACTACAATCTTCTTGGTCTTTTCTTTATTATCATATGATTCTCCTATGATGGCCTCTCTCTTAGGCATTCGTACCAAAATTTTGCGGTCGTCAACTTCATATTTCTTGAAGTTTTCTGGTACTTCAAACAATGATTCCTCCTCTTCTTGTTTCACTGCTTTTCTTTTCTTTTTCTTTTGACTACTCTCACTTCCATCCTTTGAGTTTACTGTTTTAATACTTGTGAGAGGTCCTTCTTCTTTCTGGGTGAACACTCCTATATCTTCTAGATAGTGCTGCTCTGAGTTAAAGCAACTATCCATCACAATAGACTCCAGATCATCGTCATTCTCTTCTTCTTCTATGACATCACTAGGGTCACATTCTTCTAGCAAGGGTTGACACATGAACAGTGAGATATCATAACCCTCCGGTATCTCTGGTACCCTTTGCTTGGAGCCTGCTTTTGGCATATTGGACTCAAGTTCTGGGACCTGATCCTTCACATGATTCCATAACTCAGGTTTTGCTTTGAGCAGCTCTTCTACAGTGAGATGACATTGAACCTTAGTGTTCTTCACGACATCAGTGTTCCTTGGAACCACTGAGTCTTCATTTCTTACCAGTATTGTGGGAGCTCTAATCTGGAGAGATTCAGATTCCCATGGGCCTGGAAATTGAGGCAATTCTTCTAAGGTATTAGATTCAAAATCTAACCTTTCGTCTTCTTGTTGTTCTGCTTCATCTCCGTAAATAGATGGAATGTCTTGGGGAAATTGATCATGAAGATCATCAATCTCAGGAATAGGAGGGGAATTACCCTTCTCCTTGGCCCATTTCTCTTCTTGTATTTCCCGCAAGAATTCTTGAGAGTACTGTTGAATTGAAGGAGGTATTCCTGGATCCGTGGAATTAGGAACATAAGCTCCCATTGGTGGTGAGCTTCCTCTTTCAATAACTGGTTGAGCCTGTGGAGGTAAAGAAACTTGTGGTTTGTTTACCAACTGCTCTAATCGTTCTAGTAAGCCTTGGAAATGCAAATCCCCTTTGACAGAGTTTGTCTGATTGAGCTTTTGACTAGTCTCAAGTATAGCTTGAGCTTGTTCTACCATTTTCATGCACATTTTCATCCGTTCAATCTCTAAGTCCGCTCTAGGGTAACTCTTGTCTAGGTTTGCAGTTGTAGGCCCTTCTTGAAGTTGAGCCTCGTAGGCCTTGAACATCATGTCCAAGCCTTCTGGGGTTGGATCTGCAAGAACAGACCCTGGTTGCGGTCTATTTACAATGGGTGGTGGGGTGAGATGAGGTGGAATGGATGGAGTTTCGGCATGCGAGGGGTTTTGAGATGCAATGTCTTCGATTTTTGTTTTTGCGTCTTTCAAGCTTTCTTCTAGTTCCGATAACTTTTTATTCCACTTACGATGGCCTTTTCTCTGGTATCCTTCCATGTTCTTGTTTTCCTCTTACTAGGCTCTCCTGATTCACTCGACTCTGATTGCTTTGCTGGTTTATCTTGTTTTAATGCTTGTGCCCTAGTAACTGCCTGTATAGGTGCCACATTACTGCTACCTGAACTTGAATCCGCCACTAAGCCTACCACATTAATGGGTGTAATCTTGGGTGCGCTGGAGGGGTTTCTTGGACAATCTCTAGGGAGATGGTCTTTGCCACAATCAGGGCAAAAATCCTGTATTGTGATAGCCTGTCCTTGACTCGGAGATGATGGGTGGGGACAGTCACGAATGAAATGATCACCTTGACATCTAAAACAAGATCCTCTAGGGGCTTGTGGTCTCATTTGTCTCAATTGGGGCCTAGGGTTAGGATTTGTGTACATGACATTGGAGTATTCTGGCTCCCAATTTTGCTCCATAGGTGGTGCCTCATATTGATACGAGTAAATCTCACTATGTTCAGGTGACTCTGTGTAATAAGCATGTGGACTACCTTCATGGGAGTAGTCTGAACTATGAGCATGAGAGTCATTATCTGGTATCAATGGGGTTAGTGGCACCAAAGCTCTATTTGGATTTTCCTCTCCCACAGCATACTTGACTGGAATCACGTTGGCAGGAGTTGGTGGTTGGTTTCCCAAGACCGGTTGTGGCCTATATGGTGCCTGATATTGCTGTTGTGGTCTATAATATGGCTGTTGGTATTGATTTTGGTACCTACCTGGTTGGTAAGGTTGTTGATAATTCTGTCTAACAGCCTGCCTATTGTAGGGACAATCTTGAGCCGTGTGGTTCATATATTTTCTCTCAATAGTGCAATATGGAGCATTCCTTTCTCTAATGTTTTGGTTTTGCATTGGGCATACATTAGCCATGTGGTCACCTCCGCAAGTATAACACCGATTCACTGAAGTGACTCTCTGTGTTTGTTTATTTTGGACTCCCAGCTTCTTGGCAACTTGCTCAGCTATCTCATCTATTTCCGTGGAAATTTTTGAAGTATGATTAGTAGAACTATCAGAATCCTTATAGAGTTTGGACAATCCTAACTCCTCACCCAAGTTATCTTCTATGTCTATGCACGTCCGCACACACTCTTCTATGGATCTAGGTTCTTTCAAGTACACATATGATCTTAACTTTGTGCTCAGTAAGCCATCTAAGAACAAAGCCACTTGTTTGGCTGGTGTGGGTAACTCGGGAGCAGGCCATCTTTCTAGGTACTGTCTGAACCTTCTACCTGCTAGTCGCACTGTTTCTTGGGGTGTCTGCTTGAAACTGTGGATCAAGGATGATGTGTTATGCCTGATACCACTCTTGGAAAATTCTACAATGAATTCGTCTAGCAGTTGACCTATATCGCGATAGTTGCGACTACTCAATGGTTGAAACCAAGCCAAGGCAGTGCCCTTAAGAGTCAAACCAAATGCCTCGTATTGGGTGAATAAATCCTCAACCTGTTCAGCTCTTAACGCTTGTTTGAACTCGGCCACATGATCATAAGGATCTCCTGACCCGTCAAAATAATTCTTCATTGCCTTGATCACTTGAGTGGGTCTAAGGGTTCTTGGGTGCTCTCGGGGTCTAGGCAATGGAAAATCATGTTCATCTCTTTTTTGCCTATGTGCTTGATGTCTCTCTCTTTCAGGTCTTTCATTTTCAAATCCTGATCTATTCCTGCCCACGGTGTGTGCAAAACTTACCTCAGGTCTCTCTCTAGTTCTTTCTCTCTGGGCTTCATGAGCGTGCGATGATCCTACTCCTTGGAGGCCATGGGAAACATTGGATCTTGGTGGGGGGAAAATCAATTCATTCTTCCAAGTATATGCATGTCTATCATGTTCTGTTACCAAGAAAATTTTCTCTGATGTGTTATCCAGGTAAACAACTTTGCCTGGCATCTCTGGATCCTTGAACTCATAGATGATGACTATGCCCAATTGGCTAGGTTGATCTGGCTTGAATCTCCAAAAGGCTTCCTCTGTTTCTCTATTCAAAAATAGTTCTATGCTTTTGTTATCTTGAGGGATCCAGTCTGGAGTGATCACTCGGGTCAAAACTGATTTACCTCTAAGAGTCTGGGGTCCTTGTCCTACATTTCCTTGTTCTAGGTCTCCTATTTCATTCTCAGGAATGACATTTCCAAACTCATCAGTCCTATCTGGTAGGTTGGTGACCACATACATGGTTCCTTCCTTATCAATGTATGAACCCTCTTCGAACTTGACCACCGGGTGTTCAAGTCCAAAGGATTGATCTGGATTTTTGAGTTGGACCACTGATCGCCTCAGACCATCCTCATAGATGCGAGCACCTAATTGGTTGGTCCGAATATATTCCAACTGTGTCTTATAGGGACCTTCTGGTGTTTGTAGATGGGCAGTCCCTGAGCCACCTGCAGGTTTTCCCATACTAAAAGACATTTCTGAATCACTTGTGTCTGAACTTAGTAAAAGATGACCACTTAGTTGTTGTGCCCAAGACTTGGATGTAGGGTTGACACTAGCCTCAGAAGATCTAATGCTTTGTTTATCCTTGCCTAAGTGTCTACCAGATCTCAGGTTCATAAGCTTTAGTCAAGAGTCCAAATTTTCCCCTTGGTATGGTTCAAAATTCTTTGGAGTCCCCTTGGTTCCCTAGTCCCACTTGAGGGTCAACTTCAAATTATCCTATCTCAAATTCAACACGTTATTCTTGAAAAAAACAGTTGAGGTCTTGTAGGATTTGAAACGAGCTTTCCAACGAGCTATAGAGCTCAAAAAATGGACTTTGGATGAAAAAGTTATGCCAATTCAGGCTCCTGGGGGTCAAAACAGGCAAATAGGACCTTTTAGAGAAAATTGCGATTTTGTACCTTGAGAATCGTGTTCACAAAATCGTGTTTTCACAAAATCATGTTTTGAAAATCGCGATTTTGAGTAGAAAATCGTGTTGTGAAAATCGCGATTTTGATCACAAAATCGTGTTTCTGAAAATCGCGATGTTGATCACAAAATCGTGTTTCTGAAAATCGTGTTTTTTGACATGAAAATCGCGATGTTGAGCACAAAATCGTGTTTATGAAAATCACGATTTTGAGCACAGAATCGTGTTTTAGAGAATCGTGTTTTTTTCACAAAATCGTGTTTTTGGCATGAAAATCGCGATGTTGAGCACAAAATCGTGTTTATGAAAATCGCGATTTTGAGCACAGAATCGTGTTTTTTTCACAAAATCGTGTTTTTGGCATGAAAATCGCGATGTTGAGCACAAATTCGTGTTTATGAAAATCGCGATTTTGAGCACAGAATCGTGTTTTAGAGAATCGTGTTTTTTTCACAAAATCGTGTTTTTGGCATGAAAATCGCGATATTGAGCACAAAATCGTGTTTATGAAAATCGCGATTTTGAGCACAGAATCGTGTTTTAGAGAATCGTGTTTTTTTTCACAAAATCGTGTTTTTGGCATGAAAATCGCGATGTTGAGCACAAAATCGTGTTTATGAAAATCGCGATTTTGAGCAAAAATTCGTCTTTCACAGAATCGCCTTTTTCACAAAATCGTGATTGGTGAGAATCGCGATTTTGAGTAGAGAATCGTGTTTTTACAGAATCGTGGTTCACAAAATCGTGTTTTCACAACATCGTGTTTCTCAGAATCGTATTTTTTGGCTGAAAATCGTGATTTGTGAGAATCGCGATTTTGAGCACAAACACAGAATCGCGATTCTGAGAATGACCACAGAATTGTGATTCTTTCAGCCAACTTTTAGGCAGGAAAACAGAAAATCGTGATTCTTCAAAAAATTTTGAATTTTCACAGAATCGCGATTTTCATCACAAAATCGTGTTTTTTGGCAGGAAATTCAAATTTTTGAGCGCCGGCTATGGCGAGCTCCGTATGAGCAGAAAATCATGAAAAAAAACACAGCGCTTGCTCTCCCTTGCCCCTCCTAACTCCTTCCCACACAATAATGCATGAAAAATGGTATGAAAATGGTGAAAATGCACTAAAAAACAAGAAATTTCTATGAAGAAGAAGATGGAAGAAGGTGGAGATGATGATGATGATGAAGATGAAGAGGAAAAAACAGAAAATGAACTGAAATGACAGTTTTTTTTACCTTCCAACGTCGCAAATCTACGATCTTAGCATCACAACGCTCGTCCTCGAAGCTCTCTCCCCGGCAACGGCGCCAAAATTTGGTGTAGCTCAAGTGTAAGCACCACCTCCTTTACTTGTCAATCCGCGGAGACGTGAGGACCGGTATGAAGACCACGAGCAAGTGAAGGCACAAGTGCGTGAGTGAAAGCACACAAACATGCACACACATACACACACACGCGCACAAAGTAAGATCAAAGAGAGGAACAATGGAAAGCTTAGATTGCAAAAGAGTTCTCTTACCAAAGTTCTATTCTCTAACAAGCTAACCCCAAAAATGAGCTCTCTAGCTCTTTTTATAGTTTTTTGACTAGTTTTGGCCCTGTCCAGACCTAGTGTCCGGCCTAGTTAAAAATTAGGTTCCAGGGCTTATTTGAGGGCTCAAACGAAGTCTAAAAATTATGAAAAATGGTACGATGGTACTTCTAATACTCCTCAAGCTTGAGGACTCCTCGGCTTGAACAAAATGGAGTTACTAAAAATAGATAATGGTATTTACAATGGTTTTTAGTGATGAAAATCACTATTTTTGTAGGGGATTCTTACGAAAATTTGACATACACTTCTTGGAGCTCCCTACTTGCTCCCTTTCCTTGTGTGTCCACCTTTTGATGTGCTTCCATGCTTTGTCCTTGACTTTGAGCTTCAACAACAGGTATGAAACACCTGTGGATGAATCGAGTTCTTGCTATGATAGTGATTCTAGCAGTGAGGAATTGACAACCGAAAAAGATTCATCGACACTCGAAGTCATGGGCGTGATCTTTCAAGGAAAAGAAGATGGATGCAAAGAGGATGATCTACAACAACCACAAAGTGAGGACTCCATGCCTGAAGTGGATCTCCAAAAGATGCTAGCGAAAGATCTCACCTCAGAGGAAAGGACCACGTACATCAACATGCTCAAAAGGTATCCCAAATTGTTCATTAAAGATTATAAAGAGATACAAGGTGTAACTATTATTCAGCATCATATCAAAATCAAGTCAGAAGCAAAGACAGTGGCGCAAAAGCTGAGAAGGATCAAAACATTTCAACAAGAGGCTCTATTAAATGAGGTAAAAAGACTCATAAATGATGGTTTCATTTACCCTGTATCAAATTCAGAATGGGTGTCTCCAGTAGTAGTTACCCCAAAGAAGAATGGTAAATGGAGGGTGTGTGTAGACTATAAACCCTTAAATGCAGCAACAAAGAGAGATCATGTTCCACTACCCTTCCAAGATGAGATTCTAAATGAAGTGGCAGGTCATGAAAGGTATACTGTATGTGATGGATACTCAAGATACTTTCAAATCCGGATAGCTGAGGAGGACCAAAGGAAGACCACATTCATTATGCCATGGGGATGCTTTGCTTATCGAGTAATGCCTTTTGGCCTAACCAATGCACCTGCAACATTTCAAAGGTTTATGAACTATGTTTTTCAACCATTCTTTGGATCATCAATAAGGGTGTACATGGATGACTTTTGCATATATAGCACTAGAGCCTTGCATTGTCAAAAAGTTGAAGAAGGTTTAAAAAGATTGTATGAGCTTGGGGATCAATTGAATCTTGATAAATGTCATATTGCTGAGAAAGAAGTAGTTCTTCTTGGACATCTCATATCAGAAAAGGGGTTTCAAGTTGATCCATCCAAAGTGGAAGCCTTATTGGCTCTACCTCCTCCAACAAAAACAAAGTAGACCATCACTTTTGTACAAAAGCTTCTATCTGAAATCATATCTCCATTACAAAAGCTTGCACAAGATAGTGTCTTTTCATGGGAGGATATCCATAATGAATGTTTTGAAGAAATCAAAAGAGTACTCAGCACTCTACCCACATTGATGCCACCAAATATGGGAGAGACTTTCTATGTGTGTCCAAGTGCAGGTGAAGAAGCAATCGGAGTGTTCTTACTCCAGAAGGATACAAAGATATCTCACATGGGTCCTATTTATTTTGCTAGCAAGCTAATGAAAGAAAATGAGAAGAGATACACAGATGCAGAGAAACTCATGTATGCACTTATGTTTGGAGTACGGAAGTTTCGGTCTTACCTTCTTGCTAGGCCTTTCATTATTCTTACAACAGATCATGCATTTCCATATGTGGTACAACATATGAGCATCTCATCTAGAATAGCTAAATGGTTTCTTGAACTTCAAGAATACAACTATACTTTTGTAGTAGAGGAAAGCACAAGAGCCAGTCTTGCAGATATACTCACCTACAAGAAGTGGGAGAGGAAAATATCCAATGAGAGGGAGAGGGGAGCAACCTTGCATGAAGAAGATATTGAAGATGCACATACTATATTTTTTGATGGTGCATATAAGAAGCATGTCGACAAAGCAACAGGAGGATTTCTGATATATTCCTAAGGAATGGGACAAGCACCTCACTGCTGCATTATGGGCATATCGCACATCCTACAAGGCATCCTTAGGATTCACTCCTTTTCATTTAGTGTACAGACAAGAAGCCTTATTACCAATACAAGTGGAAATCCCAAGTCTCCACGTACTGCTAAAAGAAAGTGCAGAAAGGGAAGAAGAGGTCATCTAAAAGAGGCTTATAGATCTACAACACTTGAGTATGAAAAGGGAGCTTGCAGTGGAACATTACATCAATCAAGCACAGAAAAGAAGGGAGGAATTTAACAAACAACTAAAGGATAAAGGGTTAACAGAAGGAACTCTTGTTTTAAGGTATGATAATCATTTTGATAACATGCATGATACAAAGTTCCAACCACGATGGGATGGACCATTTCTGATCAAGACAAAGTTCAAGAATGGAAGCTATCAACTCATGGATATGTCAGGGAAGCTGCACAAGATGAAGGTCAATGGATGGAGGTTAAAGAAATACTGGCAGAGGATAGAAGAAAGCAATGAACAACAGGAACAATCAAGGGAGAACAATATATCAGTAGTTCTACAAGAAGATGACCCGCCTTGGAACATCAACAAACTCTTTGAAGGCTAGAGACATGAATGCCTCTAGCCAAATGGAGGGCTAAGTATGAGGAAATATTTTCTGAAACCCCTCCTTAATAATACCTTATGTATAGATATGTACCCCTATAGTATTTTTATTTTTCAAACCTTCATGGAAACCATAAAGGTGGGCCCCACCATAGTAAAGTGGCTACCCCTACTTGCAGTGAATGGTAGAATCAAATCCCAAGTTAGATATGGAGTGGGACAAGTAGTCTTAGAAATTCAAATACTTAAGCTTGACCCACTCTCCCTTTTGAAAGAGTCCAAAAAACTTTTCAAAGACTCAAGCCCCACCATATACTTTTGAGTCCTACATAAAGATTCTTGACAAATGGGACACATGTTATTGACTTTTTGGGCCCAAAACCATGCATAAAATATTCCAAACGCCCAAACTCGGATTTGAGGCTCACTCCCACGAAATGGAGGTGCTATTTATAGTATTTTTATGATTTTTCATGAATAAATCAAAGATATGACCATATGGGATAAGATGAACACCTTAGAATGGCCAAAAATCTTCTAGGATTTTGTCAATACTGTATTTTCCACCACACGTGTCACATCTAGAAGATTCTCCCAAATAATATCATCTCCAAATATCTTCCCGAAAGGCCTATAAAAGGACCCCCTTGGGTGCCCTCAAAACAAGAAGAGTTGTATGCAGGTACACGCTCTGGGTGTAGGGAGCACTCCAAACCTAGCAGAAGGAGTCTAGTCTATGTTATTGCCATTTCCATTACCCTGGATCTTAGCTTATTCTATCCAATACATGTAGGCGATTACTTTCGCTCTGATATCGTTGATGATGGTCGTCACGGCAAAGGCTTGAACCTTGTCAGGCCTGCGGAAATTGCCGCGCCACCGAATAGAGAGTTAAGCTAGAGTGACATAGAACACCTCTGTAATCAACAATAGCTTTGCAGGATTATTGTCGCTTAACTATGTTGAACTACGACTTGAATTCCACCGGGACTTCACCAGACTGTCACTGGGACATCACCGAAAATATTACCGGAATATCACCAGAATGAACGTTGATTCTGCTCGTGATTACTTCAAATGAGTTATGTGAAGTAAGGAAGTGATACGTGAACTTCCTTCACTGAATGAAGTTCATCTTGAAGTTTAAAGAAAACTTCACAATTCTGAAGTGCCACTTTCTGGTTAGAGTTTGTACTGTGTGTACATATCCATTCCACCGGAAACTGTGATCAGCTCAAAGTAGAGACGTCTAGCTACAAGATGAGCTATCTCTCATACAAAGCTTCAAATTCTACTACGAGATATACTTCGTTGTTCTACCGGAAAAAACTCGCTTTCCTGAGAAAACTATAACTGACCAAAAATGCGTCTACTGAGATATCTTTGACCGAGACATTCGTTTACTGAGAGAGTACCGAGGGACACGTTTAGTAACGAATTGTAACTGTTAATGGTTAACGAACTTTCTACTATAACACGAAAAACTTCAGATTCTTCACATGCGAATAGAGCGCACAAATTTCCACATGAACATGTGTTTTCTATTAGAGAAGATGTGTACAAACAAGCTTGGCCTCTTCTTGCTCAAGCTGTAGAAACTCTCCTACACTGAGTAGTTTCTTATTACCATCTCTCTCAGATGAATACCTGACATTCCAGGTTTCTGTTATTCATCTGTACATACGCGATCTATGGCGTCTTCTGGGAACTTCTCACTCTCTCTTCAGTCATACGCGATCTCTTATAATCCTCTTCTTCTCATCATCTCATCATCCCTCATCATCCGAGTCCTTCAATCCTTGGTATATATATACACTTTTTCTTCTGCGCTCTTCCACGCTCCCATTCTTTAATTCGCGTTATGCGAGCATTATTGCGCCCACCGCGGTTTATTGCTCTATTACTTGTACAGTTCTTAATTTTTGTTAACGGACTGATTCCGCACACTGTACAACTGAGGCTTTTGATCTTTTGAAGATTCTGCTTCTTTTTTTTCTTTTATGTCTGTCTGTCTGTCAAATTCGTGAGTGATTCCTCAACAGCTCCCCCTCAATCACTAATTTGACCTCTTCCGGTCTTTCATATATCTTTCTTTCTTTTATACCTGCTATTTCTTTGAATCTGCTTGTCTTTGTTCCATCCAAGCTTTTTGTCAAGATATCTGCTATCTGATCTTTCGTAGGAGTATAGACTATTTCTATCTCCTTCTCCATTACCTTTTCCCTCAGGAAGTGATACTGAATTTCTATGTGCTTTGTTCTTGCGTGAAACACCGGATTTGCTGCAAGATATAGAGAGCTCATATTGTCTCCATGTATAATTGGTATACCTTGATCAATACCCATGCTTTTGAGCAAGGTCTGCATCCATATTACTTCTTTCGCGGTTTCTACTAATCCTTTATATTCTGCTTCTGTTGACGATAAAGCTACTGTATGCTGTTTCTTTGAGCACCAGCTTACTAGCTTATCTCCTAGGTATATCATATACCCGTGTGTCGATCTCCTGTCATCTTGACTTCCAGCCCAGTCTGAGTCACTGAATGCTCTCAGCTTTATATCTGATGTAAAAGGATAATATAATCCTTCCTTTATAGTTCTTTTTATATATCTAAGAACTCTTTGTCCTACAACCCAATGTTGATCTGTCGGACAATGCATAAACTGTGAAAGAACTCCCACCGGATAGCTGAGATCCGGTCTTGTTAGTGTAGTGTAAATTAAGCTTCCTACTAACGACTGATACTTCTTCATATCTTTGAACTTTGTACCATCATAGATGAGGAGACTTGCATCTGCCTTCGAACTTTGGTATCCAAGTTCATTGAGATACTTCACAAGTCTATAGTTCCAAGCTCTTGGAGCTTGCTTCAGTCCATAAAGTGTTTTTCTTAGTCTGCACACATGTTCTGGGTATCTCGAATTTATGAAACCTTCTGGTTGTTCCATGTAGACTTCGTCTGATGTATATCCATTCAAGAATGCATTCTTTATATCTAGTTGACTTAGCTTCCATCCTTTTGATGCTGCTATAGCAATCACTGTCCTTACGGTTGACATCTTTGCCACCGGACTAAACGTCTCGTCATAGTCTATGCCATGCATCTAAGCATAGCCCTTGATAACCAGTCTCGCCTTATGTCTAGCTATCCTTCCATCTGCAAGTTTCTTAACTTTGAAAACCCATTTATTTCCGATTACTTTCTTACCATTTGGTTTAGGAACAAGCTCCCAAGTCTTGTTCTCTTCCAGTGCACTGAATTCTTCTTCCATTGCTTCTTCCCATTGCTTCTTGCCTTTAGCTTCATCATAGCTCTGAGGTTCATCATCATCTTTGATCCTATATGCATAATCTTTCTAAGTTATATACGATGTATCATACGAGTACCTTTCCGATTGTCTTCTTACTTTGTTTGACCTCCTTAGCTCATATTCTTCGTATGCATCTGAATACACGTCTTCATCTTTGTTACTCATACCTGATCCGATCCTGGATGTTCTTGCCTGCATATAATCTTCATCTTTATTCACCTGTACGATTGATTTACCTTTCTCTTTTCTCTTTATCTCTTCTTCAAATTCTTCAGTTGTATGACTCTGATCTGCATATCAGCTTTTCTGTTCATCAAATGTTACGTCTCAGGAAACAGTAAGTTGTTTGGTTAGAGGACTCCATAACCTGTAACCCATCTGCTTTTCATCATATCCGACGAACACATATTTCTCTGCTTTTGGTTCAAGCTTATGTCTCAGTTGAGACGGTATATAAGCATAAGCGACTGATCCAAACACTTTACAATGATCAAGTGTTGGCTTCTTTCCCCACCAGGCTTCATAAGGAGTCATTCCTTCTAATGTTGTACACGGTAATCTGTTTACCAAGTATGTAGCTGTATTTACGGCTTCAGCCCAAAGATAATCTTGACAATTCTTTTCTTTCAGCATAGCTCGTGCAAACTCGACTAGAGTTCGGTTCCTTCTTTCTGCTACACCGCTTTGTTGTGGTGTATACCTGCAGGTTATTTCTCTCTTGATACCTGCATTCCAAAGGTAATCATTGAACTCTCGGGAGAAGTATTCTCCACCTCCATCAGACCTCAGTCTTTTAAGCTTTCGACCTGTGAGTCTTTCAGCATATGCATGAAAATTTCTGAAAGCTCCAAACACTTCTGATTTTTCTTTCAAAATATAAAGAGTTATCCATCTTGTTGCATCATCAATGAAAAGGACATAATACCTTGATCCGCTAATAGATCCTTCTTTTGTTGGTCCCCATACATCTGTATGTATGAGTTCTAGCACACCATCATGTTTGAATCCTTTCTTCTGGAAAGGTAACCTGTGGGCTTTTCCCATCTGACAAGCTTCGCATTTGTGGATCATATGCTGGTTCTGTACGTTCGGTAATCCCAGTACAGACTGATTCGCTATCATAGCTTTGATTCCTTTTTCATTGAAATGACCTAATCTCTTGTGCCAGAGATCAAGTTCTGTAATCACCTTTTCATCATGTGTGAGCAACGCTTGGCCAATGTTCTCTTGTACTCTTAAAGTAAAGATTCTTCCTTCTTTCTTTCCAGAAACGATCTGATTATATCCATTCTCGGGATCTTCTACAAATACTCCTTTGTTTGTAAATCTGACCTGAAAACCTTCCTCAGCTATCTGTCCTACACTAATCAAATTTTTCGGTATTGTTGGAACATACAAAACATTGGTTAGCAAATCTGTTCCATTCTTGCATTTCACTTTTCCAATTGAATGTACGTTATGTCTTGTATTGTCAACTGTTTGAACAGTATGACTCGAACTTCCTTTTTCCAGTTCTGACATCAGTTCTATGTTTCCTGACAAGTGATTAGAACATCCAGAGTCAATGTAAAATACCTTTAGATCTTCGTTATCAGATGTGATGATTGAGTTCATCATCAATGATGTATGATTTTCATTCTGTGTGTCATTTGCGTAGTTGTTGTAGGTGGTGTTGTAGGATTAGCCCTGTCCCCAACTTCTTGTTCCACCTCTATCGTAGCCTCCTCTTTGATTCTGTCTACCCTTTTGGAAGTTACCTTGATATCTTCCGCTTTTGCCTCTGTTATTACTGTTCTTATTTTGATTTGATCCCTGTTGGTGAACAGTCATGCGCCAGATGATTACTTAGTCCACAAATCCAGCAAGCTTTCTTGTTGGTATTCTGACTACTTCTTCCTCTTCCAAAATCTCTTGCTTTGCCAGTGCCTTTACCTATAGCATAATAAGCCTAAGCGCTCGACTCTTCTTCATCTTTTGACTTACCTTTGTCTTTCTTCTTGTTCTTCATGTACATTGCAGAGCTTTGTCCTTTATCTCCATCTCCTTTCAGATCTTGCTCATATGTGAGCATCAGACCAAGCAATTGATTTAAATCTAGCACAAAGTGATTTAAAGAAAGTTCAGTTGAGAGTACGAAGGGTTTCCACCTTTCATCTCCTCTCAACCCTGTTAGCAGTTGCGCTATCAATCTGTAATTTTCGACATCTTCATTTATGGATCCAAGACTATCTGCTAGATCCTTCATTTTAGTGACGTAATTGCTAATGCTTTGACTCGGCCTTTTTTTGAACATTGTGAACTCGGACCATAAGCTAGCCTTTCTAGCTTTCGTAGTATTTTGGAAGTGGTCTTCCAATGCGCTCCATATGTCCTCCGCTTTCTCCAGACCTCTAATGTGCGGTAGTAGATGATCTGAAACAGTGTTGTAGATGTAGGCTCTTGCCGTTGCATCTTTTTTCTGCCACAGCTTCAAAGCTTCTAACTCTTCTTTTTCCGGTTGGCTATCATCTTCGAAGATCGGCTTCTTTTCTTCTCCGGTCACATACATCATTAAGTCCTTACTCATAAGTAAGGCTTCCATACGCATTACCCACGCGGGATAATTATCTCTGTCTAGCTTATCAATTTGGACATGATCTGCCATGATCTTCTTGTTTGCTTTAGGTTGCCTTTGAGAGTCTTTTGGCTCTGATGCCGCTCGTGGAACTAACCTGCTCTGATACCACTTGTGGGCGATTACTTTCCCTCTGATATCGTTGATGATGGTCGTCACGGCAAAGGCTTGAACCTTGTCAGGCCTGCGGAAATTGCCACGCCACCGAATAGAGAGCTAAGCTAGAGTGACATAGAACACCTTTGTAATTGTTAAGGAAACACTCACGAATTTGACACAACAAACAAGAGAGAAGCAGAATCTTCCGGAAAATCAGTGCACAGGTGTACAATATGCGAAGTTAATGCGCGGTGTCCGCATAACAGAGCAATTAACCGCGGCGGGCGCGTAAGGCGCGCATAACGTGAATTGAAGAATGACAGGGCAGAGGAGCGCCAAAGAAATTGTATATATATATACAGCAAGATTTGAAGAACAGAGAGAGTGGGAGTACATGCATGTATGCGAGAGACACTGATACACAGAGGAGAACGAGAGACTGAGAGAAGACGCCATAGATCGCGTATGAGTGAAGAGAGAGTTAGAAGTTCTCAGAAGACGCCATAGATCGCGTATGTACAGATGAATAACACAAGCCTGAAGTGTCGGGCCTTTTCATCTGAAGAGAGATGGTAATAAGAAACTACTCACTGTAGGAGAGTTTCTGTGACTTGAGCAAGAAGAGGCCAAGCTTATTTGTACACATCTTCTCTAATCGAAAACACATGTTCATGTGGATGTCTGCGCGCAATCTTTACTTGTGAAGAATCTGAAGCTATTTCGTATTACGGTAGGAAGCTTAGTTTATCGTTAACTGTCACGACTCGTTACTAAACGTGCTTCAGTACCTTCTCTGTAAACGCATGTTTCGGCGTATAACAGTTTACTCAGTAAACATATTTCAGTAATTTTCGATTAGTTACAGTATCTCAAAAACAAGTTTTTCGGTAGAACAACGAAGTATAACTCGTAGCAGAGTTCGAAGCTTTGTATGAGAGATAGCTCATCTTGTAGCTAGACGTCTCTACTCTAAGCTGATCACAGTTTCCGGTGGGAAGAAGATGTACACACAATACAAAAGTTAACCGGAAAGTAGCATCTTAGAACTGTGAAGTTTTCAGAAGGGAGTTCATTCGGTGAAGGAAGCTCACACACTACTTCCTTACTTCACATAAGTTCATCTGAAGTAATTACGAGCAGAACTAAGTTTATTTCGGTGAAGTTCCGGTACGACTACGGTGTTAGTCCAGTAACAGTCGGGTGAAGTTCCGGTGGAACCTGAGTCGCAGAATAACACAGTTAAAGCGACGTAAATTAGGCTGAGCTACTGATGATTACAGAGGTATTCTGAATCACTCTAGCTTAGCATCCTATTACGGTGGCGCGGCATTTTCCACAGGCCTGACAGAGTTCAAGCCTTGTCGCGAAACCCATCTTCAGGGCGAAAGTATTTCCGCAACAGTAGGCATTAAAAGCCGAAGTTTTTCGCCAACATTATCCCAACAATTGGTATCAGAGCAGGCTAGTTTTCCCAAGAATCGGTATAAGAGCCGGATCATTCCACGAGAGGAAGAAGATCATGGCAGATCATGTCCAAATTGATAAACTGGACAGAGATAATTATCCCGCATGGGTAATGCGCATGGAAGCCTTACTTATGAGTAAGGAGTTAATGATGTACGTAACCGGAGAAGAAAAGAAACCGACCTTCGAAGATGACAGTCAACCGGAAAAAGAAGAACTAGACGCCCTAAAGCTATGGCAGAAGAAAGATGCAACGGCAAGAGCCTACATCTACAACACTGTGTCAGATCATCTGCTACCGCACATTAGAGGTTTGGAGAAAGCGGAGGACATATGGAGTGCATTGGAAGATCACTTCCAAAATACTACGAAAGCTAGGAAAGCCAGCCTATGGTCCGAGTTCACAACGTTCAAAAAGAAGCCAAGTCAAAGCATCAGTGACTACGTCACTAAAATGAAGGATCTAGCAGATAGCCTTGGATCCATAAATGAAGAAGTCGAAGATCATAGATTGATAGCGCAAGTGCTCACAGGTTTGAGAGGAGATGAAAGGTGGAAACCTTTCGTACTATCAACTGAACTCTCCCTAAATCATTTTGTACCAGAGTTAAATCAGTTGCTTGGTTTGATGCTCACATATGAGCAAGACCTGAAAGGAGACGCAGACAAAGGACATAGCTCAGCAATGTATATGAAGAACAAGAAGAAAGACAAAGGCAAGTCAAAAGACGAAGAAGAGTCAAGCTCTCAGGCCTATTACGCAAGAGGTAAAGGCACTGGCAGAGGAAGAGCAAGAGGAAGAAGCCGCCAGAATACCACCAAGAAAGTTTGCTGGATTTGTGGACTAAGTAACCATCTGGCGCATGACTGTTGGCACAACCAACAGGGATCAAATCAAAATCAAAACAACAATAGCAGAGGCAGTAGCGGAAGAAATCAGAGTAACTTCCAAAGAGGAAGACAAAGCCAAAGAGGAGGCTACGGTAGAGGTGGAGTAAGAAGTTGGGGACAGAGCCAATCCTACAACACCACCTACAACAACTACGCAAATGACACACAGAATGAGAGTCATACATCATTGATGATGAACTCAATCAGCACATCTGATAACGAAGATCTAAAGGTATTTTACATTGACTCTGGATGTTCTAATCACTTATCAGGAAACATAGAACTGATGTCAGAATTGGAAAAAGGAAGTGCGAGTCACACTGTTCAAACAGGTGACAATACAAGACACAAAGTACAATCAATCGGGAAAGTGAAATGCAAGAGTGGAGCAGATTTGCTAACCAATGTTTTGTATGTTCCAACAATACCGAAAAATCTGATCAGTGTGGGACAGATAGTCGAAAAAGGTTTTCAAGTCAGATTCACAAATAAAGGAGTATTTGTAGAAGATCCCAAGAACGGATATTATCAGATCGTTTCTGGTAAGAAAGAAGGCAGACTCTTTACCTTAAGAGTACAAGGGAACATTGGCCAAGCGCTGCTCACACATGATGAAAAGATAATTACAGAACTTGATCTCTGGCACAAGAGATTAGGTCATTTTCACGAAAAAGGAATCAAAGCTATGATAGCGAATCAGTCTGTACTGGGATTACCGAACGTACAGAAGCAACATATGATTCACAAATGCGAAGCCTGTCAGATGGGAAAAGCCCACAGGTTACCTTTCCAGAAGAAAGGATTCAAACATGACAGTGTGCTGGAACTCATACATACAGATGTATGGGGACCAACGAAAGAAGGATCAATCAGCGGATCAAGGTACTATGTTTTATTCATTGATGATGCCACAAGGTGGATAACTCTTTATGTTCTAAAAGAGAAATCAGAAGTGTTTGGAGCTTTCAGGCATTTTCATGCATATGCTGAAAGACTCACCGGACGAAAGCTTAAAAGACTGAGGTCTGATGGAGGGGGAGAATACTTCTCCCGAGAATTCAATGACTATCTTTGGAATGCAGGTATTAAGAGAGAAATAACCTGCAGGTATACACCACAACAGAATGGTGTAGCAGAAAGGAGAAACCGAACTCTAGTCGAGTTTGCACGGGCTATGCTAAAAGAAAAGAATTGCCCGAATTATCTTTGGGCTGAAGCCGTAAATACAGCTACATACTTGGTAAACAGATTACCATGTACAGCCTTAGAAGGAATGACTCCTTATGAAGCCTGGTGGGGAAAGAAGCCAACACTTGATCACTGTAAAGTGTTTGGATCAGTAGCGTATGCTTATGTACCGTCTCAACTCAGACATAAGCTTGAACCAAAAGCAGAGAAATATGTATTCGTCGGATATGATGAGAAACAGATGGGTTACAGGTTATGGAGTCCTCTAACCAAACATTTTACTGTTTCCAGGGATGTAACATTTGATGAACAGAAAAGCTGGTATGCAGATCAGAGTCATACAGCTGAAGAATTTGAAGAAGAGATAAAAAGAAAAGAGAAAGGTAAAACAATCGTACAGGTAAACAAAGAAGACGAGGCGAGTACGTCCAGAACCGGAACAGGTATAAGGAACGAAGATGAAGACGGGTACTCAGACACACACGAAGAATATGAGCTAAGAAGGTCAAACAGAGTAAGAAGACAACCGGAAAGATACTCGTATGATACATCGTATATAACTCAACAAGATTATGCATATATGGTTAAAGAAGAGGAGGAACCTCAGAGCTATAACGAAGCCAAAGGCAAGAAGCAATGGCAAGAAGCAATGAAAGAAGAATTCACCGCACTAGAAGAGAACAAGACATGGGAGCTTGTCCCTAAACCAAACGGTAAGAAAGTAATTGGAAATAAATGGGTGTTCAAAGTTAAAAAACTTGCAGATGGAAGGATAGCCAGACATAAAGCGAGACTGGTTATCAAGGGCTATGCTCAGACGCATGGCATAGACTATGACGAGACATTCAGCCCGGTGGCAAAGATGTCAACTATAAGGACAGTAATTGCTATAGCAGCATCAAAAGGATGGAAGCTAAGTCAGCTAGATATAAAGAATGCATTCCTGAATGGATATATATCAGATGAAGTATATATGGAACAACCGGAAGGGTTTATAAGTTCCAAATACCCAAACTTTGTTTGCAGGTTAAAAAAAGCACTTTATGGACTGAAGCAAGCTCCAAGAGCTTGGAACTACAGACTCGTGAAGTATCTAAACGAACTTGGATACCAAAGTTCGAAGGCAGATGCAAGTCTACTCATCAAAAGAACAGAAGAAGGAATGATCTACATTTGTATCTATGTAGATGACATAATAATTACAGGTACCTCAGATGCAGGAATCACAGAGGTAAAGAAACTGCTAGAAAAGGAATTCAAAATCAGTGACCTAGGAAAGTTATCATACTTTCTAGGAATGGAAATCACATATACAGATCATGGTGTATATGTCACACAAGAAAGGTATCTCCTGAACTTACTGAAGAAGTTCAAAATGGAAAATTGCAGAGAAGCTTCAACACCGCTTGAAGTAAATCATAAACTCAGCAAATTTAGTGGAACAGAATTTAAAGATATGAAGAAGTATCAATCGTTAGTAGGAAGCTTAATATATGCTACGCTAACAAGACCGGATCTTAGTTTTCCGGTGGGAGTTCTCTCACAGTTTATGCATTGTCCGACAGAGCAACATTGGGTTGCAGGACAAAGAGTTCTCAGATATATCAAAAGAACTATAAAGGAAGGATTATATTATCCTTTTACGTCAGATATAAAGCTCAGAGCATATAGTGACTCAGATTGGGCAGGAAGTCAAGATGACCGAAGATCAACGCATGGGTATATGATATACCTAGGAGATAAGCTGGTAAGCTGGTGTTCGAAGAAGCAACACACAGTAGCCTTATCATCAACAGAAGCAGAATACAAAGGACTGGTAGAAGCAGCAAAAGAAGTAATATGGATGCAGATCTTACTTAAAAGCATGGGTATAGATCAAAGTATACCGATCATACATGGAGATAATATGAGCTCGCTGTATCTTGCAGCGAATCCTGTGTTTCACGCAAGAACAAAACACATAGAGATTCAGTATCATTTCCTAAGGGAAAAAGTAATGGAGAAAGAGATAGAAATAGTCTACACTCCTACGAAAGATCAGATTGCAGATATTCTGACAAAGAGCTTGGATGGAACAAAGACGAACAGATTCAAAGAGATGGCAGGAATAAAAGAAAGAAAGATATATGAAAGACCGGAAGAAGTCAAATTAGTGATTGAGGGGGAGCTGTTAAGGAAACACTCACGAATTTGACACAACAAACAAGAGAGAAGCAGAATCTTCCGGAAAATCAGTGCACAGGTGTACAATATGCGAAGTTAATGCGCGGTGTCCGCATAACAGAGCAATTAACCGCGGCGGGCGCGTAAGGCGCGCATAACGTGAATTGAAGAATGACAGGGCAGAGGAGCGCCAAAGAAATTGTATATATATATACAGCAAGATTTGAAGAACAGAGAGAGTGGGAGTACATGCATGTATGCGAGAGACACTGATACACAGAGGAGAACGAGAGACTGAGAGAAGACGCCATAGATCGCGTATGAGTGAAGAGAGAGTTAGAAGTTCTCAGAAGACGCCATAGATCGCGTATGTACAGATGAATAACACAAGCCTGAAGTGTCGGGCCTTTTCATCTGAAGAGAGATGGTAATAAGAAACTACTCACTGTAGGAGAGTTTCTGTGACTTGAGCAAGAAGAGGCCAAGCTTATTTGTACACATCTTCTCTAATCGAAAACACATGTTCATGTGGATGTCTGCGCGCAATCTTTACTTGTGAAGAATCTGAAGCTATTTCGTATTACGGTAGGAAGCTTAGTTTATCGTTAACTGTCACGACTCGTTACTAAACGTGCTTCAGTACCTTCTCTGTAAACGCATGTTTCGGCGTATAACAGTTTACTCAGTAAACATATTTCAGTAATTTTCGATTAGTTACAGTATCTCAAAAACAAGTTTTTCGGTAGAACAACGAAGTATAACTCGTAGCAGAGTTCGAAGCTTTGTATGAGAGATAGCTCATCTTGTAGCTAGACGTCTCTACTCTAAGCTGATCACAGTTTCCGGTGGGAAGAAGATGTACACACAATACAAAAGTTAACCGGAAAGTAGCATCTTAGAACTGTGAAGTTTTCAGAAGGGAGTTCATTCGGTGAAGGAAGCTCACACACTACTTCCTTACTTCACATAAGTTCATCTGAAGTAATTACGAGCAGAACTAAGTTTATTTCGGTGAAGTTCCGGTACGACTACGGTGTTAGTCCAGTAACAGTCGGGTGAAGTTCCGGTGGAACCTGAGTCGCAGAATAACACAGTTAAAGCGACGTAAATTAGGCTGAGCTACTGATGATTACAGAGGTATTCTGAATCACTCTAGCTTAGCATCCTATTACGGTGGCGCGGCATTTTCCGCAGGCCTGACAGAGTTCAAGCCTTGTCGCGAAACCCATCTTCAGGGCGAAAGTATTTCCGCAACAGTAGGCGTTAAAAGCCGAAGTTTTTCGCCAACATTATCCCAACAGTAATCAACAGTAGCTTAGCAAGATTACTGTCGCTTAATTGTGTTGAACTCAACTTGAATTCCACCGGGACTTCACTGGACTGTCACTGGGATGTCACCAAAAAATTTACCGGAATATCACCAGAATGAACGTTGATTCTGCTCGTGATTACTTCAAATGAGTTATGTGAAGTAAGGAAGTGATACATGAACTTCCTTCACTGAATGAAGTTCATCTTGAAGTTTAAAGAAAACTTCACAGTTCTGAAGTGCCACTTTCCGGTTAGACTTTGTACTGTGTGTACATATCCATTCCATCGGAAACTGTGATCAGCTCAAAGTAGAGACGTCTAGCTACAAGATGAGCTATCTCTCATACAAAGCTTCGACTGATTCCGCACGCTGATTCCGGTTAACGGACTGATTCCGCACGCTGTACAACTGAGGCTTTTGATTTTTTGAAGATTCTGCTTCTTTTTTTTTCTTTTATGTCTGTCTATGTGTCAAATTCGTGAGTGATTCCTCAACAATACGCCCTCTCTTCTTCTCTCATTTCCTACTTCTTCCATCTTCCCTCCCTCTTCTCCATCATTCCCCAAACCCATTGAAGATTGTGGTACCACTTGGCTCCTCTTTTCATTGAGAATCACATTCTTGTGAATGATTTGTGTTTTGTGCGTTGGTACTAAGAGGGCAGTGCGGATCACCCTTGCCTTAAGAGTACCTTTGTGTTGATTGTGTTTAAGTGTACTAAGAGGGCAGTGTGATCATCCCCACCCTAAGAGTGCCATTGTATTTGTGTGACAAGGTAGCTGTTTATGAGTTGAGCATTGAGGAAGTGTTAGAGGCTATTTCCTTAATGCCCCTCTCAACGTGACATATTTTTATCACTACATGATCGTGAATTTCATTGAATGGGGCATCAAGCATGCACCACCATTTAAATGACACTATTCTTGATGTTACCCAACATTATTTTCGAGGTTTCGAGTGACATTCAATTAAAAAGGTAGCATCACTTATGCAACGCTAATTTGCATTGCTTATAGAATGCAGCTTGGCATCGATGTTCAATGGATTGAATGATCGCATACACGATGCTTCTACATTTCTTATGCAATGGTAAAGTTTGATAAAAGTAAAAAAAAAAAGTCAAATCGTTCTTCGACCGTCATTTTACATGCAACTGATTAAAGAGCTCTCCAACGTTCAGATCTGCATTGAGCTTTTGAGCTCTAGCAATCTCTTTCTGAATCTCTCTCTCTTTTCTAATCTCTCTCTCATATTGTCTCTCTCTCTCTCTTTCTCTCTCTCTCTCTCTCTCCTTTCTACCTCTTTCTCTTTCAATTTCTCTCTCTCTCTCTCTCTCTCTCTCTCTCTCTCTATATATATATATATATATATATATATATATATATATATATATATATATATATATATATATATATATTGCAGGTTATTCAAGAAGTTCGTCAAGCATAAAATATGGATAATTATTATAAGCATAATTATCATTGTTTGTATATCATTTAAATTATTTTATTTTCATTAATTAACATACTCAGACTTACTCATTCATATGCACGTATACACATATACATGAACATACATGCTCACACTTATACACACACATACATATGCACGTACACACACATACACACATACACATGCACAAACACATACACACACATACACTTGCACATACACATACACACACATACATGCACACATACACATATGAATATGCATAGTCATATCTACAAACACATAGACACACATGCATGCATTATTGCATATACACATACACACATTAACACATACTAATTATACACATGTGTATGCACATTCACATGCATGCACATACACATGGATGCAAATGGAGATGTATGCATATGCACATGCATGCTCATACATATACACATGCATATACATACACATGCACATACATACACATGCACATACATACACATGCACACAAATACACATGCACATACATACATACATATGCACATACATACACATATGCACATACACTTACACATACATATGCACATACATACATATACACACACATATGCAAATACATACACATACGTGCGCATAACTTACACATACACATGCACATACATATACACACACATACATATACACACACATACATATACACATGCACATACACACATATGCAGATACACTTACACATACACATGCACATACATACATATACACACTCATATACATACACATACACATATACACATGCATATATACCTACACATACACATACACATACACATACATACATGATACACTTATACACATACACATGCATATACACACATATACACACACATACACATACATATGCACACACACATGCACATACACTTACAAAAACACATATACATACACGTTCCCATATACATACACATACGCACATGTGTATGCATAAAACATAGATATATACACATATATACACACACATACATGCATATAGACACACTTACATAAAATATAGATATATACCTAGATGTGCATACATACATTTTATACACACACAACTACATGCACACACATGCATATATACACACAAACACATGAATGAATTATATAATTAAAGTAGTAAATCGCATGTTAAATATAAACAACAATAAAAATCATTAAAACAAGACTTTTCATTAATTAGTACCATAGACAAAATTCAAAACATAATTGAAATGAGAAAATATATAGATATAAAAAAAGTAAGTATACCGATGTAAAATATATATCCAATGTAATATATCTGCCATCATGATCATCCTCATCCACATCATCTTGTAAGTCCTCATCATCATGATCATCCTCATCATCATGATCATCCTCATCATCATGATCATCCGCATGATCTAATGTATCTACAGTGGCATCATGGGTAGAGGTGTGAGCACTCTCTGATGATCACGATCGTCCCGCCTACGTCTGCCTCTCCACCTCATCCATATCTACCTCTTTGTAATACTCCTGTATTACATATAATAAACATAAATAAATAAAACATATAAAAAATAAATAAAAATAAAATAATCATATGGAATTTACTAATACTCACAAAAGCATTTGGATGATCTTGCATGTACTCATTGAGGCATCGATATCCACAATGTGTAGCAAAATTGATTTCCTTTTTCATAGGATATCGACCGTAATCCTTTCTCTCCATTGAACCAAATAGAAAAGATTAATGATTAGTGTTTTAAATGTGGGTGCAAATGCTCAAGCCTATACATTTGGCTTAGCATGGAAGGCATTGTGTGGAACTAGCACTTGATGGTTCATGTGAACTATAGCTTGTAACTACTTGATCATTTACCATTTTAAAACATTAATTCCTTCGAGAATCTTGTAAAAACTTATAACTCATGGAGTTAGATATTAGCTACGACTTCAAGTTGAGGTAATATCTCCTAAATCAATGGAGTCACTTTTTGATTGGAGCCAAAGTTTGAATTCAAAATTCAAACTTAGAAGAAATATATATATAAGGCTTTGTAAAATCTCGTGGTGATATGTGCCTCATTTTAGAGCTCTCCCCTTGATCATTTGTAGAACTTGAGTAGCTCACACTATAGCTCACTCAGTTCATCATCATATAAGGCTTTGTAAAATCTCGTGGTGATATGCCAATGACTCTGTACCATTAGGTTCTATAATACATATAGCTCATTGAACATCTCTATCTACTTCTCTGCTATGACCACTCAGAGCAGTCAACTTCTTTTGGTCATATCTCAGTGAATACTCAACCATTTTACATAATATTTGGCTCATTGGAACCATCTTTAAGTCTATTTTGAGCTGTAAAAATTTCAAGACATTTGATTCGGGAATCAGGGAGAAATGGCTTTTGAAGTGCTCACTAGTCATCTACTAGTTGTTCCCTAAAAAATCGGGGGTAAGATCTGACTTGCTAAAGTTATTTCTCAGAGCATAGTTGATCATTTTTAATGATTCCACTTGCAATAATTAGCTATTTAAGCTAACTGAATTCCCCCAAAAGGAATTTTTCCAATTGTTACTGTGTTGTGAGCTCTGAGTAAAAGAACTAGCAAGTGTATGGACTAAAATAGCAAGTTTTTCAACATTAGTTATTCTTGATCTAGTCTATTTTGGATTGATTGTTTCAAGTATCAATTCCAAAGTACATAGCTACTTTCTTGGTGTCATTTGCAAGCTAAAAGGGCCTACGTTATAACTCTGAAGTGCATCAGGGCTATTACAAAGCAGGTTTTAGCAATACCACTTCACTTCCTTGAGGTATCCATCCATCTCTTCCAACAGTGGTATCAGAGAAAGTTGAGGTAAAATGGGAGATGGTTTCCCCTCTTTCATAGACAATTTGGATAGGAATAATTATTCAGCATGGTCCTTGAGGATGAAGAACTATCGACAAGGAAGAAGTCTTTATGGATACATATCAGGAGATGAGGAGATGCCCACATTTAGAAGCAAAGATCAACCTACAAGAGAGGAGCAAGAAAGACTCAACTCATGGTGTGCCAAAGATGCTTTAGCCAGGTCATATCTACTTAAATCTATTTCTGACTTCCTTCTTCTTCATATTAGGAATTGCAAAACTTCCCCGGAGACTTGGGATACTCTATCTTCATAATTTTCTTCCAATACAAGAGCCAAGAAAAGTCAACTGTGGATGGAGTTTACTACTCAAAAGAAGCAACCTAAGCAGAATGTTTCAGAGTATGTGACCCAAGGTGAAGGATGTGGTTGATCACTTAGCAAGCATAGGAGAGAAGATTGAAGAGGAGCAAATAGTGAGACAGATAATCAATGGCATCAAGGCAGATGATAAGTGGGAATCCTTCACGATTGCAATGGATTTTTATATGGATATGCAAATCCCTGATCTAAGCATTCTCATCGGGCAACTCTTCACCCATGAGGCCAAGCTCAACAAAAATGATGAACCATCAAGAGGTAACAATTCTTCTGCCCTCTATACATATAAAGGAAAGTCTAAGGATAAAGAAAAGATCAAGAAGTTTGAAGATGAAGGTGCTACTTCTCAAGCTAACTATGCAGGGAGAGGTAGGAATTCAAGAGGAAGGGGCAGAGGAGGTAAGCAAGGTAGGGGGAGACCTTCCAACTCTTCCCCATGCAATATATGTGGACTGTCTAATCACAGAATAGATGAGTGCTATAGGAACTTCAAGAACCAGAGAGGAAGAGGAGTCCAAAGAGGTGGCTACTCACAATCAAGAGGAAGATTCAATAATAATCAAGGTTACAACCATGGCTACAACAACAATTATCAAGGAGGATACAAATCAAGAAAAGACTTCAATAACTATACAAAGAATCAAGAGGATTCTCTTCTCATTATGAACATGACCTCAAAACAGGGTATGAATGATGAGCACCTCTTCTATATTGACTCAAGTTGTTCAAACCATGTAGCAGGCAATATAGCTCTCCTTTCTGATCTTGAAGAGCCCAAGGGAAAGCACCAAATGCAGACAGGTGACGATATGAAGCACTCATTTATCAAGGTAGGAAATGTTAAAACTTCTGATGGGAATAGGAATGTGTTGAGCAGATTTCTTTATGTACCTACTATCACAAAGAATTTGATGAGTATTGGACAGATAGTGGAAAAGGGTTTGCACGTTAGGTTCAATAAATTTGGAGCCTTTGTGGAGGACCCCCAACATGGATTCAGGAGAATTGTAAAGGGAGAGAAAACAGGTAGATTGTTTACATTTGAGCTTGAGGACACTAGAAACATTGCACTTTATAATTATAAGGATCAAACCTTGTCTAAGTTAGAAATATGGCACAAAAGACTACGACACATTGGTGAGAGAACATTGAAGCAGATATGTAGAGATCAATGTGTAACTCACACAGGTTACCTTTACAAAGAAAGGCTATATGCATGAGGTGATTTCAGTAGGTGGACTATCTTGTATTTCATGAAACATAAAGATGAAGTGCTCAATTGTTTCAAAAAGTATCTTGCACTTGTTGAAAATCAAACAAGAAAGAGTTTAAAGAGGATAAGGTTAGATGGAGGAGGTGAGTACTTCTCCAATGAGTTTGATGCATTTTTGCATGACAAGGGAATCAATTGAGAGATCACAAGTAGATATACTCCTGAGCAAAATGGAGTAGTAGAGAGGAGGAACAGATTGATTGTGGAAGCAACTAGATCTATGCTAAATGAAAAGAAGTTGCCTAATTACTTGTAGGCAAAGGCTATTTCTACTGCCACTTATCTCATTAACAGGTTACCTTCTAAGCCCCTTGATGGGGTGACCCCCTATGACGCATGGAATGGTAGCGGACCATCACTTGAACATTGCAGAATATTTGGTTGTGTTGCTTATGTGCATGTTCCATCGCAAATCAGAGGTAAGTTAGACCCTAAGGCAAAAAAATGCATCTTCATATGGTATGATATAAATAAGGGTTACAGGTTTTATAATCCATCCAACAAAGGATTTATGGTCACTAGAGATGTTTTGGTTGAGGAAGGTCAAGTTGCCATATGACTTGGCAGAAGAATTTCCAAGCCTCAGCAAGGAGGAACCAAGCACAATTCAAGACATCAAATCAGATGATGAGGACACCATCAACTTGGAAGAGTGAGCATGGAAATCAAAAGGCAAGGTCAAGATGAAGAGCTTGGAGGACATACCTGAGTCATCCAACCAAGCCTTAAGGAGATCACAAAGAGCGAGTAAGAAGCCAATCAGATATGGGTATGACACTTCATTAGTCACTAAGCATTCTATTTATCTTGCTAAGGATTCATCACTTGAAGAACCTTCTTCATATGAAGAAGCAAGTACCGAAGCAGAATGGAAGGAGGCTATGGATGAAGAAATAGAAGCACTCCAAGAGAGTGACACTTGAGAGCTAGTACCCAAGAAAGCATCAATGAAGGTAATTGGTTCTAGGTGGATTTACAAAATCAAAAGGAACTCGGATGGATCCATAAACAGGTACAAAGCTAGGCTTGTGGCTAAGGTTTTTGCACAAAACCATGGAGTAGACTATGAAGAAACTTTTTCACCAGTGGCTAAGATGCCAACCATCAGAGTATTGGTAAGTGTATCTGCATCTAGAAATTGGAATATGTATCAACTAAGTGTAAAAAATGCTTTTCTCAATGGGTGGATTTGAGAGGAGGTTTACATGGCTCAGCCTCCTAGCTATGAAGATCAAAGCAAGGTAAATCATGTATGCAAATTAAAGAAAGCCCTTTATGGTTTGAAGCAGGCACCTAGGGCATGGAACCATAGACTGACAACCTATCTTCAAGACCAAGGATTCATGATGAGCAAGGCAAATTTCTCTTTGTTCATCAAACTCACAAGTGATATATTTATGTGTATATGTGGATGACATCATTCTGATAGGTAGTGATGCCAATGGCATTAAACAAATCAAAAACCAGTTGATGCAAGAGTTTAAGATTAGTGAACTAGGGTTTCTGAAATACTTTCTTGGACTTGAGTTGGTATACACTAACTCTAGAATCTACATCACTCAAAGGAAATATGTGTAGGACATGTTGAAGAAGTTCCACTTGGAGGATGCAAAAGTAGTTAGCACCCCTATGGAGTTAAATCATAAATTGAGTACTCATGAAGGTGATTTGCTTGAAGACATTGCAGGTTACCAAAGCATAGTTGGGATTCTAAACTATGCAACATTAACAAGGATTGAAATATGTCATGGAGTAAGTGTTATGAGCCAATTCATGCATAAACCTAGAGAACCTCACTTGGAAACTGCCAAAAGATTTTTAAAGTACCTCAAAGGTACTCAAAATCAAGGTCTTTACTTCCTATACACATCAGATTTGGACATAAAGTTGTACTCGGATGCAGATTGGGCAGGATGTAAGGATGATAGAAGAAGTACTTCTGGCTATTTATCTTTTGCAGGAGATAAAACCATCTCATGGTCTTCTAAGAAGCAATCAACTGTTGCTCTATCTTCAAGAGAGGTTGAATACAGAGGATTGGCAAATGCTACACAAGAAGCTATTTGGATTATGTTGCTCTACTCAGATTTGGGACTTCACGCTCATTCACCAATGATCTTTGGTGATAACACTAGTTCTTTGCATCTTGCAGCCAACCCCATTTATCATGCAAGAACTCTGAGCAAAGAGATTCAACTAGCATATGTATCTACAAATATGCAGTGTGTTGATTCGTTAACCAAAGCACTTGATGCTACCAAGCTTTGCAGATTTTAAAACCATGATTGGATTACAGGATATTCAAGAAGATTGATGAAGCAATGCAAGCCAAGATGTTTAGCTTGACGGGGAGCTGTTGGGGAAAAATCCACACATACACATGCACACACACATACATGCATACACATACGCACATACATGTAGACATACACATACACACACATACGTCCACATATACATACATACATACATACATACATACATACACATTTCATACATTTATAGTTTTGTATGTGTATTTATATGTTAGAATGTGTATTTGTGTATATGTGAATATGTGTGTATGTGAATGTGTATGTGTAGCTCAGTGATGAGTAGCACCTATTTTAATGTCAATCCGAGAAGACGTGAGGATGGTATGAAGACCACGAGCAAGTGGAGGCACAAGTGCGTGAGTGAGAAGCACACAAGCATGCACACACATACACACACGCGCACACACGGCAAGACAAAGAGTGAGAAGCAATGGAGTTCTTAGATTACTTTCAAAAAGCTCTCACAAGTTCATTTCAATTACAAGCTAACCCCAAAAATGAGCTCTCTAGCTCCTTTTATAGTTTTTGACTAGCTTTGGCCCTGTCCAGACCTAGTGTCCGGCCTAGTTAAAAATTAGGTTCCAGGGCTTATTTGAGGGCTCAAATGAGATCTAAAAAATACGAAAATTGATAAGCAACTACTTCTAAGGCTCCTCAAGCTCGAGGACTCCTCGGCTTGCACAAAATGGAGCCACAAAAAGGTGAACATGGTATTTACAGGGGTTGTTAGTAATGAGAATCACTTTTAATTGGTGTAAGGGTTTTGAAAAATTAAAGGGTTGCCTTAGTGCTAGATCTACGTGAATGCTCGTACTTGCTTCTCCCCATGAGCTTTCTAACAAAACAAGAATCACAGCAAACGGATTTCGTATGAGAAAGTTATGCCAGTTCAGGGTTTTGGTGCTAAAACAGGGTTCAAGAGGCTAACACGTCACAGGATTTTTCTCAAAAATACATGTGTAGGGACCTCACAATTCACTATTTGCTAGACCAATATGCCCAAAGACTATCCCCAAGGCTTAGAAAAAAACCCTAATTTTTTTTGCCGAAAAGCCTGTCAATCGCGATCGACAGGTCTGCCAATCGCGATTGACATAGGTGTCCGTCGGGGCCTCTCGGTCGCGATCGACACGTCATTCGCGATTGACAGTGTCCATCACGATCGACAGAGTCGGTCGTGAGTTCTGTCAATCGCGACTGATGGTGTCAATCGCGATCGACACTTTTTCCGGGTTTTTCGCCGTGATTTCAGTCAATCGGGGATGTTTCCGTCGCGATGGACACGTGGCTACGCGTAAAAGTCAATCAATCCTGGAAATTCTGTCGGTCGCGATCGACGGTGTCAATCGCGATTGACAGGGTCTGTCGGTCGCGATTGACAGGGTCTATCGGTCGTGATTGTCAATCGCGATCGATGGTGTCGGTCGCGATTGACAGAGAAACACGGAATTTTCCAACTGTTTTTAGAGATTTAGAATGTGCTCATCATGCTTGTGCTTGTGGTGAACTTTGTTTTACCAAATGATCGAATTTTCTGTCGATCGCGATCGACAGAGGCTGGCAACTGCAAGACAGTTTCTGAGTATTCCGTACCTGCGCAACGTGCTAGGGATGATGATTCAGCAAGAACCTACAAAATGCTCAAGAAACATGCAAAAACAGTGCAAGCAATATCGCTCTCTCGCTCTCTCTCACAAGTAGAATGAAGGAAATGAGGTGGAGATGGTGATATGATCAAAGCTGAAAATTTTTGCGATGATGGAGATGAAGGTGGGAGATGGTGATGATGATGATGGTGATGAAGATGGTGAAGAAAAAACAAGAAAATAGATGAAATGAAGAAAATACCTACAACTCCAACGCGTCAACTCTACGTCTTACCATCACACGCTCGTCCTCAAAGCTCGATCCCCGGCAATGGCGCCAAAATTTGGTGTAGCTCAGTGATGAGTAGCACCTCCTTTAATGTCAATCCGGGAAGACGTGAGGATGGTATGAAGACCACGAGCAAGTGGAGGCACAAGTGCGTGAGTGACAAGCACACAAGCATGCACACACATACACACACACGCGCACACACAGCAAGACAAAGAGTGAGAAGCAATGGAGTTCTTAGATTACTTTCAAAAAGCTCTCACAAGTTCATTTCAATTACAAGCTAACCCCAAAAATGAGCTCTCTAGCTCCTTTTATAGTTTTTGACTAGCTTTGGCCCTGTCCAGACCTAGTGTCCGGCCTAGTTAAAAATTAGGTTCCAAGGCTTATTTGAGGGCTCAAATGAGATCTAAAAAATACGAAAATTGGTAAGCAACTACTTCTAAGGCTCCTCAAGCTCGAGGACTCCTCGGCTTGCACAAAATGGAGCCACAAAAAGGTGAACATGGTATTTACAGGGGTTGTTAGTGATGAGAATCACTTTTAATTGGTGTAAGGGTTTTGAAAAATTAAAGGGTTGCCTTAGTGCTAGATCTGCGTGAATTCTCGTACTTGCTTCTCCCCACGAGCTTTCCAACAAAACAATAATCACAGCAAACGGATTTCGTATGAGAAAGTTATGCCAGTTCAGGGTTTTGGTGCTAAAACAGGGTTCAACAGGCTAACAGGTCACAGGATTTTTCTCAAAAATACATGTGTAGGGACCTCACAATTCACTATTTGCTAGACCAATATGCCCAAAAACTATCCCCAAGGCTTAGAAAAAAACCCTAATTTTTTTTGCCAAAAAGCCTGTCAATCGCGATCGACAAGTCTGTCAATCGCGATTGACAGAGGTGTCCGTCGGGGCCTGTCGGTCGCGATCGACACGTCAGTCGCGATTGACAGTGTCAATCGCGATCGAGAGAGTCGGTCGTGAGTTCTGTCAATCGCGATTGATGGTGTCAATCGCGATCGACACTTTTTCCGGGTTTTCCGCCGTGATTTTAGTCAATCGGGGATGTGTCCGTCGCGATGGACACGTGGCTACGCGTAAAAGTCAATCAATCGTGGAAATTCTGTCTGTCGCGATCGACGGTGTCAATCGCGATTGACAGAGTCTGTCGGTCGCGATTGACAGGGTCTGCCGGTCGCCATTGACAGGGTCTGTCAGTCGTGGCTGTCAATCGTGATCGATGGTGTCGGTCGCGATTGACAGAGAAACACGGAATTTTCCAACTATTTTTAGTGATTTAGAATGTGCTCATCATGCTTGTGCTTGTGGTGAACTTTGTTTTACCAAATGATCGAATTTTCTGTCGATCGCGATCGACAGAGGCTGGCGACTGCAAGACAGTTTCTGAGTATTCCGTACCTGCGCAACGTGCTGGGGATGATGATTGAGCAAGAACCTGCAAAATGCTCAAGAAACATGCAAAAACAGTGCAAGCAATATCGCTCTCTCGCTCTCTCTCACAAGTAGAATGAAGGAAATGAGGTGGAGATGGTGATATGGTCAAAACTGAAAATTTTTGCGATGATGGAGATGGAGGTGGGAGATGGTGATGATGATGATGGTGATGAAGATGGTGAAGAAAAAACAAGAAAATAGATGAAATGAAGAAAATACCTACAACTCCAATGCGTCAACTCTACGTCTTACCATCACACGCTCGTCCTCAAAGCTCGATCCCCGGTAACGGCGCCAAAATTTGGTGTAGCTCAGTGTAGCTCAATGATGAGTAGCACCTCCTTTAATGTCAATCCGGGAAGACGTGAGGATGGTATGAAGACCTCGAGCAAGTGGAGGCACAAGTGCGTGAGTGAGAAGCACACAAGCATGCACACACATACACGCACACGCGCACACACGGCAAGACAAAGAGGGAGAAGCAATGGAATTCTTAGTTACTTTCAAAAAGCTCTTACAAGTTTGTTTCAATTACAATCTAACCTCAAAAATGAGCTCTCTAGCTCTTTTTATAGTTTTTTACTAGGTTTTGGCCCTGTTCAGACCTAGTGTCCGGCCTAGTTAAAAATTAGGTTCCAGGGCTTATTTGAGGGCTCAAACGAGATCTAAAAATTACGAAAATTGGCAGGTAGATACTTCTAAAGCTCCTCAAGCTCAAGGACTCCTTGGCTTGCACAAAATGGAGCTACAAAAAGATGAATTGGTATTTACAATGGTGTTTAGTGATGAAAATCACTTTGAATGGGTGTAAAGGATTTGAAAAATTAAAGGTTGCCTTAGTGCTAGATCTGCGTGAGTGCTCGTACTTGCTTCTTCATGAGGAAAATTATTGGCCTATTTGCCAGATCTTCGTTGACTCCCTTGTCTGCTGCTAACACCCCCCCCTCTCTCGCGTCTGCCGTCCCTGACAGACCCTTGTTGTGTGGGTTTTTGGATGTAGTACTCGACGACATCCTGCGCTACGTGATGTTCAGCAATTCTCAATCCTTTGGCCAAATGTGTGAGTAGAGCATCCCAGTCTACCGGCCCGGGAACCTCTGGATGTGGTATACGTAGCTTTTTGGAATGGAGAGCTTGTTCCACTGCAAACAACTGCAAGAGATGGGATGGTCTGGGAATGAATATCTCGGAGTGATATTCCCAGAATCCTATGACAAACATCTCTTCAAACGTTTGTTTGAAGCAGGCCGGTAGATATTTGATGCGAGCGTGCCATGCATACACAACATTAATCGATGGGGTTGTGCTCATGTCGTATACAAGGTCTTGATTACCTTCAATAAATCCTAGTGCTGAGAGATGCCGTTCCTTGACATTTTTGAAGGTCTTGAAGGTGACCAACATAAGTTCGAAAATCTTCAGGCACATCTGAGTCATGATATCGGGTACATTCTTGAAACGGACCCCCCAATATCGAATCGTCGAAATCATATATCCAACAGTAGGTGGGCCCTTAGGGGGTGCGAAGTACACATAATTGAGCCACTTCTCACATCCTTTAATCGTCAGCACTGTTTGTGTGTACTCCGGCCAGGATCTCCTTTGAAATACAGGGCAATAACATGGGTTATATTTGATGTACAATGGCATGTTTTTCCATGTTCTTACCATCTCCAGGTAGGTTTCAAGCAGTCGAATTCTCCACATCGGTTGGCGAATATGTCCCTGCTTGGCACTTTCTGGGATGTCGTCAGGTGCAAACTGGGTAGCAGAGGTTGGTTCCCTTGAGGTGTGGTGTTTGATCTCCGCATTATAATCCGCCATTAGAACGCAAAAAGGAACATACAGGTCGTCCGATGGGCCGATCCACCTATGGTGTGAGAGATTCTTAAAATAATCGGATTTTATTACAACCTCTTCCAATTTTGACATCAATGCGATTTGGACTGCCACCCTGTCATCATGCGTCGTGGCTACTTTCTCTAATTTTTTCATCCATTCAGGTGCCTCAATTTCAATTGTGTCCATGCCCTGTTCTGTTTGCTTACCCCCGAGTGTTGGCATCGGGACATGGGGATCCTCGAACGTTTCTTCTACTTCAATTGGCACAAGATCGTCAGGCTCGGGCTCTACCAGAGGGGAGGGTTGACGCTCGTATTGCATGACCTTGCTACGTAATTCCTCAAGTTCTGCCCGGAGTTTGGTGACCTCTTCAGATGTATCGTCTACAGTTGTGATCTTGCTGGGTGATGTCTGTCGGGTGGCCAACTGCCTCAGCAAATCATCTCTCTCTTTCTCTAAAGCGGCATGAGCCTCCATTAGATCTGCATGAGTTTCTAACACCACTTTCATATTCTCAGAGGGAATTGCCTTGAATCGCTCTGGGTCAATCTCCTGTGGGGAACCCTCCATGGCCGCCTCTAGATTTTCTTCGTTCTGTTTTTGTAATCGTTTATTCTCCTCTAGCGCTGTAGACATGTGCTTGCGTAGGAGGCCCAAGTTCCGTCGAAGCTTAAGGTTTTCCGTGATCTGAGAATGTAGCAGCTCGTCCATGTGTCGTCGTTCTTCATCATCTACTTGGGGTGGGTTGGCTACTAATTGTGCATATTGTTCCTGTAATGTCACGTGCTGCTGTTGTAGTAGCTGCTTCTGCTCTTCAAGATCCCTACATCGTGCTTGGAGATCTTCGTGGTTTCGGAAAAGCCTTGTATGTTGGTTGTCAAGGTGTTGGTAATGCTGCTGAAGTTGGGACATGCATTGATACATATTATTAAATAAGAGGAATGGTGGGAGAAATGGTGTTGAATGCAGAGGGGAAGGGAAAGGGAAAGGGAAGTGTGGATGCGGTACTAGAGAAGGGTGAGGGGGGAGGTGGGGGAATGGGAGATTGTGGGTAAATAGGGGGTGGGAGAGGTGCAGAGGTGGGTGACACCTCCATGGATTCAAAAGTGGAGGCCGTGATGGGAGTGACTGTGAACATGGGGATTGTGGTTGCGGTGAGAGTTGTGAACGTGTATAGAGGTGTGTGTAATTGTGAACTTCCAGGAAGAGGTTTACTGTGGCTGTGGTTAGACTTATGTTTTCAGTGGAAATAGAGTATGTGGGTTGACTGATGGTTTGTGCGTCGGTGTGTGGAGTGTGTTCGGAGGTGGTGACAGTAGAGGTTACAGTGGTGGAGGGAGGTGAATGGGGTGGATGTGGGGGAGAAGGTGGCAAGGGAGGTGATGGAGGTGCACTCGATGTGTGGGCTTCCTCGGTGTCGTGAACGGTGTGTGCGGTGCCAGTGGTTGTGGGGGTGCCTTGTGGTCCTGATCCTAATACATTCATTCGTTTTCCCATTCGTGGGGGGCGTCTGCCATATCTCTTCTCTGTCCTTCGTGATTGCGCTAGTGCAGTATGCACCGTTTCAGGTACTCCCAAAGCGTCGGATATCATTTCCAAGGTGGCACGGTATTGCTCGTCCACTCCTTCCTCCTCCAGAATCTGGTTCATGAGGGCTTTACCTGCAGCTAATGATAGCCTGTGTTGCTCTTGAACTCGGTTCATCGTATCGTAGAGCTTCTTTAATGCGTTAGTATAGGCTGGGGCACCTTCCAGTACTTGTAGGGCTTCCTGATCATACTCTTGTTCTTCTGCGTCTGATTGTCCACCCTGTGCCTCCTCATGTGCTTCTTCTTCATCGTCCACATTGACTACCTCCGGTTGACTGGGTTGGGCTTGGTCTGGGGCAGTTTGCTGTCCACCAGCTTGCTCTTCTTCAACTTCCGCGTTTACGGCTTCGATGATTCTAGAAACTTCTTCGTCCGTTAGATCCTCCAAAGTGAATCCATGCGGGAATTCCAGATCAGTCGGTACTGGTGGAAACACAAGATTTGGGCCATCTGTGCTGTGCCTGGGTAACCTGATAGTAAATGGTTGTACTCGGCGGGGAAGTCTTGGGGTTGTTTCAGGCGTTAGGGTTGCATCACGAGCTTGCGCATAAGGCATCTGGACAGTGCCTCTCATCTTCTTTGAGGGAGGTCCTACAGCTGACAATCTGCGTTGAAACTCCTGTGCTCTGGTCCAAATGAGAGCCCTCTGCACTGGTACATCATATGCGAGACACCTGTATACAATTCTTGTGAGCGCACAGCAACCATACAGTACAGACTTTTGCTTCTTATACCATCTCTGATGAGCCATATGAATCTGGTCGATAATCCAGTGGGGCATATTGATTGTCAAATCAAAAGCATCCGCTAGGTAGAGGCTAAACCAGATCTTTTTGGGAGGCATTGTGAACCTTTTCTGTGCGGGGAAAGCGAAATGTTGCATGACCATGCGTAAGTGAATGGCGATCGTGGGTGTCATCGCAACCATGTCCTTCAACTTCGTCAGATTCCTGTTCTTCATATTGTCTGGAACCATAGTCTCTTTCTCTGTTGGAATGTGCATACCTGTCATGTCGAGTGCTTCTCTTACCAGGTTGATAGTCAAGCGGAAACGCTTCAGCTCGTTGCCCCTTGTGATTGATGGGAGCACAAAGGAGCTGTATCCTTTCTTGTCCTTGCTTGGAGTGAGGGTACTAATTAAGTATGAGCACCTTAGAAAATCTGGCTTTGGTAGTTGGAACTTGAAGTAATCATAAAGCCCAGCCTTCTTCCATATCGACTTCAGTCCTTCATTGTTCTGTAGCTTTTCAAACTCCCTGGTAAAGAAATGGTATCTGCCCCAACGTCCATTGAATTCGACCTCGGACTCCCACATATATGTGCCTTCACCCAGAGGTCCAGCAACGTCACTGAACCAGTGTGAGGTTTTGCCCACCGGCATTGTGTGACCCTGCGGAGGATTCTGAATTGGTATGGCATGTAATGCCCGTAATGCCACTGGTCTTTCCTTTAATTCCTCCTCGATCGGAAGGCTTTCGATGTCCACCACTTGGGGGCTGGTGCCTGCCTGGGAGCTAGTTCCTACCGTATCTGCCATTTTACTTCTTGTTGCCTGTCTCTGTGAGAATATACAAACATGTGTTAACATTGTACAGGACAAGGGAGGACCGTTGTTGTTCCCATTACAACATTAACATGAGGGTCGGGAGCGAATAATGGGTTAGTAAGTGCTCGGTGCGAGTGTGTGTGCGGTTAGTCGTTCGGTAGACCTAAGAGTTAAGTGGAATGATGTAATGTGATAGTGATGTGGTTAGTAAGTTATCATGGATTTACAAATGGGGTCTGGGGGTTTGTTACAAGTCTTGGGCTGCCAAATGCAGTGGATGGGTTTTGCTCTTGGGTTCGTAGAGACTCTAGAGAGCTTTATCGGTGTTTTGGTTTGAAAATGAGGCCTTTTAGGGACCCATTTACAAGTGATTATGCTCGTGCTCATGGGCCTTGGTGTGTTCCTGAGTGTTGAAAATGACTGGATGCCGGCTGTGCGAGTGAATGGGTCACGCGGTATAGGTTGTGGCCTTGGCGTAGCTACTTGCGCCCGCAAGCAAGCCTTAGGCACCCAAATTTTTCTTGATTGTGGGCTAGCCTTCATCGACTTCTTGGGCACCCAAATAGATTTCACGTTAGCAGAAGAGTTTCTGACAGACTTCTTATTAGTGTCGTGTTGTTGGTTACTGATAAGAGGCTTTGCTCGTGTGGTTGGCTTGAGTGCAACCGGGTGTTCGCCTTTCCTCACCCACACTTGGTTTACTTGCTGAGACATTTTGTTGCGCAGGTACTTCTGATTTCCGGCATAGGTAGTACTCTGCTTCTTCTGCCTTTGATCCACCTTTGGTTGCTGCCTCCTTCTGGCCTTTGGAAAAGAAGGGAGTTCCGTTGCGTCCCTGACTCCTTTTTTGCGAATATTATTCCTCTGCAACACATAGTTTTGGACAAGAACAACATGGTCATCTTCATGTGTACTCCTGGAAGGACCAGGAGTCTGTGACTTTCCTAGTTCCTTGAGTGCTCCAGTATCTAACTCTACTGTAATTCGACTATGATTGACCCAAACCTGAAGAAGTCCACTTCTTAGGTTTAAGTTGATTGCTTGGTCATAGATCCAGTCTTGACCCAAGACAAGGGGTTCAGTGAGATCCTCATCTTGACACACTAGTACTTTAACTGTCATAGCCTCATCATGAATGTAGAGGGGAAGTTCCACCTCGCCCAGGCAAGGGGTTTCCACGCCTCCCAATCCTATGAGATATGCCTCCACAAGATTGACGGTTAATTGCAACGCTTGACAGTAGGACCATTTGACAGCACTAGTGGCTGCACCTGAGTCAATCAAGGCTCTTACGGTCCTTGCACTCTTTCCTTGTCCTATATCTAAGGTTACGAAAGGACGTCGATCAATTATCCTATGTGAGCTTGTTCCTGCGACTTCACACATTGCCATATGATATCCTTGATCTGCATAGTCATTTGTTCTAGGCTGATCTCTACCTTGCCTTCGTAATTTCATCCTTCTGATGCGTTCTAAACCTTCTGCTTGAGCTTCTTCTCGAATTCGCTTTTCTTCCTCTTTGCGTTTCTTAGCAGTGTTGAGTTGGCTGAGCATTTCCTCCGTGAGGGGTTCCTGATACAACTTGACTCTGCAACCGCTAATATAGTTTGGGAGAACATCACCCTCTAACGTGGCTAGTTGCACTGCTCCACTCGTGGAAATCCTATTGATGATCATAGGTCCGTAGCCTCTCTTTTCTAGCTTCCTCGCATGTTGTTTCAGTGTATAGACTAAAACTAGATCTCCTGCTTTCAAGCCTTTATCCTTCACATGGGCATCAAAGTATGCCTTCTGTCTCTTCTTGGCTGCATATATCCTTGCAGCTGCTCTCAGTCTTGTTTCTCCTAATCGTTCAAGGTCAAAGATCCTAGAGGAGAGCTCATGACCTACCCATTCGTGCTCTTGTGCTACTTTCAACGTAGGTATTAAGAAGTCCAAGGGTAGCACTGCGTTTTGGCCAAATACCATCTGAAAGGGGGTGGCTTGGAGTACCGTTTTGTAGGCAACTCGATATGCCCAAACAGCATGGTGTAGCTGTTTGTCCCAATCAGAGCGTTTAGTGTTCACTAATTTCGTCACTACATTGCATAAGATCTTATTAGTGCTCTCAGCTTGTCCATTAGCTTGAGGGTGATAGGGGGCAGACTTCTTGTGTATCACCAAGAATTCTTGGAGTAGATTTTCAATCACTTCATTCAAAAAATGAGTGCCTCTATCACTTACCAGCTCTATAGGTAGCCCATATCTTGTGAATACATTCTCAAACAAGAATTTAGCAGTTGTCTGAGCGTCATTCTTTGTCATAGCTTTTACCTCTACCCACTTAGTTAGATAGTCTGTTGCAACAATGATGTATTCTGCATGAGAACCTTTAGCTGGGGGATTAATAGGACCGACGAAGTCTATTCCCCACTTAGAGAACGCATGTCCACCCATCATAGGTTTCAGTGGCATCTCATCTTTGCGTATAGGATACTGAGTCCTCTGACAGACATCACACCGTTTCACATAGGTATGTGCATCCATGTGAAGGGTAGGCCACCAGAAGCCCGCAAATAGTATTGCCTTGATTACCCGATCCGGTCCAAAGTGTCCCCCTGCTAAACCTTGGTGAGCAGTTTCTAAGATCTTAAGATATTCACTTTCATGGACACATAGCCTCAGGTAACCATCTTTACCACGCTTATATAGATTATCACCAATGAGTGAGTAATCCAGGGCTTCTTGTTCCAAACTCCTTTTCCTAGCCAGAGTCATGTCTGGAGGGAATGTGTTTGTCCTTAGGAAGGATACTAGAGGTTCGCTCCATTCTGGCGCAATGGATACTTGATAAAGAGTGGTGTGTTCCACAGGTGGTTTAATGCAACAGATTGGGCATTCCTTGCACAACTTTTGGACATCCGGTTCCATAGTCGGCCAATGCACTCCGAGTCTCTTTAGGGTCTGTAAAGTTCATTGCTTTGAGTAGTGTTGCTCTAGTGCACCTACATGTGCTAATTGCAACCACTTAGCATACTCATCCTCTTCTACGCAACAAGCCAAGATCCCTTGATCTGTGTGCTTGTACATACTTCCTGCCATGATGTGGTACTTTTGGGCTTTTACAACCTCTCTATTCCGTGTGTTTACCACTGGATGGTTAGGCCCGTATGTCAATACTGGTACCAATGGCTTAGCCCACTGCGGTACAACTTCCAAATTAAACAAGTAAGCATCAGGAAGGTCATCTGGTACTCCTTGTGGGGCTTCTCCCGATGTGAGCCTAGATAGATGATCAGCTCTCAAATGAGTCCTACCTTTTCTTACCACAACCTCAAAATCATATTCCATTAGCAAGAGAAACCATCTCACTAATCTTCCTGTATTGCATGGCTTATTTATGAGGTATAGCAATGCCTGATGATCAGTAAAAAATTTAAACTTATTTGCAAGCAAATAGTGTCTAAATTTCTTAACTGCATATACCATGCCTAAACCTTCTCTCTCCGTAGTGGTGTAATTCCGTTCAGCCGCATTCAATTGTCTACTGGCATAGGCAATTGGAAGATCCATATTACCTTCACCAGTAGGTTGAGCAAGTACACACCCAATGGCATAATTGGATGCATCCACGTGAACATGGAATGGCTTATTCCAGTCTGGTGTGGTCAAGATTGGTGCTGAACACAATCTTCGTTTAAGCTCTAGGAAGGAATTCTCACATTCATTCGTCCACTCAAAGTTAGTCAGAAGTCCGTACATGGGCTTTGCAATGACAACATACATGTGTATAAATCTTCGGTAATAACCACAATGCCCCATGAAAGCTTGTACTTCCTTGACATTCTTTGGCCTAGGTAGCTCTGCTATGGCTCTCACTTTCTCTTCATCAGTGGATATGCCATTCTTTGACACTATGTGTCCTAGAATCTTGCCTTGCCTGACCATAAAAACGCACTTCTCTGGGTTCAGGCAGACTTGATATTCCCTACATTTGTCAAAGATTTGTCTGAGCTCAGGGATATGGGTTTGTCTAATGTTGGAATGAGCACAAAGATCATCAACATAGACCTCTAAACTCTTCCTCAGGAACTCCTTAAACACATGGCACATCAGCCTTTGGAAGGTAGCTGGCGCATTGGTAAGCCCAAATGGCATTACACGAAAGGCAAATATACCCCACTCTGTGGCAAAAGCCGTCTTATGCTGATCTTCTGGAGCTATGGCTACTTGATTGTAGCCCGAAAATCCATCGAGGAAGCTGTACACTTCCTTGCCTGCTACTCTTTCTAAGAGATGCTCTGTGATAGGAAGCGGATAGTTATCCTGAATTGTGGCTGCATTAACCTTCTTCAAGTTAATGCACACACGCAGCTTGCCATTCTTCTTGGGCACCACTACGATGGGGGATACCCATTCAGTGTGCTCAATTTCATAGATAAATCCAGCTTCAACCAGTCTATCTATCTCTTCTTTGATCTTAGCAGCGTAATTATTGTTATATGTATAGGGCTTTTGCTTAGAAGGTTTAGCATCTGAAGTCATGGGGATGGTGTGTGAGCATATGTCAGGATCAACACCTTTCAAATCCTTGTAACTCCAAGCGAACACATCTCTGTATTCTCTTAGCAAGGCAATTAACGCATGCTCTTCTTCCTTTGTTAGGTCATGGCCTATGTACGTGCATCTCTCCTCTCCTTCTTCTAGGGCCACTACTATTTTCTTGGTAGTTTCTTTGTTATCATAGGCCTCTCCTACTTGTGCCTCTCGTTTAAGCATTCTTATCATGACTCTCCTGTCATCTATCTCATACTTCTTAAAATTTTTTGGGACCTCAAACAAAGATTCTTCCTCTTCTGGTGAGACTTCTCTCTTCTTTCGTTTCTTCCCTTCTTCCTTCTGGGTCACATGTGTTGCTAATCTTACATCGTTTGTAAGCTCTCCATGCCTCTGGGGTTGAAATTCTACTTCATGGAAGTATTCTTCATCTGATGCAAATGGTGGGTCCATAATGATTGACTCTAGATCGGAGTCACTTGCATCCTCAAATGCATCAGGGCTAGGTTCGCATTCTTCTAGAACTGCTTCTCCCATGATTGGCTCTATGGAGAAGACTGAAATGTCATAGCTATCCTCATCACAGTGGGGTGTCCATTGTTCCTCATTGATGGCTACATCCATTGTTGCTAAAATTTCTGCCCAGCCGTGAGGTTCAAATTCTTCATCCGGAAACACTACAGGTGCATAGGCTGGGTCTTGAATGGGTCTATGAGTTTTGTTTGCACCTATTTCTCTGGCCTTTTCTCTCTTCTCTTCCTCTACTGCTACTTTGCACATCCATAAGTGGGTGTCTTCATGCATCCATGAGGATCCTGACCCTATGGAATGCACCGATTCCGTATCATCTTTGGCTCTATGGATGGGGTTCCATTGGATAGGAGGGACGTCTCTATGAGAATAATCCTTGAGATTGACTTTGGTCGTAACACCTAAGTGTTGCAGGTACAAAGAATTGGTTCCCCAATCCTGGACGACTTGCAATTGTCGCATGAAGGGTCTTCCCAAAATCATCTCATAGGCATGATTTTTGCTAAAGTCACATATAGCAAAGCTATGCTCAAACTCAACACCACAAGTGGTGAGAGTTATGCCTTCTATCAATCCCAAGGGCCTCTCTATATGACCATCGGCCATTTGCAATTTCATCCTCGTGGGTCTGAGTGCTGGCTTGCCCCAACGCTTCCATAGGGAGGTGGTAGCGTTAGCAACTCCTGCACCTGAGTCCAAAATTGCCTTGGTGGTGTACTCCTGGTAGGTGATGGGAAGATAGGTGTTCCCTTCTTCACCTTCACACATATCTCCTATCTTATCCAAGGGAATTTATGGCACTGTCCTATGGGATCCTACCCGGGAACGTGGTTTTGCAACTTCAGTCACTTGACTGGCTACATATTTCCGCGCTTCTGGTCTATCCTTAGGCAGTTCTTCCAAAGTGGAATCGCGCTGCACCTTGGTGTTCTTTACTACCTCCGTATTCCTAGGTAAGACTGAGTCGTCGTTCTTTACCATGACTGTGGGTGCTCTCATACACGTGGACTTTGCTTCCCATGGGCCTGTGAAGTGGGGTAGCTCCTGTATGGAATTAGACTCAAAGTCCAATCTCTCATGAGACTGAGTACTCTCATGTTCCCCGTAAATAGATGGGATGTCTTGTGGGAATTGGTCGTGTGCATCATCCACAAGTTTAAAGGGAGGGGCGACTTCACTTTCGTTATCCCATTTGTCTTCTTGAATCTCTTGTAGGAAGTCTGGTGCAAACCGATTCATAGAAGAAGAAGTGTCTGGCTCCGTAGAACTAGGCACATAAGCAACCTGGGAGGGAGGGCTTATTCTGTCGTTGGCTCTCACCTCGTTCTCATAGATGGCTGGAGCACAAGCTTCCTGGGGAGGATTACTTATTCTATTACTTTTCCGAACAGGCTCATACGCTCCCTGAGAAGGAATGTAGGCAACCTGTGGAGGTACGTAAGCTTTCGAGGGAGGCTCATCTGCCTTTTGGGGGGAGAGATAAGCTTCTTGAGGAGGCACATGGGCTTCCTGAAGAGGCTGGCTTATCTGTTCTCTTGCCCTTTCTTTTCTGTGAGGGGCAGGTTCCTTTTCTGATTGTGCAATTAGCCTCTCTATTCTTTCTAGCAGTCCATCAAAGTGTAACTGCGTCTTAGCTGAGCTAGAGATGTTAAAGAGGCAGCTAGCTTCGAACATGGCTTGAGCCAATTCCACCACCTTAGCACAAATTTTAGTTCGTTCAAGCTCTAGCTCGGCTCTAGGGTAGCATTTTTCATGATCGGTTATGGTTGGCCCTTCTTGGATTCTGGCCTGATATGCTTTAAGCATCATGTTTAGGTCCTCGGGAGTGGGATCTGCTAGGACTGATCCTACTTTGGGGGGTGGTGGAGTCGTATGAGGCGGGTTGGAAGGTGGCTGGTCAGATGGCGATGGGAATGGTGGTGGTGGGGTAGTGTGAGAGGGAGTTTGAGTTGTGAGTTCGGTTATTCTGGCTCTTGTTTCTCTTACACTTTCCTCGAGTTCACTCATCTTTTTAGCCCATTGTCTTTTCATTCTTTCCCTACTATCTTTCCAAGCTCTAGTCCTTTTCTTGGTTATGCTCTCAGTTTCACTCGCCTCTGGGCCCTTTTCCTAGCTTGCCTCTTGGTTTTGCTGCAATGCCTGAGCTCTAGTGACTACCTGTACTGGTGCAGTGGAAGTGACACTTCCTGAGGAATCTACAACCAACCCAATCACATTGATAGGAGTGATTTTTGGCATATTATTGGGGTTCTTTGGGCAATCTCGTAAGAGATGCTCTTTTCCACAATCTTGGCAAAAGCCTTGGATCGTCACGGACTGAGTTTGTGTAGGTGGAGGTAAGGGACAATCACGAATGAAGTGATCTCCCTGACATCGGTAGCATGGTCCTCTAGGAAATGGTGGTCGTACCTGCCTAGGTTGGGGTCTAGGGTTGGGGTTTGTATACATGACGTTTGTATAATCTGACTCCCAACTAGGTTCATTTGGCTCTTCGCTGTAATAGGACTCACCATGTTCTGGAGACTGCATGTAGTGCACCTAGGGACTATCAACATGTGTAGAATCAAAGCTATGGTCACTCGGGTCACTTTCAGAAATCAAGGGTGTTACAGGGACTATAGCTCTATTCAGGTTTTCTTCTGCAACAGCATACTTTACCGGAATCACATTAGCTGGGGCAGGTGGTTGTTGAGCTAACACTGGTTGAGGCCTTTGTTGGCTTTGGTAGGGTTGTTGATAAGGTTGCTGTGGCCTGCCATATGGCTGTAGAGGGTACGGGTTCTGGTATCTTCCTTGCTGAGGGTATGGCTGAGGGTAGGGTTGCCTAACTGCCTGCTTGTTGTATGGGCAATCTTGTGCGGTGTGATTGGTGTATCTCCGTTCTATGGTGCAGTACTGGCTACTAGTATTTACTTGGGGCTGAGCCATAATGGGGCAGACATTCGCCATGTGGTCACCACCACAAGTATAGCACCTTTTCACAGGGGCAACCCTTGGGATTTGTTTGCTAGTTACACCTAATTTCTGAGCTACTTTCTCTGCGAGTTCCTCAATTGATGTGGATTGCGTGGAAGAGTGACTAGATGCACTATCTGAATCTTTGTAGATTTTGGAAAGCTCTAGTTCTTCCCCTAGGTTATCTTCAATGTCAATGCACATGCGTACACACTCTTCTATAGTCCTAGGGTCCTTCAGATACACATAGGATCTCAATTTCGTACTCAGCAATCCATCAAGGAATAAGGCTACTTGTTTGGCAGATGTGGGTAGCTCCGAAACAGGGCACCTTTCAAGATATTGTCTAAATCTTCTTCCTGCCAACCTTACAGTCTCTTGGGGAGTCTGTTTGAAGCTGTGAATCAAAGAGGAGGTATTGTGTCTTATTCCACTCTTAGAGAACTCTACAATGAAAGCTTCTAGGAGTTGGTCTATACACCTGAATTGTCGCTCATCCAATGGTTGAAACCATGTAAGTGCTGTGTTCCTAAGGGTTAGACCGAAGGCATTGTACTGCGTGAATAGATCCTCCACTTGTTCAGCTCTCAAGACTTGCTTGAACTCCGCCACATGATCATATGGATCTCCTGTGCCATCAAAGTAATTCTTCATGGACTTAACGAGCTGAGTCGGTCTCAAAGTTCTTGTGTGCTCTCTAGGTCTCGGCAGAGGAAATCCATCCACATTTCTTTGGTTCCTGTGAGCTCTAAGTATCTCAGGTTCTACTCTATTCGTCTCCGTCCTCGTTCTTTCTCTGCCCACTGGGTTAGCAAAGCTTACTTCTGGTCTATCTCTACTTCTGTCTCTTTGAGTTCCATGAGCTTGGGATGTTCCAGCTCCAGGGTGACCATAGGATACATTCGATCTTGGTTGGGGAAAAATGAATTCACCCTTCCAAGTGTACGCATGCCTATCATTTTCTGTCACCACAAAGATCCTTTCCGAAGTGTGATCTAAGTAGGTCACTCTACCTAGGCTATCCGGATCCTTCAACTCATAGATCATGATAGTTCCTATATCAGTTAGCTGATTAGATTTGTACCTCCAAAAGGCTTCGTCAGTCTCTCGATTGAGGAGCAACTCTATGCTCTTGTTGTCTTGGGGAACCCACTCAGGTGTGATAATCCTAATAAGAACAGATTTGCCTCGGGGGGTTATAGGTTCTATTCCCATGTTTCCTTGTTCCAAGTCACCTAAGTCCGCTTCTGAGATTACATTTCCAAATTCATCTGTCCTGTCTGGGTGACTGGTGACTACGTATATGGTTCCTTCCTTGTCCAGGTATGCACCGTTTTCAAACTTGACTGCTGGGTGCTCTAGTCTAATGGATTGATCAGGATTCTTAATCTGTACCACAGATCTTCCTAGGCCGTCCTCATAGATGCTAGCACCTAATCGGTTGGTCCTAAGGTACTCCAGCTATGTTTTGTAAGGGCCTTCCACCCTGTACAAGTAAGGCACACCTAAACTTCCCGTAGGTCTGTCCATGCCTTGAGACATCTCTGACTCACTGGTCTTAGAGCTAGGGTAGTACGAGTGGTGGCTCAACTGCTGGGCCCAAGACCTAGCAGTGTGATTGACACTAGCCTCTAAAGATCTAAGGCTTTGTCTCTCCCTTACTAGATGTCGTCCTGATCTAAGGTTCATATGCCTATCTAAGTAGCCCAATTCTTTGCCCAGAGTACAACCTCGTTGCCGATCAATTGGTATCAGTCACTTGGTTCTTTTTAGTTATTTATCGTGTTTAAGGTCTTGTCTGATATTACGTCGTCAGGAATACTTGAATGTTCTTTGTGCTTTTAGGTTGATCGTTCCACGTTAGGTTCTTTTCCTTTATGTTATCGATAATACAGAGATTAGGTTTTTAGCTTGAACTTGAGTTTTTAGGTAGTCTTCAACTTGATACCTGCCTATCGTCGCTCTGACTTACTCCTACCTCTCGTCATTCTTAGCCTAAACTATGAATTGACAGGGGGGGTTAAAAGTTTCCAACCTTTTGTTTCCTGCTTGGTTGCCCTTGAGTGCTCAGGAAGTGTGTTCCCAAGCTTGCACTTACACTTGCTTAGAACACCTTTCGATGCTCTCAATAGATCTGTAAGAGTTCCAAAGTTAGCTTGAAGATTTAAATTCCAAAGACAGCACCAATTATTTTCATTCCTGTAGCACAAACACAAACTTGCATAGTGATTTTTAAGAAAACAATCCTAAAGACCCCTGACTTTGATCCCCCTGGGTATGGTCAACTTCAAAATACCCTATCTGAAAATCAATGCATTATCTTTATAAAAAACGAGCTTTCCAACAAGCCCTAGAGCTCAAAAAATTGATTTCGTATGAAGAAGTTATGACTGTTCAGGGTTTAGAGGGTTATGACATGATTCAGTCTGGCTGATGGATCCTAGGATTTTCTCCCAAAACACAAGTGTAGGAACCTCCAATTATACTATTGGATTGACTATTTGCCCCAAAATTTATCCCAAAATTTGAACAAAATCACACCCTAATTTTTGGCCGAAAAAGCCTGTCAACCGCGATCGACAGGTCTGTCAATCACGATTGACAGAGGTGTCCGTCGGGCCTATCAGTTGCGATCGACAGTGTCAATCGCGATCGACAAAGTCGATCGTGGCTGTCAATCGCGATCGACGGTATCAATCGCGATCGACACGTTTTCCGGATTTTTCGCCGAAATTTCAATCAATCGGGGGCCTATCAGTCGCGATGGACACGTGGCTAAGCGAAAAAGTCAATCAATCGTTGAATTTCAGTCGGTCGCGATCGACGGTGTCAATCGTGACTGACAGAGGTGTCGGTCGTGGCTGTCGATCGCGATCGACGGTATCAATCGTGATTGACAGGGTCCTATGTGGCAGTCAGTCAATCGTGGAGGTCTGTCGGTCGCGATTGACAGAGTCTGTCGGTCACGATTGACAGAGTCTGTCGGTCGCGATTGACAGAAAACCTCGGAATTTTTCTACTGTTTTTAGTGTTTTAGGATGTGCTCCTTGTGCTTGTTCTAGTGGTGCACTCAATTTTGTGAAAAACCAAAAATTTCTGTCAGTCGCGATCGACAGAAGCCTGCGACCGCGAGACAGTTTCTGAGTTTTTCATACCTGCGCAGGAAGCTGGGGATGGTGATTCAGCAAGGTCCTGCAAAAAGCTCAAGAAACATGCAAGAAAACACACACGCAATATCGCTCTCTCGCTCTCTCTCACAAGTGAAATGAGGGAAATGAGGTGGAGATGGTGATATTATCAAAAACTGAAAATTTTTGCGATGTTGGAGATGGAGGTGGGAGATGGTGATGATGATGATGGTGATGAAGATGGTGAAGAAGGTAAAAGAAAATCGATGAGAGTGAAGAAAATACCTACAACTCCAACGCGTCAACTCTACGTCTTACCATCACACGCTCGTCCTCCAAATTCGATCCCCGGCAACAGCGCCAAAATTTGGTGTAGCTCAATGATGAGTAGCACCTCCTTTAATGTCAATCCGGGAAGACGTGAGGATGGTATGAAGACCTCGAGCAAGTGGAGGCACAAGTGCGTGAGTGAGAAGCACACAAGCATGCACACACATACACGCACACGCGCACACACGGCAAGACAAAGAGGGAGAAGCAATGGAATTCTTAGTTACTTTCAAAAAGCTCTTACAAGTTTGTTTCAATTACAATCTAACCTCAAAAATGAGCTCTCTAGCTCTTTTTATAGTTTTTGACTAGGTTTTGGCCCTGTTCAGACCTAGTCTCCGGCCTAGTTAAAAATTAGGTTCCAGGGCTTATTTGAGGGCTCAAACGAGATCTAAAAATTACGAAAATTGGCAGGTAGATACTTCTAAAGCTCCTCAAGCTCAAGGACTCCTTGGCTTGCACAAAATGGAGCTACAAAAAGATGAATTGGTATTTACAATGGTGTTTAGTGATGAAAATCACTTTGAATGGGTGTAAAGGATTTGAAAAATTAAAGGTTGCCTTAGTGCTAGATCTGCGTGAGTGCTCGTACTTGATGAGTAGCACCTCCTTTAATGTCAATCCGGGAAGACGTGAGGATGGTATGAAGACCACGAGCAAGTGGAGGCATAAGTGCGTGAGTGAGAAGCACACAAGCATGCACACACATACACACACGCGCACACACGGCAAGACAAAGAGTGAGAAGCAATGAGCTCTCTAGCTCCTTTTATAGTTTTTGACTAGCTAACCCCAAAAATGAGCTCTCTAGCTCCTTTTATAGTTTTTGACTAGCTTTGGCCCTATTTAAAAATTAGGTTCCAGGGCTTATTTGAGGGCTCAAATGAGATCTAAAAAATACGAAAATCGGTAAGCAACTACTTCTAAGACTCCTCAAGCTCGAGGACTCCTCGGCTTGCACAAAATGGAGCCACAAAAAGGTGAACATGGTATTTACAGGGGTTGTTAGTGATGACAATCACTTTTAATTGGTGTAAGGGTTTTGAAAATTTAAAGGGTTGCCTTAGTGCTAGATCTGCATGAATGCTAGTACTTTCTTCTCCCCACGAGCTTTCCAACAAAACAAGAATCACAGCAAACGGATTTCGTATGAGAAAGTTATGCCAGTTCAGGTTTTTGGTGCTAAAACAGGGTTCAACAGGCTAACAGGTCACAGGATTTTTCTCAAAAATACATGTGTAGGGACCTCACAATTCACTATTTGCTAGACCAATATGCCCAAAAACTATCCCCAAGGCTTAGAAAAAAACCCTAATTTTTTTTGCCGAAAAGCCTGTCAATCGCGATCGACGGGTCTGTCAATCGTGATTGACAGAGGTGTCCGTCGGGGCCTGTCGGTCGCGATCGACACGTCAGTCGCGATTGACAGTGTCAATCGCGATCGACAGAGTCGTTCGTGGGTTCTATCAATCGTGATTGATGGTGTCAATCGCGATCGACACTTTTTTCGGGTTTTTCACCGTGATTTCAGTCAATCGGGGATGTGTCCGTCGCGATGGACACATGGCTACGCGTAAAAGTCAATCAATCGTGGAAATTCTGTCGGTCGCGATCGACGGTGTCAATCGCGATTGACAGGGTTTGTCGGTCGCGATTGACAGGGTCTGTCGGTCGCGTTTGACAGGGTCTGTCCGTCGTGGCTGTCAATCGCGATCGGTGGTGTCGGTCGCGATTGACAGAGAAACACGGAATTTTCCAACTGTTTTTAGTGATTTAGAATGTGCTCATCATGCTTATGCTTGTGGTGAACTTTGTTTTACCAAATGATCGAATTTTCTGTCGATCGCGATCGACAAAGGCTGGCGACTGCAAGACAGTTTCTGAGTATTCCGTACCTGCGCAACGTGCTGGGGATGATGATTCAGCAAGAACCTCCAAAATGCTCAAGAAACATGCAAAAACAGTGCAAGCAATATCGCTCTCTAGCTCTCTCTCACAAGTAGAATGAAGGAAATGAGGTGGAGATGGTGATATGATCAAAACTGAAACATTCTGCGATGATGGAGACGGAGGTGGGAGATGGTGATGATGATGATGGTGATGAAGATGGTGAAGAAAAAACAAGAAAATAGATGAAGTGAAGAAAATACCTACATCTCCAACGCGTCAACTCTACGTCTTACCATCACACGCTCGTCCTCAAAGCTCGATCCCCGGCAACGGCGCCAAAATTTGGTGTAGCTTAGTGATGAGTAGCACCTCCTTTAATGTCAATCCGGGAAGACGTGAGGATGGTATGAAGACCACGAGCAAGTGGAGGCACAAGCGCGTGAGTGAGAAGCACACAAGCATGCACACACATACACACACACGCGCACACACGGCAAGACAAAAAGTGAGAAGCAATGGAGTTCTTAGATTACTTTCAAAAAGCTCTCACAAGCTCATTTCAATTACAAGCTAACCCCAAAAATGAGCTCTCTAGCTCCTTTTATAGTTTTTGACTAGCTTTGGCCCTATCCAGACCTAGTGTCCGACCTAGTTAAAAATTAGGTTCAAGGGCTTATTTGAGGGCTCAAATGAGATCTAAAAAATACAAAAATTGGTAACCAACTACTTCTAAGGCTCCTCAAGCTCGAGGACTCCTCGCCTTGCACAAGATGGAGCCACAAAAAGGTGAACATGGTATTTACAGGGGTTGTTAGTGATGAGAATCACTTTTAATTGGTGTAAGGGTTTTGAAAAATTAAAGGGTTGCCATAGTGCTAGATCTGCGTGAATGCTCGTACTTGCTTCTCCCCATGAGCTTTCCAACAGAACAAGAATCACAGCAAACGGATTTCGTATGAGAAAGTTATGCCAGTTCAGGGTTTTGGTGCTAAAACAGGGTTCAACAGGCTAACGGGTCACAGGATTTTTCTCAAAAATACATGTGTAGGCACCTCACAATTCACTATTTGCTAGACCAATATAACCAAAAACTATCCCCAAGGCTTAGAGAAAAACCCTAATTTTTTTTGCGGAAAAGCCTGTCAATCGCGATTGAGAGAGGTGTCCGTCGGGGCCAATCGGTCGCGATTGACAGTGTCAATCGCGATCGACAGAGTCGGTCGTGAGTTCTGTCAATCGCGTTTGATGGTGTCAATCGCGATCGACACTTTTTCTGGGTTTTTCGTCGTGATTTCAGTCAATCGGGGATGTGTCCGTCGCGATGGACACGTGGCTACACGTAAAAGTCAATCAATCGTGGAAATTCTGTCGGTCGCGATCGACGGTGTCAATCGCGATTGACAGGGTCTGTCGGTCGCAATTGACAGGGTCTGTCGGTCGTGGCTGTCAATCGCGATCGATGGTGTCGGTCGCGATTGACAGAGAAACACGGGATTTTCCAACTATTTTTAGTGATTTAGAATGTGCTCATCATGCTTGTGCTTGTGGTGAACTTTGTTTTACCAAATGATCGAATTTTCTGTCGATCGCGATCGACAGAGGCTGGCGATTGCAAGACAGTTTCTGAGTATTCCGTACCTGCGCAACGTGCTGGGGATGATGATTCAGCAAGAACCTGCAAAATGCTCAAGAAACATGCAAAAACAGTGCAAGCAATATCGCTCTCTCTCACAAGTAGAATGAAGGAAATGAGGTGGAGATGGTGATATGATCAAAACTGAAAATTTTTGCGATGATGGAGATGGAGGTGGGAGATGGACGTGGGAGATGGTGATGATGATGATGGTGATGAAGATGGTGAAGAAAAAACAAGAAAATAGATGAAGTGAAGAAAATACCTACATCTCCAATGCATCAACTCTACATCTTACCATCACACGCTCGTCCTCAAAGCTCGATCCCCGGCAACGGCGCCAAAATTTGGTGTAGCTCAGTGATGAGTAGCACCTCCTTTAATGTCAATCCGGGAAGACGTGAGGATGGTATGAAGACCACGAGCAAGTGGAGGCACAAGTGCGTGAGTGAGAAGCACAGAAGCATGCACACACATACACACATGTGCACACACGGCAAGACAAAGAGTGAGAAGCAATGGAGTTCTTAGATTACTTTCAAAAAGCTCTCACAAGTTCATTTCAATTACAAGCTTACCCCAAAAATGAGCTCTTTAGCTCCTTTTATAGTTTTTGACTAGCTTTGGCCCTGTCCAGACCTAGTGTCCGGCCTAGTTAAAAATTAGGTTCCAGGGCGTATTTGAGGGCTCAAATGAGATCTAAAAAATACGAAAATTGGTAAGCAACTACTTCTAAGGCTCCTCAAGCTCGAGGACTCCTCGGCTTGCACAAAATGGAGCCACAAAAAGGTGAACATGGTATTTACAGGGGTTGTTAGTGATGAGAATCACTTTTAATTGGTGTAAGGGTTTTGAAAAATTAAAGGGTTGCCTTAGTGCTAGATCTGCGTGAATGCTCATACTTGCTTCTCCCCACGATCTTTCCAACAAAACAAGAATCACAGCAAACAGATTTCGTATGAGAAAGTTATGCCAGTTCAGGGTTTTGGTGCTAAAACAGGGTTCAAGAGGCTAACAGGTCACAGGATTTTTCTCAAAAATACATGTGTAGGGACCTCACAATTCACTATTTGCTAGACCAATATGCCCAAAAACTATCCCCAAGGCTTAGAAAAAAACCCTAATTTTTTTTGCCGAAAAGCCTGTCAATCGCGATCGACAAGTCTGTCAATCGCGATTGACAGAGGTGTCCATCGGGGCCTGTCGGTCGCGATCGACACGTCAGTCGCGATTGACAGTGTCAATCGCGATCGACAGAGTCGGTCGTGAGTTCTGTCAATCGCGATTGATGGTGTCAATCGCGATCGACACTTTTTCCGGGTTTTTCGCCGTGATTTCAGTCAATCGGGGATGTGTCCGTCGCGATGGACACGCTGCCACGCGTAAAAGTCAATCAATCGTGGAAATTCTGTCGGTCGCGATCGACGGTGTCAATCGCGATTGACAGGTCTGTCGGTCGCGATTGATAGGGTATGTCGGTCGCAATTGACAGGGTCTGTCGGTCGTGGCTGTCAATCGCGATCGATGGTGTCGGTCGCGATTGACAGAGAAACACGGAATTTTCCAACTGTTTTTAGTGATTTAGAATGTGCTCATCATGCTTGTGCTTGTGGTGAACTTTGTTTTACCAAATGATCGAATTTTCTGTCAATCGGGATCGACAGAGGCTGGCGACTGCAAGACAGTTTCTGAGTATTCCGTACCTGCGCAACGTGCTGGGGATGATGATTCAGCAAGAACCCGCAAAATGCTCAAGAAACATGCAAAAACAGTGCAAGCAATATCGCTCTCTCGCTCTCTCTCACAAGTAGAATGAAGGAAATGAGGTGGAGATGGTGATATGATCAAAACTGAAAATTTTTGCGATGATGGAGATGGAGGTGCGAGATGGTGATGATGATGATGGTCATGAAGATGGTGAAGAAAAAACAAGAAAATAGATGAAGTGAAGAAAATACCTACAACTCCAACGCGTCAACTCTACGTCTTACCATCACACGCTCGTCCTCAAAGCTCGATTCCTGGCAACGGCGCCAAAATTTGGTGTAGCTCAGTGATGAGTAGCACCTCCTTTAATGTCAATCTGAGAAGACGTGAGGATGGTATGAAGACCACGAGCAAGTGGAGGCACAAGTGCGTGAGTGAGAAGCACACAAGCATGCACACACATACACACACACGTGCACACACGGAAAGACAAAGAGTGAAAAGCAATGGAGTTCTTAGATTACTTTCAAAAAGCTCTCACAAGTTCATTTCAATTACAAGCTAACCCCAAAAATGAGCTCTCTAGCTCATTTTATAGTTTTTGACTAGCTTTGGCCCTGTCCAGACCTAGTGTCCGGCTTAGTTAAAAATTAAGTTCCACGGCTTATTTGAGGGCTCAAATGAGATCTAAAAAATACGAAAACTGGTAAGCAACTACTTCTAAGGCTCCTCAAGCTCGAGGACTCCTCGGCTTGCACAAAATGGAGCCACAAAAAGGTGAAGATGGTATTTACAGGGGTTGTTAGTGATGAGAATCACTTTTAATTGGTGTAAGGGTTTTGAAAAATTAAAGGGTTGCCTTAGTGCTAGATCTGCGTGAATGCTCGTACTTGCTTCTCCCCACGAGCTTTCCAACAAAACAAGAATCACAGCAAACGGATTTCGTATGAGAAAGTTATGCCAGTTCAAGGTTTTGGTGCTAAAACAGAGTTCAACAGGCTAACAGGTCACAGGATTTTTCTCAAAAATACATGTGTAGGGACCTCACAATTCACTATTTGCTAGACCAATATGCCCAAAAACTATCCCCAAGGCTTAGAAAAAAACCCTAATTTTTTTGTCGAAAAGCCTGTCAATCGCGATCGACAGGTCTGTCAATCGCGATTGACAGAGGTGTCCGTCGGGGCCTGTCGGTCGCGATCGACACGTCAGTCGCGATTGACAGTGTCAATCGCAATCGACAGAGTCGGTCGTGAGTTCTGTCAATCGTGATTGATGGTGTCAATCGCGATGGACACTTTTTCTGGGTTTTTCGCCGTGATTTCAGTCAATCGGGGATGTGTCCGTCGCGATGGACACGTGGCTACGCGTAAAAGTCAATAAATCGTGGAAATTTTGTCCGTCGCGATTGACGGTGTCAATCACGATTGAGAGGGTCTGTCGGTCGCAATTGACAGGGTCTATCGGTGGTGGCTGTCAATCGCGATCGATGGTGTCGGTCGTGATTGACAGAGAAACACGGAATTTTCCAACTGTTTTTAGTGATTTAGAATGTGCTCATCATGCTTGTGCTTGTGGTGAACTTTGTTTTACCAAATGATCCAATTTTCTGTCGATCGCGATCGACAGAGGATGGCGACTGCAAGACAGTTTCTGAGTATTCGATACCTGCGCAACGTACTGGGGATGATGATTCGGCAAGAACTTACAAAATGCTCAAGAAACATGCAAAAACAGTGCAAGCAATATCGCTCTCTCGCTCTCTCTCACAAGTAGAATGAAGGAAATGAGGTGGAGATGATGATATGATCAAAACTGAAAATTTTTGCGATGATGGAGATGGAGGTGGGAGATGGTGATGATGATGATGGTCATGAAGATGGTGAAGAAAAAACAAGAAAATAGATGAAGTGAAGAAAATATCACAACTCCAACGCGTCAACTCTACGTCTTACCATCACACACTCGTCCTCAAAGCTCGATCCCCGGGAACGGCGCCAAAATTTGGTGTAGCTCAGTGATGAGTAGCACCTCCTTTAATGTCAATCCGGGAAGACGTGAGGATGGTATGAAGACCACGAGCAAGTGGAGGCACAAGTGCGTGAGTGAGAAGCACACAAGCATGCACACACATACACACGCGCGCACACACGGCAAGACAAAGAGTGAGAAGCAATGGAGTTCTTAGATTACTTTCAAAAAGCTCTCACAAGTTCATTTCAATTACAAGCTAACCCCAAAAATGAGCTCTCTAGCTCCTTTTATAGTTTTTGACTAGCTTTGGCCCTGTCCAGACCTAGTGTCCGGCCTAATTAAAAATTAGGTTCCAGGGCTTATTTGAGGGCTCAAATGAGATCTAAAAAATACAAAAATTGGTAAGCAACTACTTCTAAGGCTCCTCAAGCTCGAGGACTCCTCGGCTTGCACAAAATGGAGCCACAAAAAGGTGAACATGGTATTTACAGGGGTTGTTAGTGATGAGAATCTCTTTTAATTGGTGTAAGGGATTTGAAAAATTTAAGGGTTGCCTTAGTGCTAGATCTGCGTGAATGCTCGTACTTGCTTCTCCCCACGAGCTTTCCAACAAAACAAGAATCACAGCAAACGGATTTCGTATGAGAAAGTTATGCCAGTTGAGGGTTTTGGTGCTAAAACAGGGTTCAAGAGGCTAACAGGTCACAGGATTTTTCTCAAAAATACATGTGTAGGGACCTCACAATTCACTATTTGCTAGACCAATATGCCCAAAAACTATCCCCAAGCCTTAGAAAAAAACCCTAATTTTTTTTGCCGAAAAGCCTGTCAATCGCGATCGACAGGTCTGTCAATCGCGATTGAGAGAGGTGTCCGTCGGGGCCTGTCGGTCACGATCGACACGTCACTCGCAATTGACAGTGTCAATCACAATCGACAGAGTCAGTCGTGAGTTCTGTCAATCATGATTGATGGTGTCAATCGCGATCGACACTTTTTCCGGGTTTTTCGCCGTGATTTCAGTCAATCAGGGATGTGTCCGTCGCGATGGACACGTGGCTACGCGTAAAAGTCAATTAATCGTGGAAATTATGTCGGTCGCGATCGACGGTTTCAATCGCGATTGACAGTGTCTGTCGGTCGCGATTGACAGGGTCTGTCGGTCGCGATTGACAGGGTCTGTCGGTCGTGGCTGTCAATCGGGATCGATGGTGTCGGTCGCGATTGTCAGAGAAACATGGAATTTTCCAACTGTTTTTAGTGATTTAGAATGTGCTCATCATGCTTGTGCTTGTGGTGAACTTTGTTTTACCAAATGATCGAATTTTCTGTCGATCGCGATCGGTAGAGGCTGGCGACTGCAAGACAGTTTCTGAGTATTCTGTACCTGCGCAACGTGCTGGGGATGATGATTTAGCAAGAACCTGCAAAATGCTCAAGAAACATGCAAAAACAGTGCAAGCAATATCGCTCTCTCGCTCTCTCTCACAAGTAGAATGAAGGAAATGAGGTGGAGATGGTGATATGATCAAAACTGAAAATTTTTGCGATGATGGAGATGGAGGTGGGAGATGGTGATGATGATGATGGTGATGAAGATGGTGAAGAAAAAACAAGAAAATAGATGAAGTGAAGAAAATACCTACAACTAGAACGCGTCAACTCTACGTCCTACCATCACACGCTCGTCCTCAAAGCTCGATCCCAGGCAACGGCGCCAAAATTTGAGGTAGCTCAGTGATTAGTAGCACCTCCTTTAATGTCAATCCGGGAAGACGTGAGGATGGTATGAAGACCACGAGCAAGTGGAGGCACAAGTGCGTGAGTGAGAAGCACACAAGCATGCACACACATACACACGCGCACACACGGCAAGACAAAGAGTGAGAAGCAATGGAGTTCTTAGATTACTTTCAAAAAGCTCTCACAAGTTCATTTCAATTACAAGCTAACCCCAAAAATGAGCTCTCTAGCTCCTTTTATAGTTTTTGACTAGCTTTGGCCCTGTCCAGACCTAGTGTGCGGCCTAGTTAAAAATTAGGTTCCAGGGCGTATTTGAGGGCTCAAATGAGATCTAAAAAATACGAAAATTGGTAAGCAACTACTTCTAAGGCTCCTCAAGCTTGAGGACTCCTCGGCTTGCACAAAATGGAGCCACAAAAAGGTGAACATGGTATTTACAGGGGTTGTTAGTGATGAGAATCACTTTTAATTGGTGTAAGGGTTTTGAAAAATTAAAGGGTTGCCTTAGTGCTAGATCTGCGTGAATGCTCGTATTTGCTTCTCCCCACGAGCTTTCCAACAAAACAAGAATCACAGCAAACGGATTTTGTATGAGAAAGTTATGCCAATTCAGGGTTTTGGTGCTAAAACAGGGTTCAAGAGGCTAACAGGTCACACGATTTTTCTCAAAAATACATGTGTAGGGACCTCACAATTTACTATATGCTAGACCAATATGCCCAAAGACTATCCCCAAGGCTTAGAAAAAAACCCTAATTTTTTTTGCCGAAGAGCTTGTCAATCGCGATCGACAGGTTTGTCAATCGCGATTGACAGAGGTGTCCGTTGGGGCCTCTCGGTCGCGATCGACACGTCAGTCGCAATTGACAGTGTCAATCGCGATCGACAGAGTCGGTCGTGAGTTCTGTCAATCGTGATTGATGGTGTCAATCGCGATCGACACTTTTTCCGGGTTTTTCGTCGTGATTTCAGTCAATCGAGGATGTGTCCGTCGTGATGGACACGCGCCTACGCGTGAAAGTCAATCAATCGTGGAAATTCTGTCGGTCGCGATCGACGGTGTCAATCGCGATTGACAGGGTCTGTCGATCGCGATCGACACTTTTTCCGGGTTTTTCGCCGTGATTTCAGTCAATCGGGGATGTGTCCGTCGCGATGGACACGTGGCTATGCGTAAAAGTCAATCAATCCTGGAAATTCTGTCGGTCGCGATCGACGGTGTCAATCGCGATGGACAGGGTCTGTCGGTCGCGATTGACAGGGTCTGTCGGTCGCGATTGACAAGGTCTGTCGATCGACATTGACAGGGTCTATCGGTCGTGGCTATCAATCGCGATCGATGGTGTCGGTCGCGATTTACAGAGAAACACGGAATTTTCCAACTGTTTTTAGTGATTTAGAATGTGCTCATCATGCTTGTGCTTGTGGTGAACTTTGTTTTACCAAATGATCGAATTTTCTGTCGATCGCGATCGATAGAGGCTAGCGACTGCAAGACAGTTTCTGAGTATTCCGTACCTGCGCAACGTGCTAGGGATGATGATTCAGCAAGAACCTGCAAAATGCTCAAGAAACATGCAAAAACAGTGCAAGCAATATCGCTCTCTCGCTCTCTCTCACAAGTAGAATGAAGGAAATGAGGTGGAGATGGTGATATGATCAAAACTGAAAATTTTTGCGATGATGGAGATGGAGGTGGGAGATGGTGATGATGATGACGGTGATGAAGATGGTGTAGAAAAAACCTGAAAATAGATGAAGTGAAGAAAATACCTACAACTCCAACGCGTCAACTCTACGTCTTACCATCACACGCTCGTCCTCAGAGCTCGATCCCCGGCAACGGCGCCAAAATTTGGTGTAGCTCAGTGATGAGTAGCACCTCCTTTAATGTCAATCCGGGAAGACGTGAGGATGGTATGAAGACCACGAGCAAGTGGAGGCACAAGTGCGTGAGTGAGAAGCACACAAGCATGCACACACATACACACACACGCGCACACACGGCAAGACAAAGAGTGAGAAGCAATCGAGTTCTTAGATTACTTTCAAAAAGCTCTCAAAAGTTCATTTCAATTACAAGCTAACCCCAAAAATGAGCTCTCTAGCTCCTTTTATATTTTTTGACTAGCTTTGGCCCTATCCAGACCTAGTGTCCGGCCTAGTTAAAAATTAGGTTCCAGGGCTTATTTGAGGGCTCAAATGAGATCTAAAAAATACGAAAATTGGTAAGTAACTACTTCTAAGGCTCCTCAAGCTCGACGACTCCTCGGCTTGCACAAAATGGAGCCACAAAAAGGTGAACATGGTATTTATAGGGGTTGTTAGTGATGAGAATCACTTTTAATTGGTGTAAGGGTTTTGAAAAATTAAAGGGTTGCCTTAGTGCTAGATCTGCGTGAATGCTCGTACTTGCTTCTCCCCACGAGCTTTCCAACAAAACAAGAATCACAGCAAACGGAGTTCGTACGAGAAAGTTATGCCAGTTCAGGGTTTTGGTGCTAAAACAGGGTTCAACAGGCTAACAGGTCACATGATTTTTCTAAAAAATACATGTGTAGGGACCTCACAATTCACTATTTGCTAAACCAATATGCCCAAAAACTATCCCCAAGGCTTAGAAAAAAACCCTATTTTTTTTTGCCGAAAAGCCTGTCAATCGCGATCGACAGGTCTGTCAATCGCGATTAACAGAGGTGTCCGTCGGGGCCTGTCAGTCGCGATCGACACGTCAGTCGCGATTGACAGTGTCAATCGCGATCGACAGAGTCGGTCGTGAGTTCTGTCAATCACGATTGATGGTGTCAATCACGATTGACACTTTTTCCAGGTTTTTCGCCGTGATTTCAGTCAATCGGGGATGTGTCCGTCGCGATGGACACGTGGCTACGCGTAAAAGTCAATCAATCGTGGAAATTCTGTCGGTCGCGATGGACGGTGTCAATCGCGATTGACAGGGTCTGTCGATCGCGATTGACAGGGTCTGTCGGTCGCGATTGACAGGGTGTGTCAGTCGTGGCTGTCAATCGCGATCGATGGTGTCGGTCGCGATTGACAGAGAAACACGGAATTTTCCAACTGCTTTTAGTGATTTAGAATGTGCTCATCATGCTTGTGCTTGTGGTGAACTTTGTTTTACCACTGATCGAATTTTCTGTCGATCGCGATCGACAGAGGCTGGCGACTGCAAGACAGTTTCTGAGTATTCCGTACCTGCGCAACGTGCTGGGGATGATGATTCAGCAAGAACCTGCAAAATGCTTAAGAAACATGCAAAAACAGTGCAAGCAATATCGCTCTCTCGCTCTCTCTCACAAGTAGAATGAAGGAAATGAGGTGGAGATGGTGATATGATCAAAACTGAAAATTTTTGCGATGATGGAGATGGAGGTGGGAGATGGTGATGATGATGATGGTGATGAAGATGGTGAAGAAAAAACAAGAAAATAGATGAAGTGAAGAAAATACCTACAACTCCAACGCGTCAACTCTACGTCTTACCATCACACGCTCGTCCTCAAAGCTTGATCCCCGGCAACGACGCCAAAATTTGGTGTAGTTCAGTGATGAGTAGCACCTCCTTTAATGTCAATCCGGGAAGACGTGAGGATGGTATGAAGACCACGAGCAAGTGAAGGCACAAGTGCGTGAGTGAGAAGCACACAAGCATGCACACACATACACACACACGCGCACACACGGCAAGACAAAGAGTGAGAAGCAATGGAGTTCTTAGATTACTTTCAAAAAGCTCTCACAAGTTCATTTCAATTACAAGCTAACCCCAAAAATGAGCTCTCTAGCTCCTTTTATAGTTTTTGACTAGCTTTGGCCCTGTCCAGACCTATTGTCCGGCCTAGTTAAAAATTAGGTTCCAGGGCTTATTTGAGGGCTCAAATGAGATCTAAAAAATACGAAAATTGGTAAGCAACTACTTCTAAGGCTCCTCAAGCTCGAGGACTCCTCGGCTTGCACAAAATGGAGCCACAAAAAGGTGAACATGGTATTTACAGGGGTTGTTAGTGATGAGAATCACTTTTAATTGGTGTAAGGGTTTTGAAAAATTAAAGGGTTGCCTTAGTGCTAGATCTATGTGAATGCTCGTACTTGCTTCTCCCCACGAGCTTTCCAACAAAACAAGAATCACAGCAAACGGATTTCGTATGAGAAAGTTATGCCAGTTCAGGGTTTTGGTGCTAAAACAGGGTTCAACAGGCTAACAAGTCACAGGATTTTTCTCAAAAATACATGTCTAGGGACCTCACAATTCACTATTTGCTAGACCAATATGCCCAAAAACTATCCCCAAGGCTTAGAAAGAAACCCTAATTTTTTTTGCCGAAAAGCCTGTCAATCGCGATTGACAGAGGTGTCCGTCGGGGCCTGTCGGTCGCGATCGACACGTCAGTCGCGATTGACAGTGTCAATCGCGATCGACAGAGTCGGTCGTGAGTTCTGTCAATCGCGATTGATGGTGTCAATCACGATCGACACTTTTTCCGAGTTTTTCGCTGTGATTTCAGTCAATCAGGGATGTGTCCGTCGCGATGGACATGTGGCTACGCGTAAAAGTCAATCAATCGTGGAAATTCTGTCGATCGCGATTGACAGGGTCTGTCGGTCGCAATTGACAGGGTCTGTCGGTCGTGGCTATCAATCGCGATCGATGGTGTCGGTCGCGATTGACAGAGAAACACGGAATTTTCCAACTGTTTTTAGTGATTTAGAATGTGCTCATCATGCTTGTGCTTGTGGTGAACTTTGTTTTACCAAATGATCGAATTTTCTGTCGATCGCGATCGACAGAGGCTGGTGACTGTAAGACAGTTTCTGAGTATTCCCTACCTGCGCAACATGCTAGGGATGATGATTCAGCAAGAACCTGCAAAATGCTCAAGAAACATGCAAAAACAGTGCAAGCAATATCGCTCTCTCGCTCTCTCTCACAAGTAGAATGAAGGAAATGAGGTGGAGATGGTGATATGATCAAAACTGAAAATTTTTGCGATGATGGAGATGGAGGTGGGAGATGGTGATGATGATGATGGTGATGAAGATGGTGAAGAAAAAACAAGAAAATAGATGAAGTGAAGAAAATACCTACAACTCCAACACGTCAACTCTACGTCTTACCATCACACGCTCATCCTCAAAGCTCGATCCCCGGCAACAGCGCCAAAATTTGGTGTAGCTCAGTGATGAGTAGCACCTCCTTTAATGTCAATCCGGGAAGAGGTGAGGATGGTATGAAGACCACGAGCAAGTGGAGGCACAAGTGTGTGAGTGAGAACCACACAAGCATGCACACACATACACACACACACGCACACACAGCAAGACAAAGAGTGAGAAGCAATGGAGTTCTTAGATTACTTTCAAAAAGCTCTCACAAGTTCATTTCAATTACAAGCTAACCCCAAAAATGAGCTCTCTAGCTCCTTTTATAGTTTTTGACTAGCTTTGGCCCTGTCCAGACCTAATGTCCGGCCTAGTTAAAAATTAGGTTCCAGGGCTTATTTGAGGGCTCAAATGAGATCTAAAAAATACGAAAATTGGTAAGCAACTACTTCTAAGGCTCCTCAAGCTCGAGGACTCCTCGGCTTGCACAAAATGGAGCCACAAAATGGTGAACATGGTATTTACAGGGGTTTTTAGTGATGAGAATCACTTTTAATTGGTGTAAGGGTTTTGAAAAATTAAACGGTTGCCTTAGTGCTAGATCTGCGTGAATGCTCGTACTTGCTTCTTCATGAAGAAAATTATTGGCCTACTTGCCAGATCGTCGTTGACTCCCTTGTTTGCTTGTGCCTTCTCTCCCCTCTGACTCTCTTCTCTGACTGCCATGCCTTGTCAGTCCTTCAGTTCCTTGTCTGCTGCTAACAGTATGTATGCAAATAATCAGATTATTAATATCTAGTATCTTTATTTGCTACACAATCAGATTATGGTCAATCAGAGGGAACTCCACCACCGTCTCCTAATCGTGCAAGGACTACTTATTGTAAGTATATCAAAATTTTAATTCTAATATTTGATAGATACATACATGACTGACATATGTTTTTAATTGTTATATTATAATTAGATTCTAATCAATCGGAGGGTACTCCACCACTTCCTATCCATGCAATGACATCTTCACATGTGTCCTTCAATAGGAATTGTGATTATTTTTACTATTAAGAGCATATTATATGTTCGTGTAATTTTTGCTATGGTACGTATCGAAAACCATGATTGGAATGTATTGAACATGAGGCAGAGTATGGTACCACCTCCTGATCAACGTGATAGAGCTTGGATATGTATTGATTCTATAAATTAATGTCATTAAAATCATATACAAAACCCAATTATACTTAGTATACAGGAATATTTGCTCGATGATAATGATGATAATTCTTCTACCAATAATGCTAATATACCTCCTACACATCACAGAATTGCCGTTTATCAACTACAAGCAAAGGTTTCTCAAAATCCTCTACCTCTTGGTTTACAAATTGAAATGTCTGAAGATTATCCATTGCAAACTCCTGATCATCCTCTAGTACAAAACATATGATAGAAGAAAATATGGAGTATGGAATAGAGGACCACTTCCTTTAGATGGAGAGGTTGTAACTTTTGGGGTAATCACTATATGATTGCTCCCTCCATTATTACTAGTGTTGGTCATGGTCTCTTTATTGTAGAGGATTTGTATGTGCCTCCAAATTATGAAGTCACTCTCATGTCATTTTGTGGTCCTATATATGGATGGGGAGATTGGCATTGACTTACACGTTATGTTCAAAGCAGGATTACTTATGGATTAGGCTTGAATGCAGCTTCTCTTGCTAGTAGAGGGGCTACACATGTTGAAAATGAAAGATTATATATTGATGGAAGACATTACATGCATGGAAATATAGCAAGTCTAATAAATAGTAGTCAAGGATATAATAGTTCAATGACTAATTGCACATTTGAGGAGCTTGAAAATAGTCATGAATCGCCATACATGAATAGAAATGCAGCGAGGTACATATTTGTCAATGTTATTACTTCATTACATGCTGATGATGAATTATTAGTGAATTATGGATGGTTTAGACCTCTAAGAACACCTTTTAGCTAGAGCTCAATGAAAACTTTCTAATTGATTGAAACTCTTTTTTAATTAACTTACATATTTAAATTTATGTTTAAAGTTTACTTATCATTCATTTATGGAATACTAATAATTTTTATCCATGTGTGTAGATTCCTGTGTATGACATTGATGATCTTCCATGACACCATTGAAAGTTGCTAGTAAGACCTCATTTATCAGAAGCTTCCATGAGGAGGCTACGCAAAAATGATCCTATTGAATATGCAAGATTGAAAGACCTATATTCAAAAGAAGATAAAGTACAAGATTTTTGTGATAATGATGAAAATGATGGCATGGCAAGTTTTATTGAGGAGTGATATCAAAACGATAGCGAAAGAATTACATGTCAGAGAAATGAAAAACTAATACGCATCATCTTGGATCATCACATGTTGAGCTTGATATCTCAACACTCCCCCTCAAGCTCAAGGTCATATCATGTAATCCAAGCATCTCCCAAAACTTCTTCAACTTCTCAGCTCCAAGTGCTTTAGTGAAAATATCAGCAACTTGCTTATGTGTACTCACATAAACAAGATCAATATCACCTGCTAATACCTTCACTCTAATGAAGTGATAATGTACCTCGATATGCTTTGTTCTAGCATGAAAAATAGGATTGCGTGCTAATTGTATGCTGCTAAGATTATCATAATAGATGGTGATAGGCTTTTGCACTTCCACACCTAAATCTGCAAGTAGCATCTCAATCCATCATGCTTCACATGTTGCCATTGCAGCACCTCTATACTTAGCCTTTGTACTCGACAACGCAACAGTGGGTTGCTTCTTATTGCTCCATGTAGTAGTTGCACTCCCAAGTGAGAATAGAAAACCACTAGTAGATCTTCTATCTGGAATGCTACTAGCCCAATCTACATCGGTGTATCCATGAACCTGCAAATCTACACCAGCTTCATAAAACAATGCATAATCACAAGTAGCACTCACATAACGTAGAGTGCACCTCAAAGCATCCAAATGTGGCTTCCTGGGAACCTGCATAAATTGACTTTCAAGTCCAACAGTGTAGCTTAGATCAGGTCTTGTAATTGTGAGATATATCAAACTTCCCACAATTTTCCTGTACATAGTAGTATTTTCCAATGCTTCACGTGATGTAGAGTCGAACTTCAAATTTTGATCTAATGGCATAGAAATTGGCTTACAATCAGCCATACCATACTTTTGCAGCATATTCAAGGCATATTACCTTTGCAACATCCATATACCTAAATCTGTATGTATAAACTCAATGCCCAAGAAATAGTACCACACTCCAAGATCTTTGATGTCAAATTCCTCCATAAGAAGTTGTTTTACCTCTTTGGTGCTTTCTTCATTATCACCACCTACAACAAATCATCAACATAAATAGCCACAATTGTGATGCCATCATCACCCTTCCTTGCATATAGTGAATGATCTACATCACACATAGAAAACCCAATGGTGGTTAAGTAATCAGCAATCCTTGCATGCCATGCACGAGGAGCTTTCTTAAGCCCATACAAAGCCTTTTGCAACCTACAAACATATTCTAGGTGCTTTGAATCTTCATATCCTAGTGGTTGGTCCATGTATACTTCTTCCTGTAAATAACCATGTAAAAAATCATTATTCACATCCATCTGATGCAAAGTCCATCCTTTTGTTGTAGCTAATGCAACAAGTGTTCAGACAGTAGAAATTTTAGCTACAAGGCTGAATGTTTCCTCATAATCAATGCCATATGTTTGTGCATATCCTTTTTCTACCACTCATGCTTGATACTTGCTTATGTTACCATCAACATTGTGCTTTGCCTTGTAAACCCACTTGCAGCCTATGGGTTTCTTTCCTTGTGGCAATGGAACTAGCTTCCATGTTTCGTTTCCATAAAGTGCAGCCATCTCCTCATCCATAGCCTTTTCACAATTTGCATTTCCAATTGCATCTTCAAAACAAGAAGGTTCAGCATCTTGTATTACCTTTGTCATGTAGGCACAATGAAGAGCCATGTAACTATCATATGTCAATCGTTGCACTGAGTTCCGCATCCTCCCAGATCTTCTTGTTCCTGGGTCACTTCTCCTTGTATCATCTACATGTGCTTTTCTTATTCTTGGAGTCTTCACAGAGGGCAATCCAAGTTCCTCATCAAGACTCTTTTCTGAACCGCTTGAATCTCCATCAATGTCTTCAAAACCTGTACATGTTTTACTACCGACAGAAAGATTTTCTTTACCTTACTTGGATGTATTTGATAAATTTGTTGGACTGAAGTTTCCATGCAATCTTCCAATCCATGGATTTGAGTTGGAACTATTGCTTGGTGATGCATCTGGTCCACTCAAAACTTGAGATTCTGCACTTGATTTTTTAGCATTTTCTTTGTCATTTGATTCAAGATGAAGTCCATCTTTGGCATCTGCATAAAAGTTTGTCATTTCATCAAACACCACATCTCTGCTTACCTTCACCTATCATGTGAGTGGGTTATAGCATTTATACCCCTTTTGCTCAAGGGAGTATCCAATGAAGATACATTTTTATGCTTTTGGATCAAGCTTCATCCTCAACTCATCTGGAACATGTACATATGCAATACAGCCAAATACTTTCATATGTGATAAGTTTGGCTTTTTACCTATAAACTTCTCTTCAGGTGTAACTTGATGTACAGTAGCACTCAGAGTTCTACTCATGATGTATATAACAGTATGCATAGCTTTTGCTCAATAACAATGAGCCATATCCTTCTAAGCCATCAAAGCTCTTGCTATTTTTGCAATATGTCTATTTTTGCATTCAACAATGCCATTTTGTTGTGGTGTGTACCTGCATGAAAACTGGTGTGGAATTCCATTAATTTTAAGAAAATTGTTGAACTCATTTGACATGTATTCGTCTCCTCCATCAGATCTTAATATCTGAATATACTTTCCTATCTACTTTTCCACCATAGCCTTAAAATTCTGGAAGTGAGTGAAACCCTCACTCTCCTCTTTCATGAAATATTCCCATACTTTTCGTGTATGGTCATCAATGAAAGTAACATAAAACTTGCAACTGCCCATAGATGTGGTCTTTGCAGGGCCCCAAATATCTGTATGTACTATTTCTAGCACATTCTCACTTACATGCTTGTCATGCGGAAATGATGTTCTTCAATGTTTGCCAAATTGACATGCTGCACATACCTTTTGCATTTTTACAACTTTGAAATTTGGTAGTCCATTGACAATATCCTTGGACTACATCAACTTCAGCCTCTACAAGTTTGCATGTCTAATTCATCTATTGTAGATCCCTATATCAGCAATAACTCCTACATCTTTTGCAAACATGGCTACATTCATTTTAGGAATTTTCACATTTAAGGTGAACATCCTACCCACTTTGTTTCCTTTGGCAGTCAGTCTTCCATCTTGTTTATACTCTTCTACATATAGCCCATCAACATTGAACCTAAATTGTCATCCCTGGTCAACCATTTGTCCAACAAAAACTAGATTATTTGTTATATTTGGGACATGCAACACATCAGCAAGATGTTTTACCTTTCCATCCTCCATAGATAGTGTTATGTTTCCTATATGCTTGATAGGGTGTGATACGTCATCACCTATTTCAACATATCCAGGAACTGGCAATTTTTGCAAAGTACTAAACCACTCCACATGATTGGTCATGTGGTTTGATGCACTTGAATCAACATACCAAACATTATAATTCAATTTTGAAACACCAGCAGACATCGTATTTATCATTTGATGTTGAACCATGAACAACTTCTTAAAATCATCTTCACTTGTGGATGCATAGTTGTTTTGTTGCCTTTGGTTATTTTGATTCTTCAAACTACAATCATGTTCAAAGTATCTAGGTTTACCACAATTCCAGCATCCTTTACTGTCATTATCTGAGTCATTTCTTTGAAAATTTTTACGGCCTCTTTGGCTCCCCTTGCCTCGAAACTATCCTCTTCCTCTTGCACGATTCTGTTGTTGACCTTGGTCTTGGTTATTGTGTCCTCTTCTGCTTCCGAAGCCTCTACCTCTGCCAGAGTAGAATACCTACTCAGAACTAGGTTTTCCTTGGGATTTCGAATCCTCACCGAGATTCTTTTCTTCAATAATCAGCATGGATACCAGATCAACAAAATTCAGATATTTTCCTTAGTCTGTATAGAAGTTCTAAACTGCTTATATGCAACTTCTAAACCATGAAGCCACACTTCCACCTTATCATCATCATCTACATTCATGCCAATAGATGCAAGTGACTCACATATGCTTTTGATTTTCAGGGTGTAGTAACTTACAGACATGCCCTTTTTCTTCAATGTATGCAGCTCGTTCTTGAGTTGCAATTTCCACACCTTTGTATTGGTCTCATACAAAGTGACCAAAGTATTCCAAGCCTCTTTCAGATTCTTGCATCCTGTATGTGTCCAATCATGCTATCTTGTATGCTAACAAATAGCCAATACATTACTATTTGTGCTCCTTGATTCCATTCCTCATATGCTCTTAATTGGTCTGCAGTGCGATTCCTCTCTAGTAATTCCAAAGCATTTTCATTCTCTCCTTCGATGTACTTCGATCAGCCTTTTCCCATCAGGAAATTTGTCATTCAGAATCTCCAAGCATGGAAGTTGTTCTTTCTAGCTTATCACTCATAAGCTGACTCATTCCATCTGTGTTTGCCATTTCTGCAACAATTCACAACACTACAAGCACCACTTGTGCTTGAACATTGTTGCACTATGATGTGACAGTTGGATCTCAGGAAAACACAGTTTTCGTGTATCAACAGTACACAGAATCGCTTGGAATTCTGGATCTGAAATGTATGAGTGTTGGCAAAACAACACAAGTTATAGTTTTGCAAATTGTCTTGCTTTTTCTATGAGCCCCACCTTGCGAGCTCGAAATGGAGGCCTTCTACCTTCATGCCAATTTTTATAGAAAACTGAGGTCATTTGTGAATCGTGCTTTCTCCACGCCTTCTCGCGTACTCTTCACCGTCTACCTTCTCCATGAGCTCTCTACAACCACACTAGCTCTGATACCATGTCCCAAGGAAGGAGATAAGGAAGAGAGCTCACACACACACTCTCAGTCTCAAAGAGAAGCACACACCCAGATTGAGGCAAGGAGGAATGATCTTCTTCTTCTTCTTTTATTACTTAAAAGGAATGTACAAGAATGACCTTAAAAACAACAATACAACAAGCGCCATATATAAAGAACAGTACATGAGGAAAATCCTAGTGTTTGTGAATGAGTGAGCTGGCAAGAAACAAATGTGCCATCACACTCGATAGATAAATCTAGTAAAGCTCAATGAAGTATCCCTGACATATACCAGCATGACCACTATACATGTTAGAGAAATGAAAAACTGATACATGTCATCTTGGATCATCACATGCCGAGCTTGATATCTCAACATATTCTTCCTAGGCATATTGAATAATCATTTTTTTATAAAAACCCTAATGCTCATTCTTGGTGGCAAGTCATTCATGTTCAACCTAGAGGTCAGAGATTGTTTGAACAGAGATCAAAGAAAGTCATGTTGATGATTCACCATCGGATATTGATATATTGACATCTCAAAGAGAAATTAGAATCGTTGTACATGAAAATGATAATAATCTACTTGATGAAGATGATAATACTCTACATGCTGATTCTACAGATGATGATGAAGAATTACCAAAAATCGATATTAGTCCATCAATCGATGATGTCATTTATGAGAACACAAATTTAACAATAGAAGAAATAATAGAAATCAATTAGGATAATGAAGATGAGACTATATTGATGTCTTATCAAAATGATGGTAATAATCAAAGCACATGAGTAGATTAGATAGTAGATCCTACTCTAGTTATCGATCGTGAACTTGAATCATTTGAATGGTAACCAGACAATAGGTTCTCCTTTATTCAACTAGAATATAGGTGAATCCCACCATAGAGATGAAAACATGTTCTCTTAAGTTAGAACATGAAGCTCGGGGGTATGCCTAAAATTTTGTATATTGATTTATTTTCAAGGATGAAATTTCTCTCATGTATGTATGCATGTGTGTGTATATGTGTGTGTACTCATGTGTGCTATATGTATACATATGTTAGTATGCACATATGTGTGTTTCATGTGTATATATGTGTGTGCATGTGTGTGTATGTGTGTGATATATGTATGCATATGTTAGCATGCACACGCGTATGTATGATTGTGCATTTGTGTGATGTATGCAAGTGTGTTTATAATTGTGTATGCATGTATATGTATGTGTGCATGTAGGCATGTATGTGTGATGTGTATGTATCTACATGTGTGTTTTATATATACGTATGTGTATATACATGATGTGTATATATCTTTATGTGTATTATGGTCCTCGTTGATTCGAATAGCTATATATAGAGGCATAAGGTAGGGAGGAGAAACATCTGTCTAGTATGTGGTGGGAGGACTAAATGCAATGTGTACATATGCTTCAACATACGGCAAACACATACAGGTATGGAAGTACAAAAAAGTATGGTTGAAAATATTATACATGCATATATGTATATATATACGTGTGCAAGGTTGTTCTTCACCCTACAGGAACCCTCTTTCCTGACTTTTCTTACTTGTATCTGATTGCCACATCATATAAGGTGTGTATATATATGTGTGTGTATATAAATATATGTATATGTATATGTGTATGTGTGTGTGTATATGTATATATATATATATATATATATATATATATATATTTATATATATATATATATATATATATATATATATATATATATATATATATATATATCCCTAGAACTTTATATATGTGTGTGTATATATGTATATATACATACACACACACACATATATATACACAAACACACACACACACACACACACATATATATATATATATATATATATATATATATATATATATATATATATATATATATATATATATATATATATATATATATATATATATATATATATATATATATATATATATATATTTATATATATATATATTTTATACATATATGTGTGTGTGTATGTATATGTATGTATATATATATATATATAAACCCTAAACACTAAATATAAAAAATAAAAGCAATGCATATCGTGCATTGTCACGATGATGTGACATAAGTATCTGCATCTCTTTTAGGCGCCACTTATGGGACCACCCAGTGCCAAATTTTGTCTCCAATGAACTAAGAATATACTTTTTATCTCTCTCAAAATCACTACCAAAAAAATATATAAGTAAAACATTAAATATTTATTTCAATTTATATGTAAAACTTATACTTACGTCCATTTCAAGTGAAAAAAATGTAGGTAGGAGTCACATAAAGCTCTCATTCATCTTTGGACTCCAACCCATGCCTCATGTAGACCATACTCTCCTCAGGGTATATATCGCACTCCAGCCCTAAGCTACCTATACATGTCCTCATAGGCACCTCTGCTATGCTCTCATGAGCTGGAGGTGGTATAGGTGTCTTGAGAATAAATAGATAAAAATGAATAAAAGCATGTGTTATAAATCGTTAAAAATATTAATTTCTGAAAAGAAACATGCCTATGGACAGATAAGTCTCTTCCTACATATGGAGCCACAGAGGAGCCTTCCTCTAGCTGTTGGGTAAGCATTTGTATGGTGTAGTCTAGTTCCTCATCGGGCATGTTTGCACACTCATGCATGATAGCCCCTAAGGAATCAGGCGAAACTTTTCCTCTCATAAGATTCTTTATGAGACTAAGTTTCACCTTTCTCTCTCTACTACGATCCATAATATCTATACATATAAAATAAAATGGCTTATATATATATATATATATATATATATATATATATATATATATATATATATATATATATATATATATATATATATATATATATATATATATATATATATATATATATATATATATATATATATATATATGTGTGTGTGTGTGTGTGTGTGTGTATGTATATCTATATATATGTGTGTGTGTGTATGTGTGTGTGTATGTATGTGCATGTGTGTATGTATTGTAATTTTGAGATAATTTTCCTGTACATAGTAGCATTTTCCAATGCTTCACCTGATGTAGTGTTCAACTTCAAATTCTGATCTAATGGCATAGCCTTCCTTGCATATAGTGAGTGATCTACATCACACATAGAAAACCCAATAATACATATATATATATATATATATATATATATATATATATATATATATATATATATATATATATATATATATATATATATATATATATATATATATGCACGAGGGGCTTGCTTCAGCCCATACAAAGCCTTTTGCAACCTGCAAACATATTCTGGATGCTTTGAATCTTCATATCCTTGTGGTTGGTCCATATATATTTCTTCCTATAACTCACCATGTAGGAAAGCATTCTTCACATCCATCTGATGCAAAGTCCATCCTTTTGCTATAGCTAATGAAACAAGTGTTCTGACAGTAGATATTTTAGTTACAGGGCTGAATGTTTCCTCATAATCAATGCCATATGTGTGTGCATATGCTTTAGCTACCAATCATGCTTTATACCTGCTTATGCTACCATCAGCATTATGCTTTACCTTGTAAACCCATTTGCAGCCTATGGGTTTCTTTCCTTGCGGCAATGGAACTAGCTTCCATGTATCATTTCCATAAAGTGTAGCCATTTCCTCATCCATAGCTTTTTCCCAATCTGTGATTCCAATTGCATCTTCAAAGCAAGAAGGTTCAGCATCTTGTATTACCTTTGTCATGTAGGCACAATGACGAGCCATGTAACTATCATATGTCAATCGTTGCACTGAATTCCGCATCCTCCCAGATCTTCTTGGCCCTGGGTCACTTCTCCTTGTATCATCTGCATATGCCCTTCTTACTCCTCTTCACAGAGGGCAATCCAAGTTCCTCATCAAGACTCTTTTCTCAACTGCTTGAATCTCCATCAATGTCTTCAAAATGTGCACATGTTTTATGACCAGTAGAAAGCTTTTCTTTACCTTTCTTGGATGTATTTGATGAATTTATTGGACTGAAATTTCCACATAATCTTCCACTCCATGGATTTGAGTTGGAACTATTGCTTGGTGATGCATTCGGTCCACTCAAAACCTGAGATTCTGCACTTGATTTTTCAAGCATTTTCTATTTCATTTGGTTCAAGACTCAGTCCTTCTTTGGCATCTACATAGAAGCTTGACATTTCATCAAATACCATATCTCTGCTCACCTTTACCTGTAGTGTGAGTGGGTTATATCATTTATATCCCTTTTGCTCAAGGGAGTTGTTGTGGAGTCATTGTATAAATTTCTTCATAGGAACTCCTTCTTATCCATCTTTCCATGAAAATGCATAAAAACTCCTTCTTAGACTTTAGTGCACTTCTTTTTATAAAAACCTTCCTTTTTGGATATTCATAGAATTGGAGCACTTTTTGTATACGTGCAACCTTCCCTCTCTCTCTAGATCATTACATTTTTGAAATCCCACTACCATATAAAGATCCTATTTTTGATTTAGCACATGTGGTCTTTTGACCACATGTTTTATTCACGTATGCCTCTCTTCTTGTCTATATAAGGAAGAGCTCATTTGTAAAAAAGGGAGGTCCCTTGGCCATGGCCTTGGCCTCCATTTTGGTAATGGAAGAAGGTGTCATTTGTTATTCTCTTTTCTTCCTTGTGTGCAAGGTGATGATCTATGTGTATGGACTTGCATTTGGAGTTGGTTTGTGTGTGAGCATTGCTATCCCTTGCTCCTTTTTTACGTTGGCCATGGTGCCATTGTTCATGGGCATGGGTGTGGATGTGTTGCTTGCACTTCTTGCAACTTCACTTGGAGAAGCTTCTCACTTCCATGTGAGGCGGTTAAGGTGTGTTGCTCCCCTTTTCTCAACAATTTGGCACCATTGTCGGGGACGTCGGCCTTTAGCCGTTGGTTTTTCCAAGTTTGCATGTCCATACTTCGTGAGATGCACCTTTACACTTGGAGAAGGATGAATATGTGTGGCCTTTGGTTGGTCAAGGGTACCCCTTATTTCTGAATTTTTTGAGTAGTTTTAATTTTTTTCCCTGTTTGTTGCACATGAACATCTCCTAACCCTTCTCTCTCTCCTTCTCTCTCTCATACGCAGACCTCCAATCACATCCATGTTGGCGTCACTTTTCATCTTTGCACCACTAAAGTAGGTGATTGCTAGGGATTGAGGGATGGGTAGTATATTGGGTGGTCCCTCCCTCTCATTCCGTTCAAAAACCAAAAACAACAAAAAAGAAACAAAAAGAAAATGATTTGAGCATCACGTGGTAAGACATAGGATACCCCCCTTTTTTAATTTTTCTCTTACAAGAATGATGTTCAAAACGCTTTATTCATACGTACTAAATTTTGTGAGTTACGAGGGGTTATATTTGGGCCATGCATTCGTTGATTGAATGCCTTGAATGCGAAGGCATATTTGAAAGGCCAATCAGATTCATACAAATCTGAGAGTAGGTGGAGGAGTTAACTCCTCCTTTCACTTTCTCTCTCTTCTTTGAGGTTAAGGCAGACGCTCCATACGTTCGGTGGCCTCACTCTAGAGGGGACATGGGTTTCTCTCTGCTTGTTTTCTATCACACGCGTGAAGGAAATGGGAATTGTGCAAGGGCTCTGTCTGTACCGTTGCCACCTGAATGTTTGGGAGGAATAGTATCTTCAAGATGAAACCAGGTTGAATGGTGCATTACGCGAAGGCTGGCACAAGGCTCCTCTCTGATGCATCCTCTGCATGTGAATCATTCCTCCATCAGTCCCTTGTGGGCATGGTGGTCTATGTTGCGCTTCATGCTCCAGGCTTTCCTGCTACCTTAGTTCAATGCATCACTTCTCAATGAATTTTCAGAGCTGTTAATGTTCGGATGCTGCTTCCTTTTTCATGGGAACTCTTGCATCTAGGCGGTCGAAGGTTGCCTCCCACTCATAGGTGCTTATGATCAGTGCTTCCTATGATACACAAGGCAATATCAGAATAATGACTATCTATGTGCATCTGCTGCATGTTACTGCTTCACCCGATCATTGCATTCCACTCTGTGTTTGACCATGAGCATGGCTCTTGGGGTTGCTGGTGGATGCTTGAGAAGCTTCGCAAGCCCTTCTTTGCATAACAAATCTTTCTGGCCCCCAATCTGCTCTGTTGTTTGGATTGAGCACTCGCTTCCGGGATGTATGTTTCTAATATCTACTCGCTGTGTGTGACAAATGATATATCTAAACGAGCTTCACGACGGATGGTTTCTATCTCTTTTCATAGTCAACAATTTTAATATTTTGTTGTACGCGGATTATGTATTCACGTGGTGTATGTTTGCTTTGCAAAACATGTTGAGTATTGTCCTATAGAATATTATGCGATCAAGTTGCAGGAGATCCTATATTTGCTACACGAAATATCCTTTCTAGATATATATGATCTATTTCATGCCTTCTGAAGAATGAAGCCTTGCTGTTCTTTTGTTCAATGTTGTAGTCCAGAATTTTGTTGCAAGATGTTTTGAATACAGGGCTGCAGGTCAATCACCATGTGAAAATCATTTGGCTCAAAGGCCTCTATCCTTACTGCTCGGTTCCTGGCTGAAGGACGTCACGGGCAAACTTTGTGTGTCGATTCCCTCCTTGGTGTTCAGTACCTAGATATTTTCTAGTAGCCATTCAGCACCACATTGTTGTAGCAATGGAAGGCCAAGAGCGGGACTAAGCACAACTTGGCTTCACACAAAAAAAAGAGCTACCAAAGCCCATAGCATGCAACTTAGAAAGAGGGAGAAAAATTTTCTTTGATCCATAAGTCCCCATTTCGAGGTTCTGCTTATTGCATGATAACATGAAATTAGGACCCATAGAGGAGATGCACAAAGAGGCGGAGCCAAGGATGAGTTTAGCAGCATGCATAGGAAAACACAGTAGAAAAGAAGTTTTGAGAATCGAACATCGTGAGAAGGGTGGGCAAGATAATGTGTGGCATGGTGTACCTAGGCAGTTTTGGAAAACAGAAATATTGAAGAAACATTTTGATAGCATATTCTTCATTCTCTTTTCCTTTAAAGTCAACAAATTTAGAATATCCTGCATATGTTGCTTTATTCTTCTTGACAAAACTCTTATCCAACTTAGTTCCCATGGAATAGAACTGGAGGGCTTCCCTGATATGCTCTACCTTTATAGTAATATTCACTTCTTTGTTTTCCTTGTCCTTGACTGAACACCTGAAATATGCATCATTGCCCTTTCCAACTTCCAGCAGACTGTTCATAACCTGGGATACTCTCTCAAAATCAATAAAGAATAAAGGTTCCTCCAACAGTCTATGTAATCCCACTGCTTTCCATCTTTTATAGTTGACTGCAATTTTTTGAAATTTGTAAAATTCTTGGCACAGCATTGTATATTTGTGACCTCCAACTCCTACTGTAAAAATGTGTTGTCCAATGATGCTAAGAGTTTCCTTTAGTTCCTTTACTATCTTCTCTGCTTCTAGAATTTCCTATTCTTCATCAGACTCCAGCTCCACCTTTTCCACCGTTGCTTCATTGTCTAAGAACCAATGTCCTCTAAACAAAGTTACTGAGTCTGCTTTGAAATCATGAATTGGCAGTTCCTTTGGATTCACCATTCTGGAGAAAGTATAACATCACAAAAAAGAAAACTCCACCCACATGAGTCACAAGAAAAATTAATGAAATCACATTTGTCTCGAAATGTAATGGAAAAGAATGAAAATAAAATCTCAGATGAATCCTGACTTCCTTATTTGTATCACAGATAAAACTCAATTGAAGTGATCATCACATGTGTAGCAAGATGTCTAGTGCTCTCTTCCCTTTTAACAACTCTTTTTTATATATTTTTTTAACAATAAAAGGAAAAAATGAAAAAAAATGAATAAAAAAATAGAAACTGCTAAATTACAACCTATATCTTGCTTGTGTTATATAAATTATATAAACAAAAGAATTACAAAAGAATTGATAATTTTTCTCTCTCTTTTTTTTTTCCTCTTTTCTTTTTGTTTTCTTCTTTTTTCTCTTTTTGTTTTCTCTTTTTTTTTTAAATAATAATTTTCCTCCACTTCTCTCTCTTCCCCTCCAATTTCTTTTCTTAGAAAGAGGATGAGGTAGAGTGAATGGAAATAATTTCCAAGATTTGATAATTTCCTTCTGGTAAAATTCTGAATTCTTTATCAAGAATCCCATGTGTGCATCAGCTGACCATTTTGTCTTTTCCTTCATCTATAACTCTTCATACTTTTTGAGCTATTTTAGTATCTTCATGCTTGTTTTCTTTCCATTGAATCAAATCTGATTTTTTTACCCAATAATACTTGATTCTTGTTGACTTTGTTCTAGGAATAAAACAATCTTCTTTTGATAAACTGTACTTGGAAGTTTTTGGCTTCCATATCCATTTAGTTCTGGAAAATTGTTTTGATAAGCAGTGCTTATATGTACTTTGTTTCCACATTCTTTATGTCTTGATGCCTAGATGCTTCTGACCATTCCACACTTTCCACCTTTCTTTTGTCTTTTCAACAACTTTTGTTTCTTCAATTTTTGCCTTTTTTTGTTTGAAGTAAATTTGGTCATGAAGAAGTGGTGTTTGTGATTTCTTTGTAGCTTCTAGTGAAAAAGTAAATCCCTCCAATTTTGAGTCATAGATATCTTGTTGATTTTCCTGTTCTTCATCACTCAATAGAAACATTAAAAACCTTTTGTCATTTAATGTCAATTTAAGCTTCATATTTTCAAAATCCAAAATTACTTTACCTTGCCTGAGCCATGGTTGTCCCAAAATCAATTTCTCAGTCATCATATGATCTGGCCATTCTTCACAATCTATTTTCATATATTCTTCATTGAACTTAACTTTAATAGATGGTGAAGACAAGCTTTGTATTATCTGTCCTTCTAAGGTTTTGATAAATGCTTTACTTTCAATCCTTTTTAAGTTAAACTTATCCAACAAAATTGAATTGATCAAATTTACTTGTGCACCTGAATCTATCAAAACCTTGATTTTCTCATCATGAAATTTCATTGTTATAACAGGCAAGTGCTCTCTTACTCTTAAAGGTGTTTCACATACAAGGACTTCTCTAAGCTCCTTGATTTTTCTTATCCTTTCCTTTGCCTCCTGTTGAGCCTCATTCCTAATTTTTTCCTCTTCTTTTTTCCTGTTTTGAGCTTGATATATTCTTCTCCATTCAGAAACAGTGAATGGAAGATCATACCTTTTTACTCTACATCCACTTATGAAGTTTGGCATGATTTCTCCATCTATATTAGCTAATTGGATAGCTCCACTATTACTTATTTGATTGATAATATAAGGCTCATGTCCTTTTTTTTGAAATTTCTTCTGATGTTCTTTTACTGTGTATGCCAAAACTAGATCTCCTTCTTGTAAGTCCTTTTCTTTAATATGAACATCATGATAAGCTTTTTGCCTTCTCTTATCTGCATATATGCTCATGATTGCATGAAGTCTAGAAGGTCCCAGTTTTTCCAATTCCACCATTCTCTCAGATAATTCATGTCCAGTCCACTTGTACTAACTCCCCACCTTTAGTGTAGGAATAAGGAATTCTAAAGGCAGAACTGCATTTTGTCCATATACCAAATAAAATGGTGTGGTTCCAAGTGCAGTTTTGTCTGCCACTCTATAAGCCCATAAGACATGATTAAGTTGCAAATCCCAATCATTCCTATTTGTGTTTACCAATTTTGACAACACAGTGCAAAGTACTTTATTAATACTTTCTACTAATCCATTGGCTTGAGGGTGATATGGGGCTGACTTTCTATGACTGATCACAAAATACTCAGTTATGTTTTCTATTATTTGGTTCAAAAAATGAGTCCCCCTATCACTTACCAATTCAATTGGTAATCCCAATCTGGTGATAATATTTTCATAAAGAAATCTTGCAGTGGTCTGAGCATCATTCCTTTTTGTAGCCCTAGCCTCTGCCCATTTAGTCAGGTAATCTGTGGCTACTAGTATATATTCAGCATGGGATTGTTTTGCTGGAGGATGTATGGGTCCAATGAAATCCAACCCCCATTTACTAAATGCTCTTGCTGAAATCAGTGGTACTAATGACATATTGTCTCTTTTATTTGGTTGACTCACTCTTTGACAAATGTCACATCTTTTCACATATGTTCTTGCATCAAGAAATAGAGTGGGCCACCAAAAACCAGAATATAATATGAGTTTAGCAGTTCTTTCACTTGAGAAATGTCCTCCTGCCACTCCAGAATGTGCCATCTCTAACACTTCCATATATTTATTTTCAGGAACACAGATTCTTAAATATCCATCCATCCCTTTCTTGTACAATTGATCTCCTATCAGTTGATACTCTTCAGAAATCATTTGTAGATTCTTTGAGTCTGCACTAGCTCTTACTGACTTTCCTTTCTTGTTTCTTTTCAGCTCCTCAATTATGTTTGCACTCAAATCTGGATTTTTCTAAAACCAATATAAGGTTATAATTTCTGAATTTTGCAAGGATTGCCATTCCCAGCAGTTGAAAATATACTTTTTTACATCTTGAATCTTATTAGGCCAATGTACTCCCATCCTATTGAGATTGTTTAGGGTGACTATCATGGAAGCATGAATACAGGGATTCCAACAATGAGCTCTTCTTAAATACTCCTGCTGCTCCTCTTCTGGGGTACAATATTCCAATATGCCTATTTGATTGAGATGATACAAATGTCCAGCTAGTAGCACAAAATTCCTGCTTTGTAATACCAGATGTGTGTTGTTTTCAAATGTTCTGCATGGTCCCATAGTTAGCAAAGGTACTAAAGTCATGGCCCATTTAGGAATACTCTCTATTTTGAACAGATATGCATCTAGTAAGTCATGATCTAAAGGTGAACTTGGCTCTTTGGTTTGGATTCTGGACAAATGGTCTGCTCTTGAATTATTTTTTCCTTGTCTGACCACTACCTCAAACTCAAATTCCATCAGTAGGAGAAACCATCTGACTATCCTACCTGTATGACATGGTTTGTTTACTAAGTAGAGTAAAGCTTGGTGATCCACAAAGAATTTAAAATTGTTGGCTAAAAGATAATGTCTATATTTTTTCACCGCAAATATCATTCCCAACCCTTCCCTTTCAGTGGTTGTATAATTTTTTTTTGCTGAATTCAATTGCCTCCTAGCATAAGCAATTGGAAAGTCTAATTTGCTTCCTTCTATTGGTTGTGCTAACACACATCCCAAAGCATAATTTGAAGCATCCACATGGACATGAAAAATTTTATCCCACTTTGGGGTTTTCAGAATTGGTGCTGTTACCAAACAAGTTTTTAAAGTTTCAAAAGCTTGGTCACATTCTATGGTCCACTCAAATTTTGTGATCAGAGCATACAAGGGTTTTGCAATGTCTGCAAACTTGTATACAAATTTTCTATAATACCCACAATGTCCCATGAAAGTTTGAAGTTCTTTTACATTTGTTGGTCTTGGAAGTTCCACTATGGCCTCAATTTTTCTTTCATCAGTTGAGATTCCATTTTTGGAAACTATGTGACCTAACATTCTCCCTTGTCTCACAAAGAACACACATTTCTCTAGATTTAAACATACTCTGTATGTTCTACATTTTTTGAATATATTTTCTAGATCTTTCAAATGATCTTGTCTTTTTAATGAAAAAGTACAAAGATCATCTACATAGATTTCCATTATATTTCTAAGGAATTCTTTGAAGATGACACATCAATCTTTGAAAAGTTGCTAGGGCATTGGTTAAAACAAAGGACATAACCCTAAAGGCATAGATTCCCCATTCTGTGGAAAAAGTAGTTTTATGTTGGTCTTCCAAAGTTATGGGTACCTAATTGTATCCTGAAAAAACCATCCAAAAAACTATAGACCCCCTTACCTGCAACTCTTTCCAAAAGATGGTCTGTTATGGGTAATGGATAGCTATCCCTTATAGTTGAAGCATTCACCTTTTTCAAGTTAATGCATACCCTGAGTTTCCCATTCTTTTTAGGTACCACAACTATAGGAGATATCCACTCTGTGTACTCAATCTCATAGATGAAATTGGCAGCCAGCAGCTTGTCAATTTCTTCCTTTATTTTAGGAGAGTATTTATCATTAAATGTATAGTGTCTTTGTTTGCTAGGTTTTGCATCAGGAGTAATAAGAATTTTATGCTCACAGATATAGGCAATCATTACCCCAATCTTGCACAATTTGCATTTGTCTCATAAATGGTCTTCCTAGGATAATTTCATATGAAGTAGATTGTGGGAATTCAACTATGGCAAAAGTATGCTCTATCTCTATTCCACATATTTCCACAATCACCTTTTCCCATATTCCTACGGGTTTTCTATGTGTCCATCTGCAAGTTGTAGTCTCATTTTAGTGGGTATTAACTCATTTTTCCCCCATTTTTCCCAAGTTTGTTTAGTCATGATAGCCACTCCTGATCCACTGTCTAATATAGCCTTGGCATGGTTTTCACCAAATTGTATTCTCAGAGTTGAGTTTCCTTCTTCTCCTTCACAGTATCCTCTTATTTTGTCAATAGGTATGTACAACAACTCTTCCAATTCTTGTTGTTGTGGATCTAGATTCTTTGACTTTGTTTCCCACTTTTTCATGTTATATTGTAAATGAGGATTTTTTTTTACTATCTCCTCCATTGTGGTGTGGTATAAAATTGTACAGTGTTTGTCTATATTGATTTGGAAGGTTATTTGTGAATTATCTTCTGGATCAATAGTTTCCCTGGTTTCTGAATGAAGCCCGGTATCAAAAAATGTTGGAAGATTATTCGTGTAAAGCAACTGATTGGATACAAGAAGAAGTGGAACACTATGAAGAGTTACATGATCAGATGATGGCTCCAGAAACTGAAGAGGTCTTTGTTAAAAAGGAAGTAGAACTGTTGGCTTATTTCAAATGGAGAAAAGCTCTATTTGAAATGGTGAATAACTTGAACATTACAGAAAGAAAAAGTCATGATCTATTGTCACAGGTTTATCAAAGGAAAAAGAAGTGAAGGAAGCTCTCACTATTTATCAGCAAGAATATTTTTTGTCAGGAGCCAAAAAGTCTAGGAGGGAAAGAATGTTAGAAGAAGAATTTTTGGAGGAAAATTATTTGTAAAATGCCAAAAACTTGTAGAAATATTTATACAAATGATGTAAAAATGAGGAAGAGTCTTCCTCATGTAAATTAGAATCATATGTATTTTTTCTAGAATTTTTATAAGCTCTTTGATAGCATATTTTTAGATTAGAAGGGAAAAGGACCAAAATTCAAGTGTGAAAGAGGACACTTGACCTATTTTGAGAGGGTTGGTTGTATTATTTTTGCTATCCAAGTAATGTGAAGAGCTCTCCTACAGAAAATCGTGTTTCTTCCTTTCATGTACTTTCTTTTGATTTGTTGAGTCTATTCTTTGTGTAATCCATGGAATCCGTGAGCTTCGGTTGTGTATTTCTGAGTAATGTGTATGAAGAAGGTAATTCTTGATGTATTGTGTAAGAAAGTGCAGAAGAACAAAGCTGGAAATGGAAATCCTCAATTTTCACAGAATCGCGATTGTCTCGTCTGTGTGATACAGGTATTGATTTTGAGATTTGACTTCATAATTTGTGTTGCAGGGAAGAAGCAATTTCGAAATTCAGGAGCTCTCCTTCTTCACAATGGCAAAAAGTCTTTACAAGAGTCACAAAGTGACTTATATACATGTGCCCTAAAAAACGGTCCTTTCACACAAGTGACCGGCACTTTATTGGCTAATCTCTATTCTCCTACTATTTTACAAGAAATATATTACAATGATTTGGGATTATGCATCTAGAGGACTCCTCTAGTGCATTTACATGGCTTGAGGGAATTTCCTAAGATTTTGAAGAGGAAAAATATGCCCATTAATTTGAAAATTTTGGGGCTCCCCTTCCGTGCCTCTTTGCTCCGCAACACTCTCCCCCTCTTTGTCTCTATCGTCCCTTGACAGGCTTTTGCTTCTTGTTTATAGCTCGTCTAAGACTTCTGAATACACGCACCCAGTGGTTGAAGAAGCGATAAGGACAGTCAGAGAATTTGTTACTTTATCTGAGGTATGTCCTTTGCTTCTGTTTGCCCCTTGGTATTCCTTATATCACATATCTGGGTTGATGTATTAAGTCAGACAGTCGTGCACACTATTAGTGGAAGGATTATTACCTGCCAATTATCTTCTTGCATTTCTTCATGGATACTTCTTGGCCTTGATCCGCCCTTGTTACTCACATACCTTTCCCTGTTGTATAGCGCTAAGCCTGTTTGCCCTCTGCCACCGCACGCCTTAATTTGCTGACCTCTACTCTCTTTTAAGAGAGCGTTACATTTCAAAGGCCCTATTTCTAAATCTTCTTTGTCATCCTCTAGGATCTGTTCCATTTCTTCTCACCGCACGCATCCAGTGGATGAGGAGACACCTAGGACCTTCAGACAATTGGTTATCTTATCCGATGAAGCGTCCTATGTGTTTTGTCTCTCTCCTCGACTGGTTTCGCTTCACCGCCAGCTCCTAGTGGATGAGGAAGCTATGTGCAACCTCCCATGAAATGTCCTGGTTGTTATCTTTCTTTAATTCTACTCCTCAGGACCTGGGCCTTTGGCATTGTTGCTTGATGCATGCCCCTGCGGGGCTTTGGGCAGAGAGTTCTTGTTTGTCTTGATGATCTTCATTCCTTATTGAGCAACTTCATTCTTTGATTTTCTTCTTCTTCTCTTTTTGCTTGATTCCCCTTCCACATGTCCCTCCTCCTGAACTCTATCGTCCTCGACAGGCTTTTTGTGGCGACGTGAGTACGTTTGTATGGCAGCTTGCTCTCGTTGATTAAGCAGAATGGCATGACATATCATGAATTCTTTCCATTGGCTTGATTTCACCCCATCTTCTGGTGCCTGTCGGTGATCCGCAAAGAATCTTGTTTCATAGGCCACCAGTCTTGCATTAAGATTGAAAGTCATTTTCACAAAAATTTTTGAATCAATTTCGAAAAAGCCGATGAAAAATGCTTCTTCAAAAGTCTACATATATGTGCTTGGCAAGAACATGAGCCGTGAGTATAAAGCCATAAGTGTTAATCACCTCGGAATAGTCGAAAGATCAAAAACAAGTGCTTTAGATCCTTGAGTAATGCCGATGAAGTTCAAAAAAGTATATTTGGCATGTTGGAAGACTTTGATAACTGTAAGTAGCATGCTTAGAATCTTATTAGTTATTTTCACTGCCAAATCAGGTACAATGGCATAGCGCGCAATCCAAAATTCCATGGTTTTAACCATGTATTCTTCTGTTGGTAGATAGTCATGCAGTGGACTTGGTAATAGTGGATAGTTGAGCCACTGGTTATTTATGCTACCCTGGCACTATCCTTCCCAAAAATGCATCTAGGAGAGTTTGCGGGGTACTAGAAAAAAAGATGGATTTACCTAAAGTGCATATGGCGATGATTCCCATTGTACCTGCAATGTAGGGTTTTTTTCCAGAAGTTTTCTCCTCCATACAGGGTCAGCTCTTTCAAACTCCTCTTGAGTATAGTTGAATGTATTATTGCTGAACTGAAGGTTGTTGTCAGGCTCCTTATTTGTTGTGGTCTTTATGTATTGCCATGTTTGCTCTTTAAGGAGTCCATATGGTACATTAAATGGTTTCAATATCTGTTCTAAATTTTTGCTTTCAATCTGAGCTTCCTCTATTTGATCTTCAAATTCTGCAGTAAGCTGGGACACCAGTAGTGCCCTTTCATTTTGGACGAGTACGATATGATAGAGGTGCATCTAATTTGCTATCTCTCAAGGTTTGCGTCAGCCATTTGGAAATAGTTTTTGCCTCCTCTATATCAACCCTCTCATCAATAAGTGCATCATGTAAATCTGCATTAGAAATGGAATTATTTGCATCATCATGTGGAACCTATAAAGGTTGAAAAATTTCCTCATTTGGACCAGCACTTGACTCTCCACCTATAAAAAGAGGGAGCAAAGTGCTATACACATCTCTAGAGATAACTTAAGTCTCCTTGGTACATGAAAGTAATGGTTGAATTGCATCTTCAACGAAAACAACATCACGATTAACCAAAATGCATTTAGTCTGTTGATGATCTAGATGATAGCCTTTGCTTTTAGAATTGTATCCAACAAAAATACATTTCACTGCTTTATCATCCAATTTCCTACATTGTTGTTCATGCACTAATGCATATGCTAGACAACTAAAGACACACATATGAGAAACAAATGGCTTGAGACCATGGAAAGCTTCATATGGAGTGATAGATTGTAGTGCTTTGGTGGGACACCAGTTAAGTACATATGTTGCACACATAATAGCCTCAAGCCAAAAGTTATGTGGTAAAGTCTAACTTTTGACCATACACCTTGCCATCTCCATGAGAGACCTGTTCTTTGTTTCAACAACTCCATTTTGTTGAGGTGTATATGGCACTATACACTAATGTTTTATCCCATGCTCAACCAGAAATGCATTAAAATCAAAAGACATGTATTCCCCCCTCAATCAGAATGGAGGGTCCCCAATTTACATGCTGACATATTTTTAGCCATATATAGAAACTTTTTGAAGCACATAAACACTTCGAACCTTGCCTTTAGTGGATAGACCCATGCATGCTTTGAGAAATCATCAACAAAAGTCATAAAGTAAAGGTAGTTCCCAAAAGAAGTGTTTGCATGCAACCACAAATATCACTATAAACAAGTTATAATTTATGAACAGCTCGAACTAAACCATCTTTTGGGAAGGATGAACATTGCATTTTGCCCAACATAGAGCCTTCACAGACATGCTTATAAGGTTCCTCAAGTTTGGGCAGAGAGGACACCATTTTAGATTTCTGTAGGTATAACAAACCAACAAAATTCAGATGACCAAAGCATGCATGCCAAAGCTTTGCATCTGACATTGCTTAAGAATCTTGAACTTCACATGCTAAATCTCACAAATTTTGCATAGTCTATGAGCTTATACAACCTATGACATAAAATGCCAAAAGCCATAATAACATCACCATTTGAGAGATCATGAATTGTACATCTATCATCAACAAACTTGACAACCAAGCCAATCTTGGCTAATGTTGAAACTAACAATAGATTTTTCTTGATCCCTAGTACATACAAAGCATCTGACAATGTGAAAGAACTACCATCAGTAGTAGTCAAAATGATCTTGCCAACTCCCATTATAGGATAAGAGGAGTTGTTAGCACATGTGATAGTATTCAATATAGGGGCAGGCTCAGGTGAACTAAACAAAGGTAATATGTTTGGTTTCCCCACTATCAAAGTACCAAACATGTGAGTCTACCGCAGACATACACCACCCATGAGAAGATGGGTCATATCTGCATATAGTAGTAAATTCCGAATCTTCATTTTGAACAAGATTAGCAGATTCTGTTTTAGAGGTAGAGGCCTCTTCAACAACCTTTCCAGCCTATTTCTTCATTGCCACTTTTACAGCCAGTTTTAGACAACTCTTTATGACATGGTCATTTACATTACAGTAATCGCAAAACTATTTCTACTTTTTTGTTTTCTTCTCATCTTTTGCCTTAATCAACAAAAATCAAGTCCTCCTTCAAATCTTTGATCTTTGTCAAAATTGTCCATAGAATCTCCTTCATTCGTATGCTCACTCTCCAATTGTTTGTGGAGGTAAGCAACATTGACCGGATCTCGCAGACGCACATATGCAAAGGATACTACAGAAATGAAATCTCACAAAAACATAAACAGAATAGAAAGAGACAAGATATTTGACACCAGATTGGGTACAATCTCCCCCCACATACTTTGATGGACAAGTCTATCAGAGTATGTGTATTTATAGGTATTTCTCATTACATCTTAAGTAGAAGATACATGAGGGTGGCCCTCATGAGTCTTCACTCGCTAAATCAAAACACGAATCACATTAAAACCCTCAAGATATTAAAATCCATATAACATTCCATTATTCCATAAAGTATAACATGCCTCCCATTTGACAAGAAATTGACCTTAGTTGATAATAATAAAATAGACATGAATGGCCAGTCACATGTCCCATCACTAAACAATCATAAACATGTTCCATGTAAAAACACATGCATGGAACTGGAATTCAATGTGACTGTGAATGATATGTAGAAATCAAATGATCATAATGTGGAGTTAGTGATGTCTTATAAATACATTGAGATTCTTCACGTGAGTGATTTTTATATTTACCTAAATATCTATGATATTGCTTACCAGTTCGTGTAGTAGTAACATCATAATTAAGTATTTTATCTGGAATTAAAATTTCAACATCCTCTTCCAATAAAGGAGAATCATCCAAAATAGGAGTGAGTGGTAAAGTTCCTTTAAAGGATTTCAATAAACTTATATGAAAAGAATTATGTATATTCCAATGAGAAGATATGTCTAGTCTAAAAGCATTCTCATTAATTTTTTGAATAATACAAAAAGGTCCATAATAATGTGGTGCAATTTTAACCTTAGGATGTTGTGAAATATTTTTCAAACATCTTTTAATTATTCGTAACCATACCAAGTCATTTTCATTAAACTTTTTAGCTACTCGTTACTTATCAACATTATGCATATAACATTCTTGAATCTTTTTAATATGCTCATAAACCTCATGAAGTGTAGAAGTATGATCTTGTGCAAAAGAATCAACCATAGGTATATCATTTTGAGTGATAGAGATGGGAGTGGAAAGCATTTGACCATACACAATTTCATACGGTGCATGTCAAGTAGTGATATCTGTTGTGTTATTATATGCAAATTGTAGTAAAGGAAGCTTCTCATCCCCATTACTTGGATTATCTAAAGAATAACAACATAATAAATCCAAAATAGTACTATTTGTAGCTTCACTTTGTCCATTACTTTCAGGATGAAATGCAGAGCTAAAGTCTATTTTGGAACCTATTTTGAAATAATGCAACCCAAAAGTGATTAAAAAAATGAACATCTTGATATGAAGAATAAGTTTTGGAAAACCATGATGCAAAAAAATACATTTAATAAATAACTTAGCAGCTTGAGGTGCAGAAAGAGTCTTTTTACAAGGAATGAAATACACTTGTTTACTAAACCTATCAACAATTGTTTGAATCTTATCATTATGAGATAAAATTGTAGGAAGATTAGTAATAAAATCCATGGAAATTTGTTCCCATGGCCCATTAGGTATGGGAAGTGGCATTAATAATCCAAATGGTTTGGCATGGTGTCTTTTCACACATTGGCACACAATGCAATGGGAAACATATTGTGCAATATCATTTTCCATATTTGGCCAAAAGAAAAATTCTTTACATGTAGAAATAGTACTTTGTATGCCCCTATGACCCATATATGGTGGTTCATGCTTCTCTTTCATAACAAAATCTTTGAAACTTTGTGTGATGCATAACTTGTGTTGGAAATACAAGAATCCATCATGAAAAGTGTAGTGATCATCACTAAATGTTGTAGAATTATTAAAAGCATTCCATGTTTGTGAAAAATATAAATCAGATGCATAAGTAGGAATCATGTCATGAAATGAATAAATATGAACAACAGAAATATTATTGATTGAAATAATATTTGTTTGTGGGAATGGGAAGCGACTAAGGGCATCACCTACAATATTAGCTTTGCCAAGTTGATATTGAATCATACGCTAAAATTTTTTATGTGTCTATCTGAAATCAATAGTTGATTTAATAAATTCTTAATAGCTTGTTGGTTTGTTTTGATTAGAACTTTAGAACCCATAAGGTAATGTTTCCAAATTTTTAAAACATGCACAACAGCTAAATGTCCCTTATCATATGTACCATAATTCTTTCTAGAAGGTTTTAATTTTCCTACTTTCAAATGCAATGGGATGATCATTTTGCATTAATACAACACCTATGCATAAACCACTAGCATCTGTAACTACATGGAAAGGTTGTGCAAAATTTGGTAATTGCAAAACATGTGCATGTTTGAGTTTTTCAAAAGATTGTTGTTGTGCTAATCCCCATGCAAATTTTAACTTTTTCTTCAATAATAATGTGAGTGGAAGTGCTAAATAAGAAAAAACTTTTACAAACTTTCTATAAAAACTAGCTAACCCTAGAAAAGAGCATACATTCACAGATTGAGGCACATATCATTCTTCAATTACTTTAAATTTTCTTTGGATCTACATGAACGCCTTGACTAGAAACAATGTCCTAGATACTCTAATTTTTTTTGGGAGAAATAACTCTTTTCAAGATTGGCATAAAGTTTGTTTTTGCATAACAAATTAAAGACAATTGCTAAATGATTTTCATGGTCATTTTCATTCTCACGACAAACAATTATATCATCAAAGAAAACAAGAACAAAAGCTTGATACTCAAGAAAAATGTTATTCATCATGTGTGCAAATGTAGTAGGTGCATTGGTGAGTCCAAAAGGCATTACCATGAATTCAAAGTGATTAGTCTAAGTTCGCAAGGCAATTTTATAAATGTCATTTTGGGTCATGCATATGTGATGATACCCAGATTTAAGATCAATTTTGCTAAAGACATGTGCTCCATGAAGTTTATCTAGAAAATCATCTATCTTAGGAATAGGATATCTGTTTTTTAATTGTGATCTTATTGAGCGCTTTATAGTCAATGCACATCTTATAATTCTTGTTCTTCTTCTCTACTAAAAGAGTAGGTGCTCCAATTGGAGATGAACTAGGTCTTATAAGGCCTTTGTGGAGGAGATTTTTAACTTGATAAATGTCCATGCCTATAAGGTGCTTTATGAGGAGGAGAACTACCAGGAATTAAGTCTATACTATGTTCAAGTGATCCCCTAGAAGGTGGTAGTTTAGAAGGAAAATCATCCATAAAACTATCCTGTTGCACAGCAAAGAGGCACGGAAGGGGAGCCCCAAAATTTTCAAATTAATGGGCATATTTTTCTTCTTCAAAGTCTTAGGAAATTCCCTCAAGCCATGTAAATGCACTAGAGGAGTCCTCTAGATGCATAATCCCAAATCATTGTAATATATTTCTTGTAAAATAGTAGGAGAATAGAGATTAGCCAATAAAGTGTCGGTCACTTGTGTGAAAAGACCATTTTTTAGGGCACATGTATATAAGTCAGTTTGTGAATCTTTGTAAAGACTTTTTGCCATTGTGAAGAAGAAGAGCTCTTGAATTTCGAAATTGCTTCTTCCCTGCAGATTTTCATCTTCTCTTTGATCTTCTATGTGTGTGTAATGCTTGGAATGTGTGTGTAAGACTGATGTCTACCCCTCCCCATTGTTTTTGAGCTATTGTAGTGTGTGTCTGAGATAGTACGAGTTGTGGAGTGAGTGTGTGTGTTCCCTACCATTCACGGTTTCGATCATAACTTGAAGAGCCGTTATCAGAATTGAGTGAAACTCCAACCAATAGATGCGTCTCGTTGAGAGCTTTGAAAAAATCTGCTATTGGCCATATTCAGAGTTTGGAGCTGGGAGATATCCTCGATTTAGTGAAAACTACTGTAAGTGGCATCGCGACAGACATTTTCAGTACTTAAGCGAGTTTGAGAGATAGATTAGTCTTTTCTCATGCATGAGAGTTGCACCACTTCATTTACTATCACGTGTGCACACGTCCTCATACGTTGGGTTAGGTCAGTTCATCGGATTGACAATTAAGCATGTGTCAATTCCCCACTATACACACTTTTGTGGCAAACGAGATTAAGTCTCTTTGGCACAAGTCCCTAAGGTTTTGTGACTTAGGTACACATGTTTTTGGTGCCGTTGCGGGGGAACACACTCGATCAAGGTGCCTTTGTGATGGTTATAGCTCAAGAGTGACGAAATCGTACTTGTAGGAGTGAATTCGTTCAATGGCAACTAGTCCGACGCTTCAGCACTTGTTACTTCACATCCCAGAGGTGTGTGTAATGAGTTTTTAGGTTTAGGGTTAGGAGAGAGAGAGAGAAGAAAGAGTTAGGGTTAGGCTAGGAAGAGAAGTGGAGTAGAAGTAAGTCAAGATTACCAAGAAAAATTCCCAAAAAAATTACCAAATTAGTGTAGTTAGGCTTCAATCACCAAAAAGTATAAAAACCAAAAATTTGAAGTTCATTTGACACTTGCTCAATCTGGTATCGTCTGAGCGCAGCAATTGGTATCGCCGATTGGTATCGTGCAAGCAGATCCCTCACACTTACCTAGTGACCTCAAGGCTTGAGCATCGCAACCTAGAGGTAAGCTATGATCAAACATTAACCTCAAAAATTCTGAAAATCTGCATTGACACGTGATTAAAGTCCCGATCGGTATCGCGGGGTGGGACAGAGTGTTTTGAGGATCTCTTTTTGTGAAACAGGGGTGTAGCAGTGAAGAGGGGTGAGAGAAGAGCTAGGGGGTAAAAAAAATTTTGAATTTGGAGGTGTTTTGGCTTGAGTATCACGATCGGTTGAGTTTTTGGTATCGTGATACCAAAAATTCCCTTGTATCGCCATACTCACTGAAGTATCGTATCATCGATTACCAGCCTTGGTATCGCGATACCGCTTTTGGTATCGTATCACCTGGTTGGTATCGCGATCGCACTTTACCAAGTGGTATCGTATCCCGGTCCACTTTGGTATCGTATCGCCTCACTTCCCAGTATCGTATCGTGACCCCCTTTGGTATCGTATCGTCAAAAAAGTGGTATCATATCGTGAGCCTATGTGGTATCGTATCGTGTAGTTTCCAGTATCATATCATCCCAATCTTAATATCGTATCGTGCACAAAGTGGTATCGTATCGTGAATTAGTCTGGTATCATATCGTCCAGATTTGAGGTATCATATCGCCAAAGTTTCAAGTATCGTATCGTGCTCAATAGCGGTATCGTATCGTCTGGCCAAGTGATATCATATCGCCGGTTTCCATAGTATCGTATCGCCTAGAGAAGTGGTATCATATCGTCTAGTCCTTTGGTATCATATCGTGGATTTTCCAAGTATCGTATCGTGCATAAAGTGGTATTGTATCGTCTGACGAGCAATGTCGCCTAGTGCAGTATCGCCAAAGTGGTATCACCTAGAACATTTGGAGCATTTTCAAGGGTAAATTTGAGGCATTTGAGGAGCCACTTAGGGAGAGTTTTAGGGATCTAGAGAGCCCCAGGATGGTGAATGAACTTGAGGTCAGGATGATTTTTGAGTAGCGGGAGAAGTGTCATATCATCTATAGGAAGTACCACTCAGGCCAATCACCACTCTGTCTATTCAGATACCTCTAATGACTCAGAGGAGGAAATACCCATGGCCTCGGAAGACATGCAGGATCCTGCTCCGGGGAGAAACTTCATGACCAGAGTAGAAGGAGAATACTGCACCTCCTTGCAGTATGTTTCCACTAATGCCCAAGAGATCCCCATCTACCTGGACGCTTTAAACAGATATGTGGCTAGGATGGTGACTTCCCTAGATGCAACAATTGTGCCCAGACCAGCTGTCAAGTATGAAGGTGGAGCATACATGAACAAGTTGGGTCACATCTACATAGTGACTGAATATCTTGATTTGATTAATGAGAGGGGAGAGTTAGTGGGACAAGAAAACGCAGGGAGACCAAACCCTGAGGAGTTAGTGACTACCCCTAGAGGCAAGTCAATAGTAATGTGAGTCTTGAGAGGGGACTTGATACCTCAAGACGACTACTTACTGGAAGTCTATTTGATCCATGGATCAGACTTGTTACTTCAAACACACTCACCGACTCAAGGAAGAGAAGAAAGTACGATGACGTTTTATGAGCTAAAGGATCCGGAAGACGATTCTAGAGTAATATACCTAGACAAGAACTAGAGAAGTTATTGGTTGGTAGATGCCATAGACAGGGCTTGACTGAAATACATGGGATTGCCTGTATTCCCTCAGAGAGAGCAGGTAACAACCTCTCAGAACCCCTTCGGAACACAACAAGAGGCAGAGCACACAATGTCGGGACAAGCAAGCCAACAGAGCGTTCCGAACCGTGCTCATGTACAATTCACGACTCCCAGAGTGCAAACACACAATTAGACCCACCTTGGAGTAGGAAATCAATACCGACCTCCAGTAAGGCCATGACCACCAATAGGTGTGCAACCCGGGATACCCCCAATTAGACCAGCAATCCCCGCCTTCCCTGTAATGCCTAGACAACCAGAGCCAATGAGAAGATTGAGACCGATCCAAGTGGCCAAATGTGTGAGGAATCACTCTGATGGATTGGGAGAACCTTACGACCACATTGTTAAATTTAAACAAGTTTTAAGAGTTGAACAAGTAGACAACTTCTTTGTGCAGTATGAGTCTTTCGGACTCACCCTCACAGGAACATCTCTGACTTGGTTCCAGCAATTGGACCCCAACCAATTTGGAAATATGGAGCAATTCTTTCAAGAATTCATAGGGGAATTCACTAAGACAGGGATTAAACACAATTCTGCGTCTTTAATCCATAGTTTTAAACAAAGCCCTAATGAAACCGTGTAAACAGCTGCCTGAAGATTCAATCAGTATGTTGATAGATGTCCAACAGCAGAGAGACTCACTCAGCAAAAAATGATTTCATTATTCTTGGGAACCTTAAGAATGCTAGTATACGTAAAGAGGCTACAGACATTGAGCAAATGCCTGCAGGAATGTATTGACTTAGAGGACAACCTAGCAGATGATCTGAAGAGTGCGCCCAGCCCCACTAAATCAGAAGACTCTCGGAGTACGGTTACATCCAACTCCAGTAATGTGGAAGAATTAGCTGAGCTAGTGGCAAAGAAATTAGGAGTCCAAGGACAGAGAAACTATCAACATCAACCCCTAAGAGTACCCATGTTGCAAAGGTGTAGTCTATGTGGAGGAGATCACCCCACGCACATGTGTGTACGAGGAGGAACAGGTGTACCGTAGACATATCCTTACAATAGACAGCCCCATCAAGGAACGGCCCTGTATTGTCACATAGAACAAAAATACACCAATCACAGCACAGAAAATTGCCCGTTCAATAGGCAGACATGGCCTCTACAACCACCTCAGTCTCCACCATATGGGTATCCACCTAGAGCCAGGTAGAGATATGCCCAGGTACAATCCCTACCCAACACCACCAGGAGCATCGAGGCCCTACGAGCAAGCACAATATCCACAACCCCAACCAGTGTTAGGACCACAACTGTCACAGGCCCAACATGTGGTACCGGTTAAGTACGCTCAACCAGAGGAAAACCTAGAAAGAGCCATTGTACCAGCATCACCTATGACCAGCATGGAGTCGACAAACCCAGGTTACGATCCATCTCAGGGGGAGTACTATCCCTATGATGCTAACATTTCTGAGTATGAACAAGCTTATGATCCACACTACTATGGATACAAAGGATATGAATATGCCTATGGGCCAGAAGTGGCAACATTAATGTACACCGCACCTAAAGCACAGCCACCCGTAAGACCACCCCTCAGACCACCTATGCCAAGAGGACCTTGTTATAGATGCGGAGGAGACCCATTTATCAGAGAATGCACTCAGCCTTACAATTCACCACCTCCTAGGACTTGGGAAGGATATTGCAGTGATTGTGGAAAGGAACATCTCTTCCGTGATTGCCCAAAAAACCCCAACAAGGCTCAAGACACTGCACCTATTAATGTAATCAAAGTGATAGAAGCATCGGGAAGTGAGGAGGAATACACAGTACCATTAAAGGCCATTACACGAGCTCAAACAAAGGATCGAGAAGGAAAACAACCGGATCTGGATCAAGCAAACAATAGAACCTCAAACCCCAAAATTCAAATAGTGAAAGATTCAGAGGACTCACGTGAGAATACCCAAAACATGAAAGCACAAAAATGGAAGGAAAGAAGAGAGAAGCTCAAAGAAAAATGGATGAAAAACAAAAGTCAAGAAAATAAGAAACACGCAAGAAGCACTAAGAAGCATAAAGAATCAGAGATTCGGGAAGAAGTTCCCATTCCATCACCTATCTGAGAATCAGAGAAACAAGGATCAATTCTAGCTGACCCAAAACCAGATGATTTGGACATGTGGTTGAAAGCGTACCAAGCTATAATTAAGACTGTACCAAATGTGGAGCAACACGAAAAGCTTTACCCACAAGGAGAGTTAGAAAAAGAGAGACTTGCAGAAAACTCATAGAGGTAGCACAAGCAACCCTAGAAAAGACCATCCCAACCCTCCCCGAGACAAGGATAACGGAGGATCAATACAATGATTGTGTTAAAGCCAAGGACAAGGAACCTAAAGAAAAGGATGACAAATGAGAGCTAGTGAAAGCCCAGGATGAACCCATGTCAAGAGTACCTTATTTAGAGGCTGACTGGCCAAAAGAATTATGGAATAGAATCCGAGAAGAACATTGGAAGAGGAATGGAGTGACTAAACCTCCCTTTGAGGAATTAGATGTGGAATTTTATGAGCCAAGTCCCAACATGGAAGAATTATATGAGGAAGTATCGAGACTAGACCGAAATAGAGAAGAAGCTCAGAGCATTTTGACCCTACCAAATTTTATGGGAGAGTACGAAAAGGAATCCTTGATATTCCAAGCACCCACAGTACGAGGAAAAGGAAAGGCAAACTCAGATAAGAATTCACACAATCTAACAGAACTTAAAAAGACAAAAGTACAATGCCAACTGACTGTGGAAGAACTACTCCGGGTTAAACCGCAAATATGGAAACAATTAGCAGGTCAACTGGAACTAGGGTAGGAGAAGGACGAAAAGAAGGGAAAAGAAAACCCATCTAAGGTACAAATCCCAGTGGATAAGGTTGGAGAATTTAGCGAAGGAGATGAAGGTAACACATGTTTACCCGTCACTTATAATGGCTATATGACCAAAGCTATACTAGACACATGAGCAGGAGTAGGAATTGCCACCAAGGAGATTTGGGAGAAATGGGGAAAGCCTGCCTTACGAGCCACTCGCATGAAGCTTCAATTATCAGATGGCCATGTTGAGAAACCATTAGGAATATTTGAAAAGATCAAATTGACCACTTGTGGAGTTGAATTTGAACATACTTTAGCCATCTGTCAATTCGGAAAAGCAAATAATTACGAGATGATATTAGGACGACCCTTTATGAGACAACTTAGGGAAGTGCAAGATTGGGGACGAGACTCTTTATACCTTCAACATCAAGGAAACACCACCAAAATAAACTTGCATACGTTTGCATATCGAGATGTACCCCCACTACAATGGAATCTTATACACAAGGAAGAAGATGATCTATCTATTCATAGCGCTGGATCAAGCGATCAATCATGGATGCATGAGGATGCCCAATTATGGATGTGTAAAGAAGCCAAGAAAGAGGATAATAAAAGGCAGTTGTGGCCAATAGGACATCCTAACTACCGACCGGTAGAGGACCCAATGTATATGCCTCGAATCTTTCCGGATGAAACATTTGAACCGCATGGATGGATGGAAATCTTAGCAACCTTGGATGTATGTGTGAATGAGGAAGTTCTGATGATGAATGAATGTGTAGACGAAGAACGCTATGACGTAAATTTGCACATGGTTGTCCTTCAAGAGGTAGAATCAGGGGAACTCTTAGAAAAGGAGTGGAAAGAGGAATATGAGAGTATAGAAATGGAACCAGAATTTGATTCAGAAGAAAGCTACCTAGAAACCATTCGAACCAAAGATAAGCAGGAAATGACCAAGGTCTTAGCGATAGAAGTAGCCCCCACAGCACCAAAGCAGGAGGAAAGAGTGAGTAAGATCGAACCAAATCCTGACCTTTTTGAGGTTTCGGAGCATTTTAAAAGGTACAAAGTAGAAAAGAGAAAGATTGCCATTCAAATGCCTAAGAGAGAGGCTAGATAAGGAGAAGCATACAACAAAGAATAAACAAAAAACATCATAGTAACGGTGGAAAATGGAGAAGAAAGATGTACATACATAGGTAAAGATGTGTCAACTGAGGAGGAAGAAGAATTAATAAAATTGATCCGAGAATATTGAGATGTATTTGCGTGGACATATAAGGATCTCAAGGGTGTGGAACCCTCCATTTTCTCTCATAGAATACCAATGAAGGTGGAGGCAAAACCATCTAAACAACACCCTTATACATACAATGAGGTCTATGCTGTTAAAATAAAAGAAGAAATAGACAAGCTATCAGCGGTTGGATTCATTTATGAAATAGAACACACTAAATGGGTATCACCACTAGTGGTTGTGCCTAAGAAGACCGGAAAAAAATCAGAGTATGTATTAACCTGAAAAAAGTGAATGCAGCTACTATACGTGATAGCTACTGTTGACGGTAATCTCGTCGTTTACTATTAACTTAACTGTTAACTACCTACTGCAGCCGTTAATTACTGGCGTAAAACAACAATCCTTCAGAGACTCCAGAATCTGGTTCCACACCTGCGTACCAGATATTTCCGAGTCTCCCTTTCTCTGTACTCAACCTTACCGCAAGAATAGACTGACTCTAGCCAAGTGGGTCCTTGGGAGTGGTAGGGGTCTGTTAGACAGAGGCCCTATACTATTTTCCCAACTTCTCACTCACTCGTCACTCGGGCAGCGCATCTTAGCTCAGTAGTTGTTTCTGATCAACCAAGGCTATCAACGTCTTAGAATCCCGTACTCCCCGATCTACCTGCTACAACAGTTGAGCAGTAGTCCAGACTGAGAATCAATACGCAAGCGCACTGCTGGTAACTTAACACGACCAGACCACGAAATCCTTCTGCACAATTTACAACTTTACCGAGTACCACATTCAAATCGCAAGACCTACTGACCATAACTTGTCGCGCACTTTATCATCATTCTACTCGTATTCAGAACACTACCGGTACTAATCTTAACACAGATTATACTACCGACCTTAGTCACTTACAGAGCATCATAGCAACTCATATCCACTCGTCACGCTTACCTATTCCACCGAAGAAACAGCAAATAGACAACACACTAACACCTTACGCATAATCAAGACACCTTAACTCGTTACCGAACAGAATCTCACAATCGCAGTACCGATTCGTAACACCACAGTGTATCACACATACGCAGTCAAATGATTACACAGATAAGGCGCGTAGAACAGGACAGAACCAAGATACTCTACTCGTTTACACACAGTAGAAGAGTAATCCCAACTCAGGGATCTCACAATACACTCGCAACTTCCCAAAAACGGGACTCTCACTCTTGTCCCTTTTCATTGCTTTAAATAGAATTTTGTTACAAGGCTTGCGCGAATCTTTCTTTACCGCGTACTTCCAGAAGGGTTCTTTCTACATTAAAAACCTCTGTCTAAGTACAATTGTCCTTTGTTCGGCGGCCGTCTAACACTGGCACGCACGGTGGACTCGAACCCGCAAGTGCAATACTGTAGGTGCTATCCTTTTGCCTGGGGCTATCCCACTGTTTTTCTTTCTTTACATGCATCAGAAAGACTCTGGCTAATTGTTCATAATGTCCATATCCTGCTGGTGATTCAGCAAATATCTTTCAATCCCGAATGTGTCACTGTACGTGATAGGTCGTCGCTTTCTCCATAACTTCCTCAAACTCGTATAGCTGGTCTAGTTGCCTCTTTATGAAGTCCCGCTTTCTTATATGCTGTTGCCTCAAAAACTCATACTTTACATACTCGTATTCTTCAGCTGCAGCTCTTCCTTTAAATAGCTTTTTGAACATCTAAGCCATTCTTCTTGATCATGTGCTTTAAGCGCTTCGTCTATGGAATCAAAGTACCCTCTGTGCTGTTGAATCCTCTTCTTCTTGAAAGTTTGTGCGTATTTGATCATCTTGGATACATTTGTGTCATACTTGTTGAAAATATCCATGTCTTCTGCAGAAGCCATGTAACCATACAGTATCCTATCACCACCTGGCTGAAATATCCTTTTACAGTGTCTGTCGGTCCATGCCAGGATTTAACTCCCCAATCCTTTCTGATCGCACTTGTTCTAGTGGCGGAACAAGTCAGGGTAACTTAGCAAACTGTCGGAGTCCGATCCTCTGGTGATGTTGTCGAAGTTCTTGAGTCATCTTCATCATCCGGGTATACGCATTTATAAGTGCTAGACCTTGAGCTGCCATTTGCTAGAATGATGATATTTCATTCGGACATGACACTTCATGCTGCTTATCGAGATTCTAGAATCAAAAATCATCATTCTGGAGATCGATGTTGGACTTGGAACGTCTTTTACATGTGCGAAAAGTATATCATGCAAGTACCTATGGTTCGGATACTATGCCTTCTAAGTACATACTTCGGGCGAGCCTAAATGTCCGGGTAATTTTCTTTTTGAGGGTTTCTAACATTTGCACTAAGGTGGTAGGTTCTAATAATTGGGCGTCGGTTCTGACTGCACTGAGGGCTATGGCTTGATTTAACAAAATTTCGGCTTGGGTTTGAAGAAAAGCCTCTTGGAGATAAAAGTCGTTGGCTAATGCCGCATCTCGGGCTGTCGTTATTTCCGTCAGTTTGGTCTGCATCTCTCTGATGCACTCCTTCTGGTTGCGTATTTGCTTGTCGTTGCATTCAAACTGCTGGTTTTAAAAATTCAGAGTTTTCTGCACTGAATCTCGTTCTCGGCGCGTCCTTTCAATATCTTTTTGGTATTGGCCTTCCTTTAGTAGTTGGTGTTTGAGAATACGGTTGACCATGTCAGCACATTCTTCGGCTCGCCGTAATTGCTCTTGAACTTCGTCAGCTTCTTTCTGTTGCTCCTGCATCTTCTGGGTGGTTTCTTGTAATTGAAGCTTCGTGTCTGCGATCAATGCTTCGAGAGATACGTTGATATCTTCCTGTTCTTGAAGGGCGGCCTTCAGTGTTCGAATTTCCTCATGTGCGTCGTGTATGATTTGGTCTTTGGCAGCAAGCTGGTCCAAGGCTGCATCTCGTTGTTGTACTAGCGTCTGTTCTGTCGAAACTCGTGCTTCGAGTTCTGCTAGCTGTGTCCGGAGTTGATGATTTTCGGTCTTTACGGCATCAATTTCTTCCTGGAGGGGGGCGATGTCGGCTTCCAGGGTGTCTACCTTGTGCTAGTATTCGAGTTTCAGGTGGTCCGTGGCTGCCGTAATTTGGGCGGGCAGCTGGTGTGATAACTGGATGAGGAACTGCCCCATGGCGGCAAGTTCCGAGAATGTGTTATGTGGCGGTGGTGGTGGAGGACGATGAGGTTGAGAGGATGTGTCGGTGAGTAGTTGCTGGGAGTTTGGCGGAGAGTAGTTGGGGGAGAAAGAGGAAGATGCTGCGGGTTCAGTGGTGGGTGGGAGGGGTGGTTCTGGTGGGGGTAGGGGTTTGGCAGGAGGTGGTGTAGGGAGGACGGTATCTGAGGGGTTTACCTTGGCGAGTGTTTTTTGTATGGTTTCTGTCTAGTTGATGGCGTCGATGAGTTGATCCAAGGCTTTGGTGGCCGATTCCTGTTCATCCTGGTGCTGCTCAGATTCTTTTTCTGTGGATACTATTTCTGTCTCCGCTTGATCCTGTTGGTCTGGTTGCTCCGTCGATGTTTCGATGTGTGTGGCGGTGTCGTGGTATGTTTCCTCTTGGTCGTCTGGCTTGGTCTCCTGATCTTTTCCGGTGGATCCTTGGACTTCACTTTCCGAGGAGCTGATCCGAATTCGCTTGGTACGGAAGAGCTGATTAATCTCTTCGTCTTCTTCTTCAGTGTCCTCGATTGGTTGTGCGGATTCTTCGTGGCGAATTGCGGGGCCTGCAGGTGGGGGTTGTGCGGCGAGAATGGTTGGGAAGAGGAAGGAGATGATGTGGGGAAGGCGAGAGCGGGGGGTAGAACCCTTTTGGAGTTGTTTTACGATGGCTACACATTCTTTATGGATTCTAAGGAAAAAATAGGAGGCAAAATTTACAGGTTCGTGGGCAGCTAAATCTAAGGCGGAGTAGAAGGGGCGAGAGATACCATATGTTCGTTTTTGCAAGTTAAGGATGGCTACAAGGAACTGTAGGGCGGATCGCTCGGGTTCTGGGCGGCATAGGATGGCGTATTCGTTCGATGAGGAGCGGGGAAAGAGTTCGGACATACGGGCGAGAGGGATGCTAGGACCGGTTTCGCGGCCTTGCGGGGTGAGGCGGTAGGCGTCGGCAAAGGCTTGGAAGGTGATGACGGTTCTTTGTGGGAGGGAAAGGAAGACCCACTGTCGCTCGGTGGCAGAGCTTTCGGCAATGGCTTGGATGATCTGTGCGGAGAAGGGATGGGCTTCCACTGAGTGCCAAGGCAACTCAGCGAAGTTGGCCAACCCTCTGCATCGCAGGTATTCGCCTACATCTGTAGGGATACCTTCGCGGAAAGAAGCGTAGTTGGCTAGCGCTTCCATGGCGTTCACAGTGCACACTTACAGAAAACACAGAATACTGAGATAACACACACAATCACGAAAACACAATGGCGGTTTTTGGCGCAACTTAGGGGGCTAAATATGGAGAACACGGTGTGGGGGTGAGTATCATTGTGTGGTGCGGGAATGATACGGTTTGCATGCTAGCGTGCGTACTGAATGACCGGTAGGGAGAGGCGGCTAGTATCATAAAGATTTGTACAACAGACGGCTAAAAGCAAAACATAAAAATTTATACAAAACGTGGCTCGTCGCCGAATAATTAAGGCGTACTGGTAGTGGGATAATACGGCCGCAACTTCGATCCATTAATTACTTTTGGAAGTGGAATTTCGGTCAACGTAGTCAACCGAAAAGTTGCCGGGCCTACTTGTGCTGAGATCTTGAAAGGGCCGGACCATCGTAGTTTGAATTTTCCTGCTGCTCTGTCCGATTTTGCGTTATAGAAGAGTACAAGCTATCCTACCGAAAAGATTGGTGTCTTCAAATATCGATCGTGTGTCTTAGCTTGCCTTAGTTGAACTTCGCGCATAGTTAAAAAACTGAGCCATCGGTGCTCATCAAGTTCTCTGAGTGCATCCATTCGTGCTGTCAGTGAAGATTCCGGTAGCATCTTCTGAGTGATTGCTACCCGCAAACTTGGGATGACTATTTCCATGGGAGCGATTGCTTCTAAGCCATAAGCTAACTTGAAAGGTGTCAAGCCTGTGGTTACTTTATATGTAGTTCGGTATGCCCATAATACTGCAAGTAGTAGTTGATCCCATCTTTCCGGTGTTTCCATGATCAATTTCCGGAGGATGTTTAACAGCGCTTTGTTTGTACTTTCAGCCAATCCATTGGCACGTGGATAATAAGGAGAGCTAAATTTATGTGTGACTTGGAAGGACTGTGTGAGAGCCTTCATTAAATTGTTTACAAAATGAGTGCCTTGATCTGAGACAATTTCCAGTGGTAAACCAAATCGTGGAAAGACATCCGTGAGTAGACATTTTGCTACCATAACTGCTGTAGCAGACCGCAAAGCCCAAGTGTTGGCATACAAAGCAATAAAGGAGTCATGCACAATACGGCAACAAGGCCAGATCATTTTTTCCCATAAGATTATGTACAACCCAAGTGATTTTAATCACTACACAAACATTGTAAATCCCGTTTTTGGTAGATTAGACTCCATTTTGTGCAAGCCGAGGAGTCCTCGAGCTTGAGGAGTATTAGAAGTACCATCATACCAAATTTCATAATTTTTAGACTTCGTTTGAGCCCTCAAATAAGCCCTGGAACCTAATTTTTAACTAGGCCGGACACTAGGTCTGGACAGGGCCAAAAGCTAGTCAAAAACTATAAAAAGAGCTAGAGAGCTCATTTTTGAGGTGGGATTGTAATTGAAACGAACTTGTAAGAGCTTTTGAAAGTAATCTAAAGAACTCCTTGATCCTCTCTCTTTGTCTTGCCGTGTGTGCGCGTGTGTGTGTATGTGTGTGCATGTTTGTGTGCTTCTCACTCACGCACTTGTGCCGCCACTTGCTCGAGGTCTTCATACCATCCTCACGTCTTCCCGGATTGACATTAAAGGAGGTGCTACTCATCATTGAGCTACACCAAATTTTGGCGCCGTTGCCGGGGATCGAGCTTTGAGGACGAGCGTGTGATGGTAAGACGTAGAGTTGACGCGTTGGAGTTGTAGGTATTTTCTTCACTCTCATCGGTTTTCTTTTACTTTCTTCACCATCTTCATCATCATCATCACCATCTCCCACGTCCATCTCCATCATCGCGAAAATTTCAGTTTTGACTATATCCCCATCTCCACCTCATTTCCCTCATTTCACTTGTGAGAGAGAGCGAGAGAGCGAACTTGCATGTGCTGTTTTTGCTTGTTTTCTGAGCTATTTTGCAGGTTTTTGCTGTACCATCATCCCCAGCAGTGTGCGCAGGTACGACAGGCTCTGCACAGGTCCCGGGACGACAATCTCTGTCTATCGCGACAGACAGAAAATCTTAACATTTTGTGAATGCATGATTAGCACTGTAACCTACACCTTGTGGGCACTCTAGATCACTAGAAGTTTTTCAAAAATTTGCATTTTTTCAGTCTATCGCGACAGACACTATCTATCGCGACAGACACCGTCTATCGCGACAGACAGAGACCCACGATAGACACCGTCTATCGCGACAGACAGAAATCCGCGATAGACACCGTCTATCGCGACAGACAGAAATCCGCGACAGACACCGTCTATCGCGATAGACAGAAATCCGCGACAGATACCGTCTATCGCGACAGACAGAATTTCACGATAGACACCGTCTATCGCGACAGACACCGTCTATCGCGACAGACAGAATTTCACGATAGACACCGTCTATCGCGACAGACACCGTCTATCGCGACAGACAGCCCCCACGATAGACACCGTCTATCGCGACAGACAGAAATCCGCGACAGATACCGTCTATCGCGACAGACACCGTCTATCGCGACAGACAGAAATCCGCGACAGATACCGTCTATCGCGACAGACACCGTCTATCGCGACAGACAGAATTTCACGATAGACACCGTCTATCGCGACAGACACCGTCTATCGCGACAGACAGCCCCCACGATAGATTGTGTCTATCGCGACAGACACCGTCTATCGCGATAGACAGGCATTTTCGGCAAAAAATTAAGGTGTGAATTTTTGGAAATTTAGGCTAAATTTTCATAACCCCCTAAACCCTGAAAGTACGAAGAACATTCAAGTATTCCTGACGACGTAATAACAGATAAGACTTTAAACACGAGGAATAACTAAAAAGAATCAAGTGACTGGTACCAATTGATCGGCAACGAGGTTGTACTCTGGGCAAAAATTTGGGCTAATCAGTTAGGCATATGAACCTTAGATCAGGACGACACCTAGTAAGAGAGAGACAAAGCCTTAGGTCTTCAGAGGCTAGTGTCAACCACACTGCTAGGTCCTGGGCCCAGCAGTTGAGCCACCACTCGAACTACCCTCGCTCTGAGACCAGTGAGTCAGAGATGTCTCAAGGCATGGACAAACCTACGGGAAGTTCAGGAGTGCCCTACTTGTACAGGGTAGAAGGCCCTTACAAAACACAGTTGGAGTACCTGAGGACCAACCGATTAGGTGCTAGCATCTATGAGGACGGCTTAGGAAGATCTGTGGTCCAGATTAAAAACCCTGATCAATCCATTGGACTAGAACACCCAGCTGTCAAGTTTGAAAATGGTGCATACCTGGACAAAGAAGGAACTATATATGTAGTCACTAGTCATCCTGATAGGACAGATGACTTTGGGAATGTAATCTCAGAAGCGGACTTAGGTGACCTGGAACAAGGGAACATGGGTGCGGAACCTAGAACCCCTCGAGGTAAATCAGTTCTCACTAGGATTATCACGCCTGAGTGGATCCCCCAAGATAACAAGTGCATAGATTTGCTTCTCAATCGAGAAACTGACGAAGCCTTCTGGAGGTATAAACCGGATCACCCAACTGACATAGGAACAATCATGATCTATGAGTTTAAGGATCCAGATAGCCCAGGTAGAGTGACCTACTTAGACCACACGTCAGAGAGGATTTTTGTGGTGACAGAAAATGATAGGCATGCTTACACTTGGAAGGGCGAATTCATTTTCCCCCAACCAAGATCAAATGTAGCCTATGGTCACCCTGGAGCTGGAACATCCCAGGCTCATGGTATGCAAAGAGACAGAAGTAAAGATAGACCAGAGGTAAGTTTTGCCAATCCAGTGGGCAGAGAAAGAACGAGAACGGAGACGAATAGGGTAGAACCTGAGATGCATAGAGCCCACAGGAACCAAAGAAATGTAGATGGATTCCCTCTGCCGAGGCCTAGAGAGCACACAAGAACTTTGAGACCCACCCAGCTAGTTAAGTCCATGAAGAATTACTTTGACGGCACAGGAGATCCCTATGATCATGTGGCAGAGTTCAAGCAAGTCTTGAGAGCTGAACAAGTGGAGGATCTGTTCACGCAGTACAATGCCTTCGGTCTAACCCTTAGGAACACAGCACTTACGTGGTTTCAGCCAATAGATGAACGCCAGTTCAGGAGCATAGATCAACTCCTAGAGGCATTCATTATAGAGTTCTCTAAGAGCGGCATAAGACACAACACCTCCTCACTGATTCACAGCTTCAAGCAAACCCCTCAAGAGACTGTGAGACTTGCAGGAAGAAGATTTAGACAATATCTTGAAAGGTGCCCTATTTCGGAGCTACCCACATCTGCTAAACAAGTAGCCTTATTTCTTGACGGATTGCTGAGCCCAAAATTGAGATCCTATGTGTATCTGAAAGACCCTAGGACTATAGAAGAATGTGTACGTATGTGCATTGACATTGAAGATAACCTAGGAGAAGAGCTAGAGTTGTCCAAAATTTACAAAGATTCAGATAGTGCATCTAGTCAATCTTCCACACAAGCCACATCAATTGAAGAACTTGCCGAAAAAGTAGCTCAGAAACTAGGTGTAACTAGCAAACAAATCCCAAGGTTTGCCCCTGTGAAAAGGTGCTATACATGCGGTGGTGACCATATGGCGAACGTCTGTCCTATTATGGCTCAACCCCGAGTAAACCCTAGTAGCCAGTACTGCACCATAGAACGGAGATACACCAATCACACCGCACAAGACTGCCCATACAACAAGCAGGCAGTGAGGCAACCCTATCCGCAACCCTACCAACAAGGCAGATACCAGAACCAAAATCCACCACCACAATATGCTAGACCCCAACAAACCTACCAACCACAGTATCAGGCCCAACAAAGGCCTCAGCCTGTGCTGGCACAACAACCCCCTGCCCCAGCTAATGTGATTCCGGTAAAGTATACTGCTGCAGAAGAGAACCTGAATAGAGCTATAGTCCCTGTAACATCCTTGATCTCTGAAAATGACCCAAGTGACCATAGCTTTGATTCTACCCATGTGGATAGCCCCCAGGCTTACTACATGCAGTCCCCAGAACATGGAGAGTCCTACTATGGTGAAGAGTCGAACGAACCTAGTTGGGAGTCAGATTACACGAACATCATGTATACAAACCCCAACCCTAGACCTCAACCTAGGCAAGTACGACCACCATTTCCTAGAGGACCGTGCTACAGATGCCAAGGAGATCACCTCATTCGTGATTGTCCCTTGCCTCCACATACGCAAACCCAGTCGGTGACGATCCAAGGCTTCTGCCAAGATTGCGGAAAAGAGCATCTCTTACGAGATTGCCCAAAGAACCCCAATAGCATGCCAAAAATCACCCCTATCAACGTTATTGGGTTAGTGGTAGATTCCACAGGAAGTGTCACTTCCACTGCTCCCGTACAGGTAGTCACTCGAGCTCAAGCATTGCAGCAAAACCAAGGGGTAGGCAAGGAAAAGAACCCAGACGCTAGCGATACTGAGAGCCAAAATAAAAAGAGAACTAGAGCTTGGAAAGATAGCCGCGAACGCATGAAAAGGCAATGGGCAAAGAAGATGAGTGAACTTGAGGAAAGTCTACGAGAAACCAAGGCTAAAATCATAGAGATCACATCTCAACCGCACTCTCACACATTCCCACCGCTACCATCCCCATCACCCTCCATCCCTTCACCCTCTAAGACACCTCACGTAACCCACCCACCTCCCCAAACAGGATCGGTATTAGCTGATCCCACTCCCGAAGACATAGACATGATGCTTAAAGCATATCAGGCCAGAATCCAAGAAGGGCCAAACGTCACGGATCATGACAAGTGCTATCCTAGAGCTGACCTAGAGATAGAAAGAACCAAACTATGCGCGAAAATGGTCGCATTGGCTCAGACTATGTTTGAAGCCAGTCGCCTTTTCAATTACTCAGGCTCAGCCAAAACGCAATTACACTTGGATGGATTCCTAGAGAAGTTAGAGAGGATAATTGCAAGATCTGACAAGGAAGAAAAAAATCAAGACCAAGAAAAAGCAAGCAAAAACAGGAATCATTCCCAATCAGAAGTATATGTGGCCAATGCCCCTAAACCGGACAACTTCCCCTCCTTAGAAAGAATAGAGAGGCCAATAGCACAGCCAGAAAAGGAACCTACCCCTCAAAGAAAGGAAAGGGCAAGAGAACGGGTAAGCCAGCCTCTTCAGGAAGCCCGTGGGCCTCCTCAAGAAGCTTATCTTCCCCCCCAAAAGGCAGATGAGCCTCCCTCGAAAGCTCAAGTACCTCCACAGGTTGCCTACATTCCTTCTCAGGGAATGTGTGAGCCTGTTCGGAAAAGTAATAGAATGAGTAACCCTCCCCAGGGAGCTTGCGCTCCAGCCATCCGTGAGAACGAGGAGAGAGCCAACGATAGAATAAGCCCTCCTTCCCAGGTTGCTTATGTGCCCAATTCCACGGAGCCAGACACTTCTTCTTCTATGAATCGGTTTGCACCAGATTTCCTACGAGAGATTCAAGAAGACAAATGGGATAATGAAAGTGAAGTCGCCCCTCCCTTTGAACTTGTGGATGATGCACACGACCAATTCCCACAAGACATCCCATCTATTTACGGGGAACATGAGAGTACTCAGTCTCATGAGAGATTGGACTTTGAGTCTAATTCCATACAGGAGCTACCCCACTTCACAGGTCCATGGGAAGCAAAGTCCACATGTATGAGAGCACCCACAGTCATGGTAAGGAACGACGACTCAGTCATACCTAGGAATACAGAGGTAGTGAAGAACACTAACGTGCAGTGTAATCTCAAGTTAGAAGAGCTACTCAAGGTTAGACCTGAATTATGGAAACATGTAGCCAAACAAGTACCAGAGATAGCAAAATCTCGTTCCCAGGTAGGATCCCATAGGACAGTGCCAGAAATTCCCTTGGATAAGATAGGAGATATGTGTGAAGGTGAAGAAGGGAACACCTATCTTCCCATCACCTACCAGGAATACACCACCAAGGCGATTTTGGACTCAGGTGCAGGAGTTGCAATTGCCACCACCTCCTTATGGAAGCGTTGGGGCAAGCCGGCACTCAGGCCGACGAGAATGAAATTGCAAATGGCAGATGGTCACATAGAGAGACCCCTAGGATTGCTAGAAGGAATAACTCTCACCACTTGTGGTGTCGAGTTTGAACATACCTTTGCCATATGTGACTTCAGCAAGAATCATGCCTATGAGATGATTTTGGGAAGACCATTCATGCGACAGTTGCAAGTGGTACAGGATTGGGGGACCAATTCTTTGTACCTGCAGCACTTAGGTGTTACAACCAAAGTCAATCTCAAGGATTATTCTCATAGAGATGTCCCACCTATCCAATGGAATCCCATCCATAGAGCCAAAGATGATACAGAATCGGTGCATTCCATAGGGTCTGGATCCTCATGGATGCATGAAGATACTCACTTATGGATGTGCAAGGTAGCAGTAGAAGAAGGGAAGAGAGAAAAGGCCAGAGAAATAGGTGCAAACGAAACCCATAGACCCATTCAAGACCCAGCCTATGCACCTGTAGTTTTTCCAGACGAAGAATTTGAACCTCACGGTTGGGCAGAAATCTTAGCAACAATGGACGTAGCCATCAACGAAGAACAATGGACACCTCACTGTGATGAGGATGGTTATGATATTTCAGTCTTCTCCATAGAGCCAATCATGGGAGAGGCAGTTCTAGAAGAATGCGAACCTAGCCCTGATGCATTTGAGGATGCAAGTGACTCCGATCTAGAGTCAATCATTATGGACCCACCATTTGCATCAGATGAAGAATACTTCCATGAAGTAGAATTTCAACCCCAGAGGCATGGAGAGGTTACAACTAATGTAAGATTAACAACACATGTGACCCCGAAGGAAGAAGGAAAGAAACGAAAAAAGAGAGAAGCCTCACCAGAAGAGGAAGAATCTTTGTTTGAGGTCCCCAAAAATTTTAAGAAGTATGAGATAGATGACAGGAGAGTCATGATAAGAATGCCTAAACGAGAGGCACAATCAGGAGAGGCCTATGATAACAAAGAAACCACCAAGAAAATAGTAGTGGCCATAGAAGAAGGAGAGGAGAGATGCACGTATATAGGCCATGACCTGACAGAAGAAGAAGAGTACGAATTGATTACCTTGCTAAGAGAATACAGAGATGTATTCGCTTGGAGTTACAAGGATTTGAAAGGTGTTGACCCTGACATATGCTCACACACCATCCCCATGACCTCAGATGCCAAACCCTCTAAGCAAAAGCCTTATACATATAACGATAACTATGCTGCTAAGATCAAGGAAGAGATAGATAGACTAGTCGAAGCTGGATTTATCTATGAAATTGAGCACACTGAATGGGTATCCCCCATCGTAGTGGTGCCCAAGAAGAATGGCAAGCTGCGTGTGTGCATTAACTTGAAAAAGGTTAATGCCGCCACTATTCGAGATAACTATCCGCTTCCCATCACAGAACATCTCTTAGAAAGAGTGGCAGGCAAGGAAGTGTACAGCTTCCTTGATGGATTTTCGGGCTACAATCAAGTAGCCATAGCTCCAGAGGATCAGCATAAGACAGCCTTTGCCACAGAATGGGGCATCTTTGCTTTTAGAGTAATGCCATTTGGGCTTACCAATGCACCAGCTACCTTCCAAAGGCTGATGTGCCACGTGTTTAAGGAGTTTCTGAGGAAGAGTTTAGAAGTCTACGTTGACGATCTCTGTGCTCATTCCAATGTTAGGCAAACCCATATTCCTGAACTCAAACAAATCTTTGACAAATGTAAAGAATATCAAGTCTGCCTGAACCCCGAAAAGTGTGTTTTTATGGTCAGGCAAGGCAAGATCCTAGGACATATAGTGTCAAAGAATGGCATATCTACTGACGAAGAAAAAGTGAGAGCCATAGCGGAGCTACCTAGGCCAAAGAATGTCAAGGAAGTACAGGCTTTCATGGGGCATTGTGGTTATTATCGACGATTTATACACATGTATGCGGTCATTGCAAAGCCCATGTACGGACTTCTGACAAACTTTGAGTGGACGGATGAATGTGAGAATTCCTTCCAGGAGCTTAAACGAAGATTATGTTCAGCACCAATCTTGACCACACCAGATTGGAATAAGCCATTCCATGTTCACGTGGATGCATCCAATTATGCTATTGGATGTGTACTTGCACAACCTACTGGTGAAGGTAATATGGATCTTCCAATTGCCTATGCCAGTAGACAATTGAATGCGGCTGAACGGAATTACACCACTACAGAGAGAGAAGGCTTAGGCATGGTATATGCAGTTAAAAAGTTTAGACATTATTTGCTTGCAAATAAGTTTAAATTTTTTACGGACCATCAGGCATTGTTGTACTTAGTAAACAAGCCATGCAATACAGGTAGATTAGTAAGATGGTTTCTCTTACTAATGGAATATGACTTTGAGGTTGTGGTAAGAAAAGGTAGGACTCACTTGAGAGCAGATCATCTCTCTAGGCTCACATCTGGAGAAGCCCCACAAGGAGTATCAGATGACCTTCCTGATGCTTACTTGTTTAATTTGGAGGTGGTGCCGCAGTGGGCTAAGCCATTGGTACCAATCTTGACATACGGGCCCAACCATCCAATGGTAAACACACGAAATAGAGAGATCGTAAAAGCCCAAAAGTATCACATCATGGCCGGGAGCATGTACAAGCACACAGATCAAGGGATCTTGGCTTGTTGCGTAGAAGAGGATGAGTACGCTAAATGGTTGCAATTAGCACATGTAGGTGCATTAGAGCAACACCATTCAAAACAACGAACTTTACAGACTCTAAAGAGATTCGGAGTGCACTGGCCAACTATGGAAGCGGATGTCCAAAAGTTGTGCAAGGAATGCCCAATCTGTTGCACTAAACCACCTGTGGAACATGCCACTCTCTATCAAGTATCCATTGTGCCAGATTGGAGCGAACCACTAGTATCATTCCTGAGGACAAACGCATTCCCTCCAGACATGACTCTAGCTAGAAAAAGGAGTTTGGAACACGAAGCCCAGGATTATTCACTCGTTGGTGATAATCTATACAAGCGCGGTAAGGATGGTTACCTGAGACTGTGTGTCCATGAAAGTGAGTATCTTAAGATCTTAGAAACTGCTCACCAAGGCGTAGCAGGAGGACACTTTGGACCAGATCGGGTGATCAAGGCAATACTATTTGCGGGCTTCTGGTGGCCTACTCTTCACATGGATGCACATACCTATGTGAAACGGTGTGATATCTGTCAAAGGACTCAGTATCCTATACGCAAGGATGAGATGCCACTGAAACCTATGATGGGTGGACGTGCATTCTCTAAGTGGGGAATAGACTTCGTAGGTCCTATTAATCCCCCAGCTAAGGATTCTCATGCGGAATACATCATTGTTGCAACAGACTATCTAACCAAGTGGGTAGAGGTAAAGGCTACGACCAAGAACGATGCTCAAACAACTGCCAAATTCTTGTTTGAGAATGTATTCACGAGATATGGGCTACCTATAGAGCTTGTAAGTGATAGAGGCACTCATTTCTTGAACGAAGTGATTGAAAATTTACTCCAAGAATTCTTGGTAATACACAAGAAGTCTGCCCCTTATCACCCTCAAGCTAATGGACAAGCTGAGAGCACTAATAAGATTTTATGCAATGTACTGACGAAACTAGTGAACACTAAACGCTCTGATTGGGACAAACAGCTACACCATGCTGTTTGGGCATACCGAGTGGCCTACAAAACGGTACTCCAAGCCACTCCCTTTCAGATGGTATTCGGTCAAAACGCTGTGTTACCCTTGGACTTCTTGATCCCTACATTGAGAGTAGCACGAGAGCACGAATGGACAGGTCATGAGCTCTCCTCTAGGATCTTTGACCTTGAACGATTAGGAGAAACAAGACTGAGAGCCGCTGCAGGGATATATGCAGCCAAGAAGAGACAGAAGGCATACTTTGATGCCCACGTGAAGGATAAAGGCTTGAAAGCAGGAGATCTAGTCTTAGTCTATACACTAAAACAACACGCGAGGAAGCTAGAAAAGAGAGGCTACGGACCTATGATCATCAATAGGATCTCCACGAGTGGAGCAGTACAATTAGCCACATTAGAGGGTGATGTTCTCCCAAATTATATTAGCGGTTGCAGAGTCAAGTTGTATCAAGAACCCCTCACGGAGGAAATGCTCAGTCGACTCAACACTGCTAAAAAACGCAAAGAGGAAGAAAAGCGAGTTAGAGAAGAAGCTCAAGCTGAAGCTTTAGAACGCATCAGAAGGATGAAATTACGAAGGCAAGGTAGAGATCAGCCTGGAGCGAATGACTATGCAGACCAAGGATTTCCTATGGCCATGTGTGAAGTTGCAGGAACAAGCTCGCATAGGATAATTGATAGACGTCCTTTCATAACCTTAGATATAGGATAAGGAAAGAGTGCAAGGACCGTAAGAGCCTTGATTGACTCAGGTGCAGCCACTAGTGCTGTTAAATTGTCTTACTGCCAAGAATTACAATTGACTGTCAATCCTGTGGAAGCATATCTTATAGGATTGGGAGGAGTGGAAACCCCTTGCATGGGCGAGGCGGAACTTCCCCTTTACATTCATGATGAGGCAATGACAGTTAAAGTACTGGTGTGTCAAGATGAGGATCTCACTGAACCTCTAGTCTTGGGTCAAGATTGGATCTATGACCAAGCAATTAACTTAAACCTAAGAAGTGGACTTCTCCAGGTTTGGGTCAATCATAGTCGAGTTACAGTAGAATTAGACAATGGAGCACTCAAGGAACTAGGAAAGGCACAGACTCCTGGTCCTTCCAGGGGTACACATGAAGATGACCATGCTGTTCTTGTTCAAAACCCTGTGTTGCAGAGGAATGACATTTGCAAAAAAGGAGTCAGGGATGCAACGGAACTCCCTTCTTTTCCAAAGGTCAGAAGGAGGCAGCAACCAAAGGCGGATCACAGGCAGAAGAAGCAGAGTACTACCTATGTCCGAGATCAAAAGTACCTGCGCAGCAGAATGCCCCAGAAACTCAACCAGGTGTGGGTGCGGAAAGGCGAACGACCGGTTGCACCACCGTCAACCACACGGGCAAAGCCTCTTATTAGTAACCAACAACACGACGCTAATAAGAAGTCTTTCAGAAATTCTTCTGCTAAAGTAAAATCTATTTGGGTGCCCAAGAAGTCGATGAAGGCAAGCCCACAATCTAGACAAATTTGGGTGCCTAAGGCTTGCTTGAGGGCACAAGTAGTTACGCCAAGGCCACGACCTATGCAGCATAACCCTTCTACGAGTACAACCAGAATTCCCTCGTGCTCAACACTTAGGAACACACCAAGACCCATGAGCATGCATGTAATCACTTATAAGTGGGTCCCTAAAAGGCCCCATTCCCAAACAGCGACACCGACACAGCTCTCTAGAGTCTCTACGAAACCGAAAGCAAAGCCCATCCACTGCATTTGGCAGCCTAAGACCTGTAATAAACCCCCCGACCCCGATTTGTAAATTCACCCCACTTACTAACGGCATTAGTCTCCTAGGAATACACAAACGTTAACGACACTCACTGTCTTCGTGCACTTACTAACCACTAACTCATCATCTGCCTCATGTTAATGTTGTAACGGGGACAGCAACGGATTTATTCTGTCCATTACGATGTTAACACATGCTTCTATATTCTCACAGAATCAGAAGGCAAGCAGTAAAATGGCAGAAGCGACAGGTTCGGGCTCACAAGTAGGGATACTTACTGCAGGAATTGATGTGGATAGCCTACCTGTGGATGTGCCCCCGACTGAACGACCAGTGGAGATGCAACACCTTCAGCAACTCCCGGTGCCAGACCCACCTACAGGAATCACGGAAAGAGTCCATGCCAACTCTCATTGGTTCAATGGCATGCCCGGTCCATTAGGCGAGGCCAAGTATATCTGGGATTCTAAATGCGAGTATGACAGATCATGGGTGCGATTCCAATTTTTCTCCAAGGAGTTCGAGACTCTACAGAACACAGAAGATCTACAGATCATATGGCAACGAGCAGGATTGGCGGAATATTTTGAAGCCCCATTACCTAAACCCGATCTCCTCCGATGTTATTATCTGGTCTCCACATTACAAGCTCATGAAGATAAGGACCAACCCGGATCATTTGTTCTCCCCTCACTGCTGGGCAACAACGAGTTGAAGAGGTTTGAACTTACTGTGGAGCTGGTGAGTGATGCTTTAAATATGCATGGCACGCATGTGCCCTCAGAAAAGGATGCTCTCGTTCCCAACAACATGAAGGACAGGAAAGTAGTGAAGCTGAAAGACATGGCAGCCCTCACCCCAAATGTGTCCATCCCTCTCCGCATGTGCATGCAACATTTCGCCTTCCCCGGTCAAGACCAATTCACGCAACCACACAAGAAGATCTGGTTTGCTCTCTACTTGGCGGAAGCAGGTGCGCTACCTATTAAGCTACCAGTGTGGATTATAGATCAGTTGTATGAAGCGAACAAACGGGCTTCTAGGAAATTAGTGGTGAACGGATGCTGTGCACTCACACGCATCATTTACCGATGCTTGGCATATGATGTCCCCATTGAGCGTGCCTTAACTTGGGCACAATTACAAATGTTTAAAAGGCTCAAGACATCCACACATCAGTCCAAGCGCATGAGGGGCGCGATCCCTTGTGTCCAGACAAGGGAAGTCCTGACTACTCCTGAGGCATCACCATTAAGAGAGGGCACGGTACCTCCCTTTACCATTAGGATACCCCGGTCGGAATCCGACACTACGACACAACCTACCCCATCGGCTCCTCCTGTCACACCTGAGTTCGAATTTGCTGCCACTGGAGAGGCTGAAGGACTGGACCCCCAGGATTTCGAAGCATTCCTACAAAGCACACAATTCTCTGATGTGGAGTTTTATTCAGAGGCAGAGGAGCAGGGCACATCCTCACGAAGAAGAAGAAAGTCTACAGACGGTAGACATGTCCATTGGAGTGACACTCAAGAAAGTCAACAACACGGACACCCGGAAGAAGAAGAAGCGTATGAAGAAGAGACCACTGAAGCCCCAGCATATACAGCAGAACTCCGAAGGCTGTATCAGATTATGGAAAGAGTACGATCGCAGCAATTACTCACTGAACAGAGCAGCAGAGTACTTATGACTCAGTTGTTGGAAGAAGCGGGAGTTGACTCAGAGTACAGGGAAGGTCTCTTATTGATGGCAGAAACATATGGAGTTGTAGAAGCTGTGCGTACTGCCATTCAGAGGCCTTCAGTTCAATATGACCCACGAAGGTTCCAGACACGACCTCGCCCAGGCAAAAATATTCAAATTCCCGTTACAGTTGCAGAAGAGCCGACTACTACACCTGAAACTATCAGAACAACCTCCCAGACAGCTAGCCAACAGCACCCAGCCACCCATGAGGAGTCCACCGAACCACTACCACCTACTCCCCCACCATCACCTCCTAGAAGAGAAACAGTAGAAACCACATCGACTACTCAACCCACCGACCCCACCTTCATCTTCCGTACTCCGATCTCCAGTGCCACCCTATTCTCTACCACTGATAATCCTATCTTCGAAGACAACCCCAACACTACACAATCCGCCGAACCCCTCCTAGACCCTGCCCTAGGGCAACCATCCCCAACGCCCTCAGCCACGGGTCATCCTGACCCTAGATCTACATTCATGGGCTTCCCTGCTACCACGCAACCCTTTCAGCCCTCCTCAAATTTACGACCCCAACCCCCGATATCCCTCTCTCCATTTCTACAATCCCTCCAGGACATCTTTGCTAGGGCTTTTCAACCAGGCCCTCAACCATTCCCTGTCTTTTCAGCTCCCCACCCCACTTCACATCTATTCACCACTTCCACACACACACCACCTACCATACCAGTGTATATGGCAGGCCCCACACTAACACCCACTCCTGAAGGGATGGACATTTCACCACCCACGGCACCTCCACCCACGGTTTCACCTCCTCCCATTCCCCCTCCACCAATTTCACCCACACACACAACTTTCGTAGACACATCATTCACTGTCTCCCTTCCCCAATTCCCTTCCCATGCATCTTCCACGGTAAACACCCCCCACTCATCTATAGGTAATGCATTGGACACCATGTTGGCTTGTATATCAAATTTAAGAACAGATTACATTCAACTCCAGCAACAAAATGCACGCCTGCAAGAGCACTCAGCGACACTACAGCTCCACCTTGCGGTACTAGAAGAGGAGAACACTCGCCTCCACACACAGTTCCACACCCTCCAAGAAGCCCACAATATATTGGAGGTACAGCTACAGAACGTAGATCAGGAAGCAGTGCAGGTGGTAGAAGGTCACCTACGGACACAGCTGGAACGCAACTCAAAACTTCACCGAAATATGGCACTACTTAAACGCCATCTTGCGGCTGCTCAGGAAGAGAACAGACGTCTGCAAATACAAAATCAAGAGAACCTGGAGGCAGCGATTGAGAGCACACCGGGGGCACCCATCAGCCCATCCAAGTTTCAAGCAGTAACCCCCGATAATATCAAGATTATATTGGAAGATTATGCCATGCTGCTCGAAGCACATGATAAGCTATCGGAGGAGCTAGGACAACTGAAGCAGGAACACCAACAAGGCCCAACAGCTGCCCCTCCAACCACCCCCTCTGCAGCTTCGCTTCCCTCCGACGCAGAGGCCATAAAAGACCTCCAGCAACAGGTAACTGAATTGCAAACACGCCTACTACAATATGAGAGGCCATCTTCCCCTCCGGAGGCTCCCACGGACGAAGAAGTTGTGCAAATTCCTGTGGAACAAACGTTCGATGAAGAATATGATCCGCAACCATTCCCAGGAGGCCAACAAACAGAAGAAGGGCAGGACACGTTCGAGGCACCACGGCCGCCATGGTTACGACAAGTGGAGGAAATAGGGACCTCGCATGAAGAGCGCACTGTAGTGCAAAATCAGGCTATGAGGGTCATAGAGGAGACTGTTTTACAATCAGATTACTTCAAGAACTTGTCATCGAGACGCCTGATTCTCTCATCGGAACTCCAGTACAGGCCATATTATATTATCTTGGCTGATTATAATGCAGAAATACAAAGAGTCACGGGTCAGATTCCTACTTTTGCGACCCAATTTCAACCCGAAGACCTTCCTCCAGAGGTGCGAAAAGGCAAGATTCGTCAACCAACATGGCGGCAGAAACTTTTAGAGACTTATCCAGAAATGCTACGCACATGGAACAACACGCCGTTGCACCTCCTGTACAACCCATGCTACGGTCCAGTCCCCCGCCGCAGGTCGTGGAAGGCATTTAATATCAAGGTACAGAACAATGCGCAATGCAAGGAATGGCTGAACTACCCGTACATCGCGCCACCACAAGGACCACCATCAGTAGCATATATGATGGGGACCATTCGCCACTGGATGCCGCGCTTGAAGCCCATGCAAGATGTAGCAGCGCAAATGATGCTTAAAATCTTAGATATGATGCAAGTAGTGCTGAAGACCTTTAGAAATGCAGCCGCACCACAGGTACGTCTTCCGGGGTTTAGCAATGGAAATTACGACTTGGTGTATGACATGAGCACCACCCCCAGTATCCGTGTGGCTTACGCTTGGCATGCACGCATCAAATACCTCCCCGCCTGCTACAAACAGACCTTCGAAGAAATGTTCAGATCAGGGTTCTGGGAGTACCACTCGGAGATTTTCGCGCCAAAGCCGACACATCTGCTTCAACTGTTTGCTTGTGAACAAGCAATGTATTCAGAGTACTACACCACCCCGCAACCAGAGACCCCCGGTGCAATAAATTGGGAGGCATTGGAAGCCGATCTAGCAAGAGGCTTAAGGATAGGAGAACATGAAATAGCCACCAATGTCATCCAATATTACATCGACCACCCGAGGGAACAAAGGTCTGTCAGGGGCGACAGACGCTAGGAAGGGGGGAGTGTTGGCATACAAAGCAATAAAGGAGTCATGCACAATACGGCAACAAGGCCAGATCATTTTTTCCCATAAGATTATGTACAACCCAAGTGATTTTAATCACTACACAAACATTGTAAATCCCGTTTTTGGTAGATTAGACTCCATTTTGTGCAAGCCGAGGAGTCCTCGAGCTTGAGGAGTATTAGAAGTACCATCGTACCAAATTTCATAATTTTTAGACTTCGTTTGAGCCCTCAAATAAGCCCTGGAACCTAATTTTTAACTAGGCCGGACACTAGGTCTGGACAGGGCCAAAAGCTAGTCAAAAACTATAAAAAGAGCTAGAGAGCTCATTTTTGAGGTGGGATTGTAATTGAAACGAACTTGTAAGAGCTTTTGAAAGTAATCTAAAGAACTCCTTGATCCTCTCTCTTTGTCTTGCCGTGTGTGCGCGTGTGTGTGTATGTGTGTGCATGTTTGTGTGCTTCTCACTCACGCACTTGTGCCGCCACTTGCTCGAGGTCTTCATACCATCCTCACGTCTTCCCGGATTGACATTAAAGGAGGTGCTACTCATCATTGAGCTACACCAAGCTTCTGCCCATCTAGTTGCGTAATCTGTGCAAGTCAGTATGTATCGATTGTTATTGGATACTGCTAGAGGTGTAATTGGCCCGATAAAATCTAAACCCCATTTCTGAAAAGGTTCTAATGGTAAGATGGGTTGCAGGGGAAAAAGATGCCGTTGTAAAGGCTGACCAGTTCTTTGGCAAACATCGCATTGTTTAACAAACTGTGAGATATCTCTGTACATAGTTGGCCACCAGAGTCCTCCTTGCAGAATTTTTCGGTGAGTTAAGTCTGCTGCAAAATGGCCACCGGAAGGAATTGAGTGAGCCAAAGTGATAACTGAGTTGACTTCATGTGGTGGAATACAGCGAAGTAGGATTCCAGTATGATCTGTATAATACAGTTCTCCAGCAACTAACCGAAATCGGCGGCTAAAAACTGCGATTTTTCTTCGAACCTCCTTGGCAGTCTCAGCTGGAAAGCGTCCTTCGGTGAGAAAAATTAGAATTTGATCATAGTATGTAGGTGGTGTTTGTAAGTTGGGCGTCTCATCAGGTAGTGGTTCAGCATTATAAATCGCAGGAGTCGTGTCATCTATTCCTACCGGAGCTTCACCGGAATCTAAGCGTGATAAGAAATCTGCTAAGGCATGTGCATTTCCGGGTCGGTGAATGACATCATAGTCGAATTCTTGTAAAAGTAGCACCCATCGTGCTAATCGTCCTCCTAAGTGCTGCTGTCTTACTAGATAAACAAGGGCAGCATGATCCACATGAAAGGTAAATTTTCGGCCTAGTAGATAATGTCTGAACTTTTTGATTGAGTAGATCAATCCTAGACATTCTCTTTCAGTGGTGGAATAGTTCTTTTCTGCCGGTGAAAGTCTTCTACTGGCGTAATAAACAGGGCGAAACCACTTATCTGTTTGCTGCATCAGAATACTGCCGATTGCAATATCTGAAGCGTCGACAAAAACGTGGAACGGATTGTCCCAGTCTGGTGGTTGTAAAATTGGAGCGTGCGTCAGGAGATACTTGAGTCGATCAAATGTAGTTCGACATTCTTCAGTCCATTCAAACTGTCTGGGAGTCTTTGCGATTAGCCTGTTCAGTGGTACTGCTAGGTGAGCAAGCCACCGTAAGTGTCTGCCATGCCACCGTATTTGTCCCATAAAATGCATTACTTCCTTCGGAGTTGTGGGTATCGGGGCTTCTAAAATCGCTGAAATCTTATCCGGGTCCACTCGAATACCTTGAGCAGATACAATATGCCCAAGTAGTTTGCCACACGAAACGGCAAACACGGATTTGCTGGGATTAAGGCAGAGTTTATATTCTCTACACTTCTGAAAACAGCATCGTAAATGGAACAGATGGGCTATCATCTTCCCAACGATTGAGAAGTCGTCGAGGTAGACTTGCATGAATGAAGTGAGATAAGGAGAAAATATCTCCTGCATACATCTTTGAAATGTGCTTGGTGCATTTCTCAATCCGAACCACATTACTGTGCAGGCAAAGACACCCCAATTGGTAATGAAGGCAGTTTTTGGTATATCCTCTTCAGCCATTCTAACCTGGTTGTACCCGCTGTATCCATCTAAAAATGAATACATTTCATGACCTGCGACTCTATCAAGCATGGTATCCAAAAAGGGGATCGGGAAAGGATCTGGTACTGTTGCTGCATTTAATTTCCGGTAATCCACACAGATTCGTAACTGCTTGTTTTTCTTTGGCACGATCACGATGGGCGAGATCCATTCAGCGTGTTCTACTGGTACAATGAATCCGACTTTTAATAGTCTATCAAGTTCGGCTTTTACCTGTGATGCATAATGGGGGTTCATTCTGTAGCTGGGTTGTCTTTTTGGTTTCACTTCCGGTTTCAACATGACCCTGTGTTGATAGATGCGCGGATCTAATCCTTTCATGTCTTTGTAATCCCATGCAAAGACGTCTGCGAATTCGCGAAGAAGTTTAATCAAATCCTCCTTAAATGTTTCCGGTAAGTTCTGCCTCATCTTCACAGGTCGTGGGTGATCTCTATCTCCTAGATTGTACGTGATCAGCTGGTCTTCTGGAACATAAAATTGTTGAGGTTTCTCTGTATCATCTGTTGGCTTGAACAGTGGTTGTAATTCGTCGTCCTGGGTTGAGGAAGCATCTTCCTGGACCACCTTTCCGGTGATAGCTACTACTGTACATATTGACGTTTTCCAGTTATCTATGACGGATTGTAGGTCAACAGTTCCTAAAGACATTAAATCGGCATTACTCTTCAGAAATTGCTCTTCTTCATCATCTGACAGTCCATCTAACATATGAACTGGTTCAGCAAAGTATGGTCTGGCGTGAGGTTCGCAAGATTGCATAGCATCTAGTTTCACCACATATTTACGATGGGCATCCTTGAATGTAAGCTCTTGTGCAGACCAGTCCTGTATTACCTTCGCATACTTCAGCCAAGGTCGACCGAAAAGAAGATTGTAATCCAAAGTGGATTCGGGTAGATCTAGTATGACAAAAGTCATCTTGAAAGTTGTTCCTTGGAGAGTGATGGGTACATTCCGCACAAGTCCGACAGGATGGACTCTCGATTGATCCGCCATTCGAACAAAGAATTGCACTGGTTCAATTTCGGTCCAGCCTAGCTTTTTGCATAATGCGGCGGTCGCAATGTTTATGCCTGAGCCTCCATCAATCAATACTTGCGTGATCTTCTGATTCTTATACCATACTGTGATCAAGGGCACTACGTGGTCAATCGCAGCATCAGGTTCCGGTTGAACTGCGACTGTCATAGGAATGCAAGAAGGTACTGGACTGAATTGTTGCTGAAACTCTTGTCGGATCCCGAGCACTAAGGCCAGAAGTTGGCCTAGAGGCAGAGTGATGGATGCCTTGGACAAAATTTCCCAGGCCTGTTGAGCTTGACTGTCTTGTTCTTTTGAACTTGAAGGTTCTACTGACGCAGAAGTGTCTGCTGTTGTCTCTACTGATGATGATGGCCCTACTGATGCATCCTTTTGTGTTGTTTCGTCCTTTGATGAAGAAGCCTGAGTCACCGGAATAGGTTCGGGGAACACTGGTGGTTCTGTTGTGGTCCAGTGACTAGCTTTGTTATACATCCTTCGTTGTTCTTGTATCCCTGGTTCAAAGATTTCTGCTGCCGACTGAAGTTGTTTACCGGAACGGGTCTGGACTGTAGCAGTCTGTGTCTCGATTGGTGTAATTTTTACCATGTTGGCCATTGGATTCTGGCGTTCCTTCTTTCTTTGATCATACTCCATTGCGTCTTTACAAAACCTTCTAATGTGGCCGAATTCGCCACAGAAATGACAGCGTGGAGGTGGTAACTCAGGGTTTTCCGATGGTGGTCCATTCTGCCATCGGTTGGCATTATAAGTGTTGTTTCTCTGACCTCGGTAGTTCCGATATCCTTGTTGTTGATTGTTTCTCTGTTGCGGAGGCACATAGTGATTTACTGGTTGGCCATGTTCTTGGATGACTGCATTGACGGTTGCTGTCTCTTGTATTCTAGCATTGTAGACACAGTTTCCGGTGGTGTGTCCGGTAGCGTTGCAGATAGCGCAAAACACTTGGTTCAGTGCACAGTTGGCACTTGTATGCCCCGAATTTTTGCATGTGGTGCAGTATACTTGCCTGGTGATATCTTCAGCCATATTTTTGTTGGTTTTTAACCATTCCAAGTCTTCTGAAAATCCACCAACCTTGGACTCTAGCTGTAGAGCCATTGCAATGACGGCATCCAAGGTCATAGCTCCGACACATCTTATGATCATGATCTGCTTCAGTTGTGGAGTTAATCCATTGATAAACCATTGAGAGATGACATCATCAGGTAGATTAGCGTGAGCCTGTGGTATCTGCCGTAAATGTGTTCTAAAGAGGGTAGCGTACTCCTGGACGGTCTGATTTACCTTCTGTCTGTTGTTCTGTAGATACTCAAAGATTTCAGCGGGATTCTTCTTTAGTCTGAATCGCTGTAAAAAGGCATCTCGTACTGCATCATAAGTACCGAAATGATTGATATCATATTCCGTGAGCCATCTCGCCGCTTCATTGATCAGTGTAGATTGAAAAACAATGGCCTTATACGCCTGATCTGGTGGATGGTTAAGAACTGCATAACTTATCTCGAACGTTCGTACGTGGGCGTCTGGGTCGTCTCCTGGGAATCCACCGAATTTCGTGTAGGTTACTCCTGTTGGAGGCGGTCTTGGCGGTCCTAGCTGTTGTTGTTGATGTTGTTGTTGTTGGTGTTGCCCGCTCATTGTGAAGGGTTCAGGGTTTCCTTCTGTATCTCGGGATTGATCGGATGAACTATCGGGACTTGTATCGCCGGATGGTGCGTTTTCCGGTGTGCTGTTTCGACTTAAGATGCTTCGGATCTCTGTTTCGAACAGCTTTCCTTCCTTCTGGATGTCTAGTATTCGAAATCTTTCTTCCAAACACGAAGGTTGAGCTGATGATTCCGCAAAAAAGGCTAAACCTTTGCCAGCGATCGGTGATTCTATCACCGGAATCTCGCCGGAATGAACCGAACTTGGGCCAGAATGCCCTGTTTTACTACTTTTGCCGAATTTTCCTAACGTATTTCTAACCATGGATAACTCTAAATCTTTATCTGATATTGTTAAACTAGGTTCCAACGACGTTTTGATAGAGTCTGGACTTGCTATATCTTCGATAGACCAGGTCGAAGTAGCATCCGAATGTATCGAAGGCGTTGTCCGTTCTACCGGAATATGACCGGAATCAGTTGTAACGTTTCCACTTTTCTTGATCACTTGGTCAGATCTAGTTATGCCTACTTCTTCCGAGGCTATCTTTTGTGATTTTCGTGCTTCAATCTGACGATTCTTAGGATATGTTTCGCCCGATCGAGTGACCGGCATGTATCATTGCCCAGTGACACTATCTGAGCAGTTCGCAACAATCTGGATCTGTTGCTACTGTCAGTGAAGCAAAAATGTTGCTGGATGTTTGCTTCTTACAAACCGTTAGCATTCTAGTGCCACTGTCTCACAAGTGACTCGTAATCAAATGCTACTTTACCGCAGAGACTGGTAATCAGTCGCCACTTTCCACATACAACCGGCGAGAGAATTGGCAAACGGATGCCACTTTCCCACAGACGGCGCCAAATGTTAACGGTAATCTCGTCGTTTACTATTAACTTAACTGTTAACTACCTACTGCAGCCGTTAATTACTGGCGTAAAACAACAATCCTTCAGAGACTCTAGAATCTGGTTCCACACCTGCGTACCAGATATTTCCGAGTCTCCCTTTCTCTGTACTCAACCTTACCGCAAGAATAGACTGACTCTAGCCAAGTGGGTCCTTGGGAGTGGTAGGGGTCTGTTAGACAGAGGCCCTATACTATTTTCCCAACTTCTCACTCACTCGTCACTCGGGCAGCGCGTCTTAGCTCAGTAGTTGTTTCTGATCAACCAAGGCTATCAACGTCTTAGAATCCCGTACTCCCCGATCTACCTGCTACAACAGTTGAGCAGTAGTCCGGACTGAGAATCAATACGCAAGCGCACTGCTGGTAACTTAACACGACCACACCACGAAATCCTTCTGCACAATTTACAACTTTACCGAGTACCACATTCAAATCGCAAGACCTACTGACCATAACTTGTCGCGCACTTTATCATCATTCTACTCGTATTCAGAACACTACCGGTACTAATCTTAACACAGATTATACTACCGACCTTAGTCACTTACAGAGCATCATAGCAACTCATATCCACTCGTCACGCTTACCTATTCCATCGAAGAAACAGCAAATAGACAACACACTAACACCTTACGCATAATCAAGACACCTTAACTCGTTACCGAACAGAATCTCACAATCGCAGTACCGATTCGTAACACCACAGTGTATCACACATACGCAGTCAAATGATTACACAGATAAGGCGCGCAGAATAGGACAGAACCAAGATACTCTACTCGTTTACACACAGTAGAAGAGTAATCCCAACTCAGGGATCTCACAATACACTCGCAACTTCCCAAAAACGGGACTCTCACTCTTGTCCCTTTTCATTGCTTTAAATAGAATTTTGTTACAAGGCTTGCGCGAATCTTTCTTTACCGCGTACTTCCAGAAGGGTTCTTTCTACATTAAAAACCTCTGTCTAAGTACAATTGTCCTTTGTTCGGCGGCCGTCTAACACTACCCATTTCCCATCATTGATTACCTATTGGAAAGAGTTGAAGGAAAAGAAGCCTATAGCTTCTTAGACGGATTCTCTGGATACAATCAAGTAGCTATTGCTACTGAGGATCAACATAAGACCGCATTCGCGACTGAATGGGGAGTCTATGCTTTTCGAGTGATGCCTTTTGGACTCACTAACGCACCTACCACTTTCCAAAGGTTGATGTGTCATGTTTTCAAAGAATTCCTGAAGAAGAGTATGGAAGTGTATGTGGATGACCTATGTACATATTCAAACCAAAGGCAAGACCACATTCCTGAATTGCAGAAGATATTTAATAAGTGCCGACAATATAGATTCTGCTTGAGCCCCGAAAAATGTGTCTTCATGGTAAGACAAGGGAATATCTTAGGACACATAGTCTCTAGGAACGGAATATCTACAGATGAAGACAAGATTAAGGTCATTTTGGAACTTTCGAGACCGAAGAATCCAAAAGAAGTGCAAGCATTTATGGGACATTGTGGATACTACCGTCGATTTATCCACATGTATCCCATAAATGCCAAACCCTTGTATGGACTACTAACTCAATTCACCTAGACTGATGAATGCGAAAAGGCATTTAATGAGTTAAAAAGGTGACTTAGCATGGCTCCAATTCTAAAAACATCGAATTGGAACAAACCTTTCCATATTCATGTGGACGCTTCAAATTATGCAATACGATGCATCTTAGCTCAGCAGGAAGACGAAGGAAAGTTAGATCACCCAATTGCCTATGCGAGTAGGCAACTGAATCAAGCTAAAAGGAACCATACAACTACAGAGCGAGAGGGATTGGGAATGGTCTATGCAGTGAAAAAATTTATACACTATCTCTTAGCCAACAAGTTCGAGTTCTTCATCGATCATCAAGCTTTATTGTACCTAGTCAATAAGCCTTGTAACACGGGAAGACTTGTGAGATGGTTTTTGCTATTGATGGAGTTCGATTTTTGAAGTAATAGTGAAAAAGGGAAATACCCATGTAAGAGCAGATCACCTCTCTAGGTTAACACATGGAGAACCACCAAGTGGAGTGCTCGACAAATTGCCAGACACTTACCTGTTTAATCTGGAAGTGTGTCCAAAGTGGGCAGAAAAACTAATTCTGATACTCACTCACGGCCCACAGCACTCAATCAACAAAGAGAGTAAACAGGAAATTCTGCGATCAAGGAATCTGCACATTATTGCAGGAAGTGTGTACTATAAAGAACCCAACGGTGTACTACTGAGATGTGTTGAGGAAGACGAACAAATGAAGCTGATTGAATAAGCCCATGTGAACAAATGGAGGACACACAAAGGAATTCACGGAACTCTAAGGGAATTGAAACATTTAGGAGTATATTGGCCTGATATGCCTAAAGTTGTCCATGATTATGTTAGTAACTGCATCAAGCGGAAAGTTCCAATAAGGTGTTATGCACAGTATTGACAAAGATCGTCAATAATGGGAGGTCTTACTGGGACAAACAATTGCATCATGCAATTTGGGCCTTCCGAGTCGCTTACAAGACTGCCATTGGAACTACCCCATTCAATCTAGTATACAGACAGAACACAATCCTGCAAATTGATTTTTTAGTACCCACTTTGAGAGTAGCCCAGCAGCATGAATGGACAGGACATGAATCCAAGCAACTAGACCAAATTGAGAGGCTACATGAGACTATAATACAAGCGGTAGTAGGTATTTATGTGGCTAAGCGAAGACAAAAGGCATATTATGATGCACACATAAAAGACAAGGGACTAAAAGAAGGAGACTTGATCCTGGTCTACACATTGAAGCAACATGCCAAGAAATTACAAAAACATGGATATGGACCTCTAATCATCAATAGGATTTCCACGAGTGGAGCAGTTAATCTAGCTACTCTAGATGGAGATGTACTTCCTAACTACATAAGTGGATGCCGAGTCAAACGATATATGGAGCCATTGACAGATGAAATGCTCGCATGCCTCGTAGGTGCGCGAAATAGGAAGAAAGAGGAAGAACGGATTAGAGAGGAGGCACGGCGAGAAGCCTTAGAGCGTATTAAGAAACGGAAGGAGTGGATAAAGCAAAGAGATGAATGGTATCTCCAAGGAGAAGAGTCTATTCCTATGGCTAATTACCAGATCAATAAGTCCGACATGACTAATGTCAACATGTCCCAGCCTTACTTAAATCTAGGAATTGGAACGATAGAGTACCAGTTAATAGACACCTTGATAGATTCAGGAGCAGCACTCAGTTGCATGCGAAGTACAATCAGCAAGGAGCTCGAAGCGGATATGCCACTCACTAAAGCACACATGATAGGTGTAGGAGGTCAAGTTATAACATGCATTGGAGAAGCCATAGTCTCCCTCCACCTAGCAAATTCAACTATGGAACAACGAGTTCTAGTGTGCAGAGATGAAGATTTAATAGAAAACTTGATACTAGGACAAGACTGGATCATTGAGAATGAGGTAAGCATCCACCTAGCACAAGGATACATTTCAATCAAGATAGGGCAAAAGGAAATCTTTAGTCTATTAGGGGAGAAACCCTCACACAAATCGGAAGCCATCAAAGATGCGAAACAACTCATAGAAGAGCACGTAGAAAATGATTCCAGCACCAATCACTCAGAAGAAGGTCCAAAAGGAGAAGAAATTTCAAACCCTTATGTATCCAAGGGAGAAGTGGATTCATCCTACTTGATTGATGAACAAAAAGAAACCAAGGAGATCAATACTCTTAGAGTTTCTCACACAAAAGAACGATCACCAAGTTGGAAAACCACGGCAACTACTCGCATTCGGGAAACGTCCACTTCAAATGGGTGTGCAAGGATTGAGTGAAGGAATCACAAATCGCAACACCAGCTCATAAGGAGAAAAAGGTGGGCAAGAATTCTTCTTCACCGAAATCCAAACCAAAACGACTCTTGCAAGTATGGCTTCCTAGGCCTTTGATTGAAGCTTGAGAAGCATGGCAACAAATGTGGATTCCCAAGAAGGTCAGACAAGCGGCCATTAAAGAGATAGAAAAGCACGAGGAAACATTATATCAACACAACAGTACCATAAGGACTAGCGAGCTTCGTCGCAGATACTTCAAGAAAAGGAACCCCCTGATGACCAAAAAGGGAAGAAATACACATGCATCACTGTGCAATGAGAAAAAAACAAGGTTTAATACCTCTACTACAAAATGGATCTGGAAACCCAAGCAACAGCAAGAAATGGAACACCAAAACCAAGAAGATTTTTGTTGCACACATGAAGCTTCCAGTGCACCTAAAGTATGCATGATAGGGCCACCTTACAAGGCCAGGCATTCGGCACATGATGTACTTAATAGAATTAGTGGTGCACATTCTCCAATGGGGAATAGATCATAGCTTTTACTACCTAGGAATGGACCTACTCTGTACATAAATAAATGCTTCAGCTATGCTAATTCTTGTTTCTTTTAGGATGAAAAAAAATATGTGCGGTAAGAGATCTTACTTATACGAGCAAAGGGGAATGGAGTGATGCATCGAACGAGATGTCACTACAACACACATCACAAAATACATGTCCTCCATAGGAGCTAATGCTTTTTTTCATTACAAGTGCAGATGGCTTCCGAAGATTCGAAAGCAACCATTCAGGAGGAAGTGATGGAGTTCCCTCCATAGAGCGTGACTAAAGCAAAAGGACACTAGTTTAGGGAGGATCAACCAGCTGGGGATTATCTATTCCTGGTAACCATCAAAATCATGGACACGGATTATTAGTTCCCGATGATGTCCCAAGATTTTAAGGTGATACATGAGCTCCCATCGACCACTGATATCATGAAGAAAGCAGGAATTCACAAATACTTTGAATTGCCAATCTACAAACCCGACTTTCAAAGGTGCACGCAAGTTATGAATATGTTACAACCAGCTCTACACAATCCATTGGTGCCAGAGGCAAGAGTCATGGATGTAGTAGGTGAATGGGTCATAATCCAATTTACACATGATTTAATCAAAGAAGCTTTTGGATGGGAGAAGGATGGAAATATGGTATTAAAAGAGGAAAGTCGAGGGGCAAAAACCAGGACCTTTACTGACATTAATCGCACTGATATTGAAGAAGAAGTAAGACTCATTCATCAACACTTTTGCTTTACGAACACGCATAGGTACACTGCTCCTCAGAAAATCATAGTACAGATGTTGTCTCATGCTATTAAACAAATTGGGAATCAAATCAATATGACTCTGTATATTCAAGAGCGGCTGTTCGAGGCAAAGAAGCAATGGAATCACAAGAAATTCCTGAACGGCAGTGTGGCTTTGACCATATTGATATATCATGCCTTGGGCATTAGAGAGCATTTGCAAGAAATGCCATCATCGAAAGCCATGGCCAAATATGCAAAGGTCGCTACAGTCCCGAGAAAGAAAAAAGGTGTCAAAGTCGTTGAGGAGGTAGAAACTAGCTCCCAACCTAAAATGAGAGGTACAAAGCGACTAAGAGAGGTAATGCAAGTAGAAGCAGAAGTCCCAGCCACAAAAAGGACACATGTGCTCCCGAAGACAAGAATTCAAGAGCACCGACCAATTATCGAAGAGGAATTAACAAGAGCCCTGGAAGACACACATTAATACACTAAAGGTCAAGTCAATCTACCAGTGCAAGGGCACCATCACCAGCAAGCCCAACAAGATATGGAGGTAAAAAAGAGGCTCACCCATGTGCATCGGTACAAGAAATATGGGTTGGTAAATTCAAGCTCATCTTCAGATGCACAAGAGGAACCAGACACCTCCCTATTGAATACGAACATTCAAAGTGAGTCAAAAGATGATGGACGATGGGAGGAATTAAATGAAGTGAACTACAATGCAGAAGAAGAGGGCATGAAGGTAAATCAAACTCCCATCAACCATAATCAAAACACCGCAGACAAAGAAGTATCCCAGGAAAGAGTACATGTCATCAAAATAAATGAAACATCTAACATTCAAATCCATGAGGCCAAACTTGCAGGAGAGGGATCATTCAAGAATCCCAAAGAAGAACCAAAAGACACTACGGTGGAAGAGTCCGCACCATTCACACCAATAAGGGTTGTGGCAAAACCCTCTGATATGGATGTCACATTTCAAGGGAGTGCCACGAAAATTATCAATATAGAAGAAGAAAGCAAAGAACCGAAAGTGCAGCTTCAAATCAGACAACCACATAATGAAACTATACATGTGGAGCATGGAAAGGATGTCCTAATAGGAGAAGCTCCTAGCATTCCAAAAACATGGTTGATTGTCGATGTCACTCAGCTCAAGCCAGTTGTTCAGCATATGATCAAAACTGCTATGGATACGCAACAATTAATGCTTGAAGTTGATGCTGACTATGATGCAACAATGCAGGAAAAGCATAAACTTCATGAAATGGGTAAGAATCTCTCTGCCCAATTGATTCAAGTTCAAAAGAACGTAACAGATAAAGAGAATGAAGTCCAAGAAGCCAAGCAGCAATGTAAAACCCTAGAGACACAAAATGAGAAATGGAAAGAGCAACTACAGGAGTTACAGAAGAAATATGATGCTAGCGAGGCCGAGAAGACACGGATGAACGCAAGAAGCAAGATATTGGAATCACAAATTAAAATATACATGGATGGGGCAGAAAACTTAAGGAACAGAAACAAGGAGCTGATGACAGCTCTTCTATGCAATCAACCTATCGAGGCTTAGGAAGTGCCAGGAAAATTCATAAAGGCAATGGAGGAAAAGATAGCTAGGTATGAAGATCAGCTCAAGCAGGAGCAGGCCATCATTGCAAATTGGGAGAAGAGGTATATGGAGGATACCGCGGCTCTAAGGACAAAATGGAAAAAAGCCAAAAATAGATATATGGCGCAATGTAAAGAAGACAATGAGCAACTCGAAGTCATAGGTCAAGAGCTCCTCACAAACAAAGAAACGATTTTGAAGGCCAACAAAGAGATTAAGCAAAAAGATGAGATGATAAAGCAACTACAAGATTAGCTTGCACAAAAGACAACAGAGGGGACACCAATAGTTCCACACTCCACAGCGGCTACTGAGGAGATTGAGGTACGTCCTCTCTCTTTCCCCTTACATCATTCGTCGATAAAGGAGGAAACGGAGATCCAATCTGAACGTACTCATCGGGATATTGCAGAACTGAGCCAAAATGATATAGTGCTTGCTTTGCATTAGATTGCTATGCAATGGCTATCTCTAGTCTTTGTGATGAGAATGAGCTTGTTCCTTTTGATGAACCACAAAATTCTGAAAATTGCATGGCTGATATGCAATCAGAATGTGATTCTTATGAAGAATGGTACATGGTCTTTATGTGATTTTCCTCCAAGCAAAAAGTTCATTGGCACTAAATGGGTATATATGCTGAAACATATCAGAATGTGATTCTTATGAAGAATGGTACATGGTCTTTATGTGATTTTCCTCCAAGCAAAAAGTTCATTGGCACTAAATGGGTATATATGCTGAAACATAATCGTGACGGAATAATTGACATGTATAAGGCTAGGCTTGTTGGAAAAGGTTATGATCAAGAGAGAGGCATTGATTTTGATGAGACTTTTGCACCCACTTGCCGAATGACCATTGCTCATAGCATCTGTGCACTTCAACTAATCATGGTTGTAATGTACATCAATTGGACATTAAAAGTGCATTTCTTAATGGTGACTTACATAAAGAAGTGTATGTATTTTAGCCCCGTGGTTTTGTGTGGAAAGGGCATGAAAACAAAGTGTGCAGGTTGAAAAAGCATTATATGGTTTGAAGCAAGCACCACATTTTTTGTATGAAAAGATACATGCCTACTTTATTGCACATGGTTTTGAGAACAATCCAACTAAGAGCACTTTATATGTTAAGCATGCAGATGATGTAGTTTTGATCATTGTTGTGTATGTTGATGACATGTTGCTTATTCATCTTAATGAGAAGCATATTGCTAAGATTAAGGCTGATTTGCATGCCTCTTTTAAGATGTCCGCTTTGGGGCATTCACATCATTATTTGGGCATTTAGTTTATGCAAGTTGATGGGGGAATAGCTTTGTGTCAAACAAAACATATTGACACATTGTTGAAGTGTTTTGGCCTTGACGATTGCAAATCTATTGCCACTCCTATGGAAACAAGTTTATGGTTAAGTTTTCATGATGCTAGAGATGCATTTGATGTTGTTATCTATTACCAAGTTGTTGGATGCTTGATCTACTTATGCATAAAGTGGCCTGATATTCAGTTTGTTGTCTCTCATTGGAGCAAGTTTATGCATTTCCCAAGTGTCAAGCATTGGCAGGTAGCTAAGTGCATCTATGGCTACTTGGCTGGTACTCGGCTACTTGGATTGCTTTATCCCAAGGGAGGATTATTATTGCCATATTTACATGTTGTTTCTCACTCAAATTGGGATGGTTGCGTTAATACTCATGTGTCCACCATTGTTTTTTGCTTCATGCTTGGTAGCTCATGCATATCTTGGTTGACTAAAAAGCACCCTACTATGGCCACTTCTAGTTGTGAGACTGAGTATAGGGAAGTTTTCACAATGATTGTTGAGTGTGTGTGGCTCAAACGCCTCTTGCCTTATTTGGGTGTTGGTCAGTCTTCTGCCACCACCATCTTTACCGATAGTCTGAGCGCATTTGCAGTTGTGAGGAACCATGTGATCCATGCTCGCACAAAGCACATTGAGGTGCACTATCATTATGTCAGGAGAGGTTCTTTGCTAGAGAGATTAGTTTGGCATATGTGCCCACACATGATAACGTTGCAGACCTTTTCACAAAGGCTCTACCTTGGGAGAAGTTTGAAGCTTTTTGCAAAGCTCTGGGCTTACTTTCTTTTGTGGATTGATCTATTTCCACATAGTTTGGCACTTCCTTATACATGACTGCCAACTCCTTGTTCATCTCATCACTTTCGGAGGGGATTTGTTGATATATTTTGATAGTGATTTGTGTCAAGATACTTAAAATCATCGGGGCACTTTTTCCCTCTTTAGGAGTTTTTTTCCCTCGGATTGTATATATGCCTATAAACCTAATGGATTACCTATCCTTGTACATTCACTTGGTAATTCATTTAGTGTTGTGTTGTGCTCCAAGCTTCTTCTTCTTCCTTGTGATGTCCGTTCGCAGACCTCAAATTCCAATAGTTGAATTACAATGAATATATATTGGGGAACTTTTAGAAGATTAGACAAAGACTGTGAGTCAACTAGTCTACACAAGAAGCTTGGCACCCAAAGTTGTGAAGAGCAATGAAGAGACCAAGGGATTGTCATGTAGATGATGATACAATCAAATTATCAATAGAGTTGCGGCATTTGGGTTGTTTGTGTCATCTCAAACAACTTCTAACTCTAGATGGTTGTCATTGAAAATTACCAAGACAAAATAGATTCTATTAGGGACGAAAAACTCTAGGAAGGAGGAGAGTTTTTCAGAGGAGAAATTATAGAGGCTACAATGTAGATCCATGGAAAATGGGGCCCACAAAAATATTTGTATTTCCCAATATAATGTGATATATGGATGTAACCAAGCCTTGCAATTGCACTAAGAGGAGTTCTCTAGTTGCATATTCCCCATGTTCTGTGATAGCTAACTAGCCTTTTTGGCTTTAGTACACATTTTCAAAAGTTCAAATCCAAATATGTGAAAGGATATAAGTTAGCGGACATGTATATAAGTGAATTCCTTCTATTTTGATAAGACTTTTATCAATTGTAATAGAGAACTAAGTTGGAGAAGTGTAGTTCGTAACTTGACTTTCATTGTCTCTTTTGCCTTCTTGGTGAGCTCTTATGCATTTCTATTGGCATGGAATGCATGCTAAGGTAAGTTTTCTACCTCGATCCACTATTTTTTTATCATTCTCACACATATTCTAGGTGTCGAAATCATTGAAGTGAAGGTATGTGATTATCAACACTTGGTTTTTTGGCCATAACTAGAGTCAAAATCTTATGTATCACTTGCAATAGAAGCATCTCATCAAAGGCTTTAGAAAGATTGGTTAATAACCATCTTTTGGATATTGGACATAGGACATATGTCCATTTTTGTGTCTACTACTGTGTGTGTTAGAATGCATGACTTAGTGAGTAAGAGGCATTGTGAGTGCATGTTTACTTGCTTTGGGTGCTTCTTCGTCCATTCCTTGTGTTGGCCATCACATATGCACTTGCTTCTATGCTCCTAACTTGGTCAATTCTCAATTTGATATATTAAGCATGTTTATTTCAAGACACCACTTGATTATGCTCATAGGATGTGGTTGCTACCTTGGATCACTTGTTGATGAGTGCTACATACATGCACTACAAGAAATAGGAGGGCATAGCGACACGCTCGAATTGAAAAAAAAAATGAGATTCGTCGCTTATGCGACGCTAGCGTCGCATAAGCAACGGTCCTCTTTTTGGGTTTTTTTTTATGAGCGGTCATCACATAAGCGATGCTAGCATCGCTTATGCGATGCTAAAAGTATGCATCACAAATAGCATCACTAAGTAGCGATGCTATTTGCGACATTGGCAAACTATCTGCGATGTTTTAGCGTCACATAAGTGACATCCTGTGTTCCAGAGCGTCGCATAAGCGACACTCTAGAATGTTAAAAAACTTTTTGATTTCTCTCGGCACATTTGTGTCGGGATTTGGACGCACAAGCGCACGCGCATGAGAGAGAGAGAGAGAGAGAGAGAGAGAGAGAGAGAGAGCAAGAGCACACTTGTTGAAGCCAAGTATGCACGCACACACACATACATATGCATACACACATACATATACACACATAGACACACACACATACACATAGACACACACACATACACACACATACACACACATATACACACATACACACATAATGATGCATATACACACATATACATGCATACACACATATACATGCATACACACACACACATGCACACACACATATATGCATACACACACATATGCATACATAATGCATACATAATGCACATGCATACATACACATACATAATGCATACACACACATATGCATACATACATGCATACACATGCAGACATAGACATATACACACACATAGACACATACACACACATAAACACATACACACTCAAAGACACACACACACATACACATAGACACACACACATAGACACACACACACATACACACACACATATACGCACACACATACACACATACATACATACATAATGATGCATACACACACATACGCATGCATACACACATACACACACACATACACACACACATATACACACACATACACACACATATATGCATACACACACATAGAGAGACATACACACACATACACATGCATGCATACATATGCATCCATAATGCATATGCATATGCATACATACATACTTACATGCATACACACATATGCATACATAATGCACATGCATACGTACACATACATAATGCATACACACACATATGCATACATAATGCATACACACACATACACACACATATGCATACATACATGCATACACATACACACTCATAGACACACACACATACACAAAGACACACACACACATACACACACACATATACACACACATAGACACATACACACATACATACACATGCATGCACACATACACACACACACATACATGCACACACGCACACACATGCACACACACATACACATACACACACATATATGCATACACACACATAGAGAGACATGCACACACATACACATACGTTTCCGAACCTTTCCTAACCGTAAATTACCTCTTAGCCACGTGGGTCCTTGGGAGTGGTAGGGGTCTGTTAGACAGAGGCCCTGTACTATTTTCCCAACTTATTACACAATCATAATTACTTCTAGCGTCTTAGCTCCGTGCGCAATTCTGAACAACCGATGACTGTTCGTTGTACTGAACTTAGAATTTCTGAACTAATCCTGCTATGATGGTCTGAGCAGTAGTCCGGTGACTTATGTCCAATAGAATAATCTACTTCAGTAAACGAAAATCACCTAATACGTACTTCTTCAGAACAAACAGGTATACCAAACATATATATATATATATATACTGAAATTACAACTCATCATATACCAACTACAAGCAACAAATATCTTGACATCAATCGACTCGTTATAGACTTAACAATGACCTACTCACACTTCAACCGTTACAGATGATAGTTTTTCCTGTGATCGGAATCAACAGTGAACGTAGACGACTGCATCGAACTTGGTCACTACCAAAATGGTTAACATGCAATCAGTTCGGAACTACTTCCATACTTCCTCGTTCAGTATACTACTGACAAGTAACACACTGCACTTATTAACATTCAGAGACACACTCAACCATTACCGAACAGATTCGTAACACAAGATTACTAATTCGCACTCTGCACTACCGAGTGAATAAAACGACTAACCAGGCACAGAACAGAATAGAAATCAACACACACAATACTCAGACTTCGTAACAGTGTAATAATAATCTGACAGATAATCAGGCGAATAAACTGGCAATTCCAAGAAAACCGTTTCTCACAAGTTTCTCTCTCCATTCTCTTTACATTGCTTTATATATCTTTTTCAAGATGCGCGTACCAACATTTTTGCACGGATTTTGATAATTCCGGTATATCAGGCGGTCATTACGTCTGTCCCACTCCGGCGACCGTCTAACACTGGCACGCACGGTGGACTCGAACCCGCAAGTTCCACAAAAACTTTTTCAGAGTTATGTTCAGATTCATTGATGATATTGGGAGCACCCTGTAGATTCTGTAAACTTACAGTATTTTCTTCGCCACTTTGGTGCGTCTGATTGTTTGTGTCAGTGTTCTGTTCCCGATTCACCTGTAACTGCACCTGTAACAGTTCTTTTTGCAATTCTTTAATCGTCTGTTTGTATTCTTCAAGCTGATTTTCCTGCTTCTGAATTACAGTTATCAAATTACTTTCATGGTCCGACACAAAACATGACCGCATTTGTTCAAGTGGAGGAACAAGTATAGCAAGCCATCTTTTACAAAAAAGTTTCCAAATATTTTGAACATGACTATCCAATTGTTGTTTTAATAATTCCATATCCACTTTCGTCATTAATGTGGCATTCAATTCTACTCCTTCATCTTTTAATATCTGACTTTCCAATTCCTGCAAAACTTGTATTCGTGAACGCAAAACTTCATTTTCTGCTTGCAGGTTGGCATTCATGATAGAAAAGCTCATCATTTCGTCTTGTATCTGTTTTTGTATATTTTTCTGCCACTGGTTAAATTCTTGAAAAAAACTTTTAGCGTTAATCAACTCTGCTACTAATTGTCGTTGGTTACTTTGTAACTCCTTCAGTAAGCCTTCTTTGTCGTCCAGTTCCTTTTGCATCTGTTTCATCTTTTCTAATAATGAATTGGAATTATTCATATTAGCGAATAATATTTCTTTTTCCTGCTGAATCATTTGTTCTTGTTGACGCAAATAATCAGAAACTTCTTGTAATTTAGTTTGCAACCCTGTCAAATAATTTGGTGGGAGATTGTCATTCGGCAACTTCCTTGGACTGACAGTTTGTAAGTGGTCTTCCATTCTGCGTTTAGTTGACAGCCTAAAAGGCGTTCCTACTGCCTTGTTCTGTTCTCTATTATCTGTGTGAAATAAATTTTTAGACGATGTAGAAATTTGTTCTGCTTCCTCTTGCTCTGCACTGTGTGGATGTCCTGTGTCTATCATGTTATGATCACAGGAATTAATATCTTGGGACCATCTCAGCTTCTGCTCTTTCACCGACTGCACAAATTTGAATATAGCAGCTAAATATACTGCTATTCTGCTACTGGTTTGGGATCTTCGCTTATCCCCGACAAAGATTTGTGTATAGAGATGGTTATATAGCCAGTGTGTCCAGCTAACTCTACCACCTCCTTCGGCATGTACTAATGGTGAGAAATTTTCGCTAGACATCAAATCAAATTTAACTAAGAAAAATAGTCTCTCCAAATACCACTTGAATTGTTCACGGCGATTATATGTGGCATTTTTCATCATGTAATATCTTCTGCGGCCTTCGCAGTTTCCAAATTATTTTCTCAGATCATCATTCGAACATTTAGGAAAACGTGCATCATCATACAGCGGCAATTTAAATATGGCTGAAACTAACTGTGGTGAAAATTGTACCTAGTTTAAAATGAGGCCTTTTGTTCGTCGCATGCTGTGTAATTGATTCTCTGCATCTTCATTACCTGTCCACTGCTCCCATGGTAACTTAGCAAACTGGAGGAGTCCGATCCTCCGTAGCCGGTTCTCATTCCTCCTAGAATGGATGTCGAGCTCTATTTTAAATTCTGTGGAAAATAATATGTTGTTATGCTGAACTTTTAATGTTGCAGAAGTCATTGAGTCATCTTCATCATCCTGTAATGTAGTGTCTGTTGTAGTCACAACACGGTTCTGTGCAGTTGCGCGCTTCCTGAGTCGCCATCTTAGTATATCGGATTCAGGCATGATTGTAAGGCTCGCAGAAAAATAATATGTTGAATATTTGTTAACTAGCACCAAAGCTCGAAGAATACTATACTGAAAAATACTATGCTGGGCATGCGCATTTTATAAGCACCAGAGCTTGAACTGCCTTTTGCTGGAATGATTATATTTCATTCGGACATGACACTTCATTCTCCTTACCAAAATTGTAGCATAAAAAATCATCATTCTGCATTTTATCCCGTAGATCGATGCTGGACTTAGCAAGTCTTTTACATGTGCGAAAAAGTATCATGAAACAAAACCTTGGTATCATACTCAATTCGAACTCATCATTACATTGCGAAATCGCATGACCAAATTTTACTATTCTTCTATGAGGCCTTCGAGGTACATATTCCTGGCTAATCTAAATGTACGAGCTATTTTTTTCTTAAGGGTTTCTAATAATTGCTTCAGAGTGTCGGGTTCTAGAATTTGCGCATCTATTCTGACGGAACTAAGTGCAATTGCTTCAGTAAGCAAAATTTTGGCCTAGGTTTGCAAAAAGGCCTCCTGTAAATAAAAATCATTGGATAATGCAGCGTCCCGGGATGTCTTCACTTCGGTGACTTTCTGCTGCATATCTGTGACTCGATCCTTCTGATTTCGCAATTGGTTATCCAGTCGCTCGAGTTGTTGATTCTGAAATTCGATCGTTTTGGAGAATGCATCGCGTTCTCTTCGAGTATTGGCCAGATCTTTTTGGTATTTTGCTTCCCTGGTTAATTGATGTCTCAGCATTCTATTTACCTCGTCCAAGCATTCCTGGGCTCTTCATAGCTCGTCTTTGACTTGTTCTGCTTCTCTCTGTTGGTCGTGATTCTTCTGGATGGTTTCTTGTAACTCGGCCTTCGTTTCTTCGACCAATTCTTCTAGGGATGAGCTGATGTCTTCTTTTTCTTGGAGTGCGGTCTTTAATTCCCGGATTTCTTCGTGTGCTGCGTGTAATAGCTGATCTTTGGCGGCAAGCTGCTCTAGTGCTGCATCCTTTTGCTGTATCAAGGCCTGTTGTTCCGAAAACTGCGCTTGGAGGTCTGCTAATTGTGTCTGTAATTGATGATTCTCCGCTTTTACGGCGTCAACTTCTTCTTGTAGTGGGATGATGTCGGCTTCCAGGAGGTCGACTTTGTGCTGTAGGTCTTGCCGAATGGTATTTGCGACCTCACTCAGCTGTATTGGAAGTTGTTGTGAGAGGGTAATGAGCATTTGGCCCATGGCGGCCAGTTCAGAAAAGACTGGAACAGAGGAAAGAAGAAGTGGGTGTTGTGGTGGTGTAGAGGTTTGGGTATGGATTTGGGGGGATGTCGGGGGTGAATAATTGGGGGAGGATGAAGAGGATTTGGGAATTGGTGGCAGGAAAGGGTTGACTGGTGGGGATTGAGGATCAGGGGATGCAAGGTGAGTTACTTGATGGATGGGTTGGTGTTCACCTGTAATGTGGGCGATGGTGGATTCTACGGCCTTCAATAGGGTGTTGAGTGCAATGTCGATCACTTGCTGTTCATCTTCTCGTCGTGCTGATGCTTCTTCGGTTGAGACTGGTTCTGTTTCTGTGTGATTCTGCTGGTCGTGGTGGTCGGCCGATGATTCGTTGTGGATGGAAGTGGCTGTGTCGTGGAAGGTCTCTTCTTGTTCTTCATTTCGGGTGTCCTGATTCTTTCCGGCGGATCTTTGTGCTTCGCTTTCTGAGGAGCTGATCCGAATTCTCTTATTGCGGAAGAGTTTGTTAATCTCCTCATCTTCTTCTTCCTCGTCGTCGAGTGGTTGAACTGATTCTTCGAGTCTAAGTACGGGACCTTGGGGTGGTGGTTGTGCTGCAAGGATGGCTGGGAAAAGGAATGAGATGATATGGGGAAGGCGAGAGCGCGGGGTGGTACCCTTTTGGAGTTGCTTTACTATAGCTACACATTCTTTATGGATTCTAAGGAAAAAATATGAGGCAAAGTTTATGGGTTCTCGGGCAGCTAAATCTAAAGCGGAATAGAATGGGCGTGAGATGCCGTAGGTGCGCTTCTGTAGGTTGAGTATGGCGACTAAGAACTGCAGGGCGGATCGTTCGGGTTCGGGGCGGCAGAGAATGGTGTATTCGTTGGACGAAGAGTGGGGGAATAGTTCGGTCATGCGAGCGGGGGGAATACTAGGGCCATTTTCACGGCCTTGCGGATTGAGGTGGTAGGCTTCAGCGAAGGCTTGGAAGGTGATGACTATTCGCGAAGGGAGCGAGAGGAAGACCCATTGGCGTTCGGTGGCGGGGGACTGAGCAATGGTGGTGATGATTTGCATGAAGAAAGGATGGGCTTCTACTGAGTGCCAAGGCAACTCAGCGAAGTTGGCCAACCCTCTGCAACGCAGGTATTCACCTACCTCTGTAGGGATACCATCGCGGAAGGCAGCATAGTTGGCTATCGCTTCCATGGCGTTTACTGAGACAGACAATGAACACGGATGCAGAATGCACGAGGGCTTAGAATACTAACATACAACACAATAGCTTTTTTCGGCGTTGTCGACAGAGTTAAGTAGAAACAACACGGTGGGGAGGAGAAAGGGGTTGGATATCATTGTGCAATGCGGGAATAATGCTGGTTTTCATGCAGGTGTGCGTACTCGAGTGACTGGTAAGGGGGCGGCTGGTCACATAAAGATTGTACAAAACACGGCTATTTATAAAAAGCAGAAGAGAAAAAAAAGAAAAGATTAAACAAAACGCGGTCCATCGTCGAAAAATTTAATGCGGGCTAGTGGCGTGATGATATGGCCGCAGCTTAGACCCATTAATTACTTTTGGGAGTGGATTTCTAGTCAACGTAGTCAACCGAAAAGTTGCCGGACTGACTTGTTCTGAGATCTTAAAAGGGCCGAACCATCGTAGTTTGAACTTTCCTACTGCTCTATCCAACTTTGCGTTATAGAAGAGTACAAGCTGACCTACCAAAAAGATTGGAGTCTTCAAATATCGATCGTGTGTCTTGGCTTGCCTTAGTTGTACTTCACGCATGGTTAAAAAGCTGAGCCATCGGTGCTCATCAAGTTCTCTGAGTGCGTCCATTCGTGCTGTCAGCGAATCTTTCGGTAGCATCTTCTGAGTGATTGCTACACACAGACTTGGGATGACTATTTCCATGGGTGCTATTGCTTCTAAGCCATAAGCTAGTTTGAAAGGTGTCAAACCTGTTGTTACTTTATATGTAGTTCGGTATGCCCATAATACTGCAGGTAGTAATTGATCCCATCTTTCCGGTGCTTCCATGATCAGTTTCCGGAGGATATTCAATAGTGATTTGTTTGTACTTTCGGCCAAACCATTGGCGCGAGGGTAATATGGAGAGCTGAGTTTGTGTGTCACCTGGAATGATTGGGTAAGTACCTTCATTAATTGATTTACGAAGTGAGTACCTTGATCTGTCACTAATTCGAGTGGTAAGCCAAATCGTGGGAAGACATCATTTAGCAGACATTTTGCTACTACAACCGCTGTAGCAGACCGTAAAGCCCAGCCTTCTGCCCATCTCGTTGCGTAGTTTGTACAGGTTAGTATGTATCTGTTGTTACTGAAGACTGCTGGAGGTGTGATTGGACCGATAAAATCTAATCCCCATTTCTGAAATGGTTCGAGTGGCATAATAGGCTGCAAGGGAAAGAAGTGTCGTTGCAGTGGTTGTCCAGTCCTTTGACAAGTATCGCAGTGTTTGACAAATTGGGCCACATCTCTGTACATAGTTGGCCACCAGAGACCTCCTTGCAGAATTTTCCGGTGAGTTAAATCTGTGGCAAAGTGACCACCAGTAGGGGTTGAATGAGCCATTGTGATGACCGAGTTAATTTCATGCGGAGGAACACATCGAAGTAAGATTCCGGTGTGATCTACATAATATAGTTCTCCAGCAACTAACCGGAATCGGCGGCTAAAGACTGCAATTTTCCTTCGAACTGCCTTGGCAGTCTCGGATGGAAAGCATCCTTCGGTGAGAAAAGTTAGAATCTGATCATAATATGTAGATGGTGCTAGTGATTCGGCAGTCTCATCGGTCAGTGGCTCAGAACTATAAATCGCTGGAGTCATGTCACCTATGCCTACCGGAGCTTCACCAGAATCTAGACGAGATAAGAAATCTGCTAAGGCATGTGCATTTCCGGGTCGGTGAATGACTTCATAATCAAATTCTTGCAAGAGTAGCACCCATCGTGCTAAGCGTCCACCTAAATGTTGTTGTCTTACTAGATAGACGAGGGCAGCATGATCCACATGGAATGTGAATTTCCGGCCTAGTAGATAATGTCTGAATTTTTTGATGGAGTAAATTAATCCTAGACATTCTCTTTCGGTGGTAGAATAATTCCTTTCTGCAGGTGCAAGCCTTCTGCTGGCATAACAAACAGGACGAAACCACTTATGTGTTTGCTGCATCAGGATACTGCCGATCGCAATATCTGAAGCGTCGACAAAAACATGGAACCGATTGTCCCAGTCCGGTGGTTGTAAGATTGGGGCCTGCGTCAATAGATACTTGAGTCGATCAAATGTAGTTTGGCATTCTTGAGTCCATTCGAACTGGCGGGGAGTTTTTGTGATTAGCCTGTTCAGTGGTATAGCCAGATGAGCAAGCCATCGTAAGTGTCTGCCATGCCACCGCACTTGACCCAGGAAGCGCATAACTTCTTTTGGTGTAGCGGGCACCGGAGCTTCTAATACTACTGAAATTTTATCTGGATCTACTTGGATACCTTGTGCAGATACAATGTGGCCAAGTAACTTGCCACATGAAACCGCAAACACAGATTTGTTTGGGTTTAAACAGAGTCTATACTCTCGGCATTTCTGAAAGCAGCACCGTAAATGGAACAGATGTGCTATCCACTTACCGAAAATTGAAAAATCATCGAGATATACTTGCATAAATGAAGTCAGATAAGGAGAAAATATTTCTTGCATACATCTTTGAAATGTGCTTGGTGCGTTTCTCAATCCAAACCACATTACCGTACAAGCAAAGACACCCCAATTGGTAATGAATGCAGTTTTTGGTATATCCTCTTCAGCCATTCTAACCTGATTGTAACCACTGTATCCATCTAACAATGAATACATTTCATGTCCTGCTACCCTATCAAGCATGGTATCCAGAAAGGGGATCGGGAAAGGATCTGGTACTGTTGCTGCGTTTAATTTTCAGTAGTCTACACAGATTCGCAGTTGCTTATTTTTCTTTGGCACGATCACAATTGGTGAAATCCATTCAGCATGTTCGACTGGTACGATGAATCCAACTTTTAATAATCTATCAAGTTCGGCTTTTACCTGTGATGCATAATTGGGATTCATCCGGTAGCTGGGCTGCTTATTCGGTTTAGCTTCAGGCTTCAACATGACTCTGTGCTGATAGATGCGCGGATCTAATCCTTTCATATCTTTGTAATCCCATGCAAAGACGTCTGAGAATTCGCGAAGTAGTCGAATCAAATCAGCTTTAAATGTTTCCGGTAAGTTTTGCCTTATCTTTACAGGTCGTGGATGATCTACATCTCCTAGATTGTACGAGGTCAACTGGTCTTCGGAGACATAAAACTGTTGTGGTTTCTCTGTATCGTCTGTTGACTTGAACAGTGATTGTAATTTGTCGTCATGTGTTGAAACAGTATCTCCCTGCTTAGAATTCCCGGTGATCGGTACAATTGTACAAACTGAAGTACTCCTGTTATCTATCACGGACTGTAGATCAACAGTCCCTAAGGTCATTAAATCAGCGTTATTCTTCAGAAATTCCTCTTCTTCATCATCTGATAATCCATCTAACATGTGGACTGGTTCAGCAAAATATGGTCTAGCGTGTAGTTTGCAAGGTTGTATAGCATCTAATTTTACCACATATCTATGATTGGCATCTTTAAATGTAAGCTCTTGTGCAGACCAGTCATGTACTACCTTTGCATGCTTCAGCAAGGGTCGACCGAAAAGAAGGTTGTAGTCCAAAGTGGATTCTGGCAGATCTAGTATAACAAAGGTCATTTTAAAGGTCGTACCTTGTAAAGTGATGGGTACATTTTGCACAAGTCCTACAGGATGGACTCTAGATTGATCTGCCATTCTGGTCTGAATATTTGAACTACCGGAATCTATATGGTCTGATGGCACACTTTCCGGTGAAATAAGCTTGCTTACTATACTGCGAATTTCTGTGTCAAACAGCCTTCCTTCTTCCTTGGTGTCCAGTGTAGGAGAACTTGCTTCCAAGCACGGCAGTTGGGCTGAAGATTCAGCAGAAAGTGCTAATTGGTCACCGATTAATTGAGATTCTCTTACCGAAATATCACCGGGATAAACCGAACTTGTGCCTGAATGCGGCGTCTTTTCGCCTTCGCCGATTTCTTTGCCTAGGGTGTGTCTAATCGTAAGTGAATCTAAATCCTTTTCCAAGAGTGTTAAACTAGCTTCCAACTGCGACTTGGTAGGTTCTGGAATTACTATATCTTCGACAGACTGTGCCGAAATAGTACTGGAATGTACCAGAGACGTAACACGTTCTACCGGAATATGACCGGAATCAGCTTTAACGTTCTGAACTTTCTTGACAACTGGGTCAGCCCTAGTTGTACTTCTACCTTCAAGAGTTGTCTTTAGTACTCCAGACTGATGGTTCTTGGGGTACGTTTCGCCAGACCGAGTAACTGGCATTTATCATTTTCCGTATTAATCGTGGATTATTACTAACGAAACAGTTCGCAACAATCTGGTTCTGTTGCTACTGACAAACAATAATCTGATTCTGGCAGATGATTGGCAATCTTGATGCCACTTTCCCACAGACGGTGCCAAATGTTAAATGTTAATCGTTAAACTTCCAATTTCAGACTCAAAATACTTCCAAGTTCATACGTTTCCGAACCTTTCCTAACCGTAAATTACCTCTTAGCCACGTGGGTCCTTGGGAGTGGTAGGGGTCTGTTAGACAGAGGCCCTGTACTATTTTCCCAACTTATTACACAATCATAATTACTTCTAGCGTCTTAGCTCCGTGCGCAATTCTGAACAACCGATGACTGTTCGTTGTACTGAACTTAGAATTTCTGAACTAATCCTGCTATGATGGTCTGAGCAGTAGTCCGGTGACTTATGTCCAATAGAATAATCTACTTCAGTAAACGAAAATCACCTAATACGTACTTCTTCAGAACAGACAGATATACCAAACATATATATATATATACTAAAGTTACAACTCATCGTATACCAACTACGAGCAACAAATATCTTGACATCAATCGACTCGTTATAGACTTAACAATGACCTACTCACACTTCAACCGTTACAGATGATAGTTTTTCCTGTGATCGGAATCAACAGTGAACGTAGACGACTGCATCGAACTTGGTCACTACCAAAATGGTTAACATGCGATCAGTTCGGAACTACTTCCAGACTTCCTCGTTCAGTATACTACTGACAAGTAACACACTGCACTTATTAACATTCAGAGACACACTCAACCATTACCGAACAGATTCGTAACACAAGATTACTAATTCGCACTCTGCACTACGGAGTGAATAAAACGACTAACTAGGCGCAGAACAGAACAGAAATCAACACACACAATACTCAGACTTCGTAACAGTGTAATAATAATCTGACAGATAATCAGGCGAATAAACTGGCAATTCCAAGAAAACCGTTTCTCACAAGTGTCTCTCTCCATTCTCTTTACATTGCTTTATATATCTTCTTCAAGATGCGCGTACCAACTTTTTTGCACGGATTTTGATAATTCCGATATATCAGGCGGTCATTACGTCTGTCCCACTCCGGCGACCGTCTAACAATACACACACACATGCATACATATGCATACATACTGCACATGCATATGCATAGATACATGCATACACACATAGACACATACACACACATACACACACATATGCATACATAATGCATATGCATACACATACACTGACATAGACACATACATACACATAGACACATACACACACATATACACACAGATTTACACACACATACACATGCATACACAAATGCTATTCTCGACACTTCGAAAAGCAGCACAGTAAGTGGTACAGATGCACCGAAGTATCACCGGATAAAGAGAAGTCATCCAAGTAAACTCTCATGAATGTAGTGAGGTAAGGAGAGAAAATTTCCTGCATACAATGTTGAAACGTACTTGGAGCATTCCGCATACCAAACCACATCACTGTACATGCATAAATGCCCGAATTAGTTATAAATGTTGCCTTTGGAATATCTTGTTCCGTCATTTGGACTTGGTTATAACCACTATATCCATCTAGAAAGGAGTACATCTCTCGTCTTGCCACATCGTCTAGCATTGTGTCCAAAAATGGCAGAGGAAATGGATCAAGGACGGTAGCGGCATTCAATTTCTGGTAGTCTACACATATTTATAATTGCTTATTCTTCTTAGGAACTATGACCATAGGAGAAATCCATTCTGCATGCTTGATAGGGACAATAAACCCCACGTTCAACAATCCATCAAGTTCTGCTTTGACCTGTGCCGCATAGTGAGGATTCATTCTGTAATTGGGTTGTTTGATAGGCCGCGCATCTGGTTTTAGCACTACCCTGTGTTGATAAATCTGCGGGTCCAACCCCTTCATATCCCGGTAATCCCATGCAAACACATCAGAGAACTCTCGTAGCAACTGCAACAGGTTATCCTAGAAGGTCTTGGATAGTCCCACCTTAATTTTTACTGGTCGTGGGTTGATGTGATCACCTAAATTGCACGTAACCAATTGATCTTCCAGTATGTAGAACTGTTGGGGCATCTTCAAATTGTCTCCTGATTGAAGTAATTGTTGGAGCATTGTATCATCCAAGGTCTGTTCTGTACTTGACTCATGCTCACCGATCAGTGGGTCCACTGTACAGGCTGCCGGACTCGAGTTATCAGCCATCGTTTGTAAATCTACAGTGCCAAGTGCCATCAGATCCTTGTTGGCTGTAAAAAAAGTTTCCTCTTCATCATCGGAGAGACCATCCAACATGTGTACAGGCTTCGCTAGATATGGTCGTGCATGTAAGTCACAAGGTTTCATATCGTCCAGTGGAACAACATATTTCTGGTGGTTATTTTTAAAAACTAATTCATGTGCTCACCAGTCTTGCACTACCTTAGCTTGTTTTAGCTAGGAACGTCCAAAGAGCAGATTATAGTCTAGGCTAGATTCTGGTAAGTCCAGCACAACGAAGGTCATTTTGAAAACAGCACCTTGTAGAGTAATCAAAATGTCTCGCACCAAGCCCACCGGATGGACTCAAGATTGATCAGCCATGCATACAAAGAATTGAAGAGGTTCAATTTGCGTCCACCCCATCCATTTGCAAAGTTTTGTTGTTGCTATGTTTACACCAGATCCACCATCAATTAACACTTGTGTGATTTTATGGTTTTTGTACCATACCGTAATCAGTGGTACCGTATGGTCCACCATTGAGTCCAATTCCGGTTGGATTGTGGTTGTTGCGGGAGCACTCAAGGATCCTAGACTGACCTGCTGCTGAAACTGTTGATGCACTCCAGGGACCAAAGCCAATGATTGGCCCAAGGGCAATGTAATTGATGCCTTGGATAGAACATGCCACACCGAATTAGTTTTGGTTGTTTTCGGTATGGACTCCGATACTGTGTGAGTCAAATTTCGCCCTTCTGGTACTTCCAGTGGTATGCTTTGTTGCGTCACCAGAACTGGATCTGGAAATATGATTTGTTCCTGCGTAGCCCACTTGCTTGCCTTTGTGAATGCCTTCTGTTGTTCACGAATTCTTGGTTCAAAGATCTCCGCGGCTGGCTGTAATTGCTTACCTGAACGTGTTTGCACCACTCTTGCTTGCGTGTCCACGACTGAGATGTACACCATATTTGCCATCGGATGTTGTCATTCATTTTTCTTTTTATTGTGCTCGGATGCATCTTTACAGAACCTTCAGATATGCCCAATTTCACCACAAAAATGACATTTAGGGGGTGGAGGAGGTGCACCTTCTCCAGATGGACCTGCATTCCATCGAGCTTGTCCAAAACTATTTGACTGTCCTCCTCGATAATTCATGTATCCCTGGTATGGGGTATTCCTCATATGTGGTGGTACATAATGGCTGGTCGGTTGCCCTTGTTCCTAAATGATGGCATTAACAGCTGCTCTGTTTTGTATCTTTGCATTATACGGACAAGTCTCTGTAGTGTGGTCTATTGTATGGCAAATGGCACAATACATTTGATTCAAAGCACATGTTGAGCTGTTGTGCCCTGGATTTTTGCATTTGGTACAGTAAATTTGTTTCAAAGGATCCTCGTTGGATTGTCTGGACGCTTTCAGCCACTCTAGATCTTCACTGAATCCACCCACCTCATTTTCTAATTGTAACGCCATAGCGATTATGGCATCCAACGTCATTCCACCCACACATCGTATGATCATGATCTGTTTCAATTGGGGCTGTAATCCGTTGATGAATCTCTGAGTGATAACGTCATCTGGTAGGTCGGCGTGCATTGGTGGGAACTGTCGTCCGAAATAGTGTGGCAATCCTGTACATTTTGGTGTGGCTTCTGCCTATTATTCTGCAGGTAATCAAAAATTTCGGTTGGGTTCTTCTTTAACCGAAATCGTTGCAAAAAGGCATCCTTCACATCATCATACTGCCTAAAGTGGTTCAAATCATATTTGATTAGCCATCGTGTAGCTTCATTAACCAGAGTTGATTGGAACACAATAGCTTTATACGCAGGGTCTGTTGGGTAATGAAGAACTACATAATTAATCTCAAAGGTCCACACATGCGCATCGGGATCATCTCCCGAAAAACCTCCAAATTTTGTGTATGTGACCCTCGCTGGTACCGAACATGGTGGAACAATGTGTTGCTGTTGTTGTTGTTGCTATTGTTGTTGTGAGCCACTCATGGTACTGTTGTTGTTACCGTTGCTATTGTTACCTGAATTTTGGGGAGATATTTCTTGATATTCCGGGACTGTATGATCAACCTGCTCACTTTTCAATCCTAAGATATCATTGAACCAATTGCTTAGTTCAAAATCAAACAGCCCTTCCTCAACTTTAGTGTCGAAATTGGCTAAACTTGCATCGAGAAATGGTGAACGTAGTAAGTTTCCACCGAACAGCACCGCAGTTTCATCAAAAACTTCGAATCGCCACCAGGTAATACCGAACTCTCACCGAAAATTATTGAATTCTCAGCGGACCCGGTTGCACTGTCACAGGAGTGTTCTCACCAGATAACGAGAACCTATCACCAAAAGCGACCAAATTTTGGCTGGATGAGGCGGAACTGTCTCCACACTGCACCGTAGCACAACCAAAAATCACCGTACTTTCCTCAGAGGGGACTTGACTCTCACCGAAACGCACCGGATTCTCGTCGTGTGCTATAGAACTGCCACAAGAATTGTCGCTGTCTGGCTGAACTGAACCTTCTACAACTGAACTTAATTGTCCTGCACTTCTACCACCAGGGGGTATTCCTAATAAGTTTGGAACTGCCCAGGGATGTTGATCTCTGCGGTATTTGGGGTACGATTCACCGGAGCGTGTTACCGGCATATATCAAACGATTCTTCTTCGAACCTTAACCTTCTTCTTCAATTAACTACTCCAATTCCCACATACGGCGCCAGTGCTAAACCTTTACTGTTTAAAGTTAATCCAACTCTGGGTTCTTGGGATGGTTAGAGGTCTGTAAACAGAGGCTCTGTTTGTATTTTCCCAAATCTACAGATTCATTATATCCGACTTCACAGACTTCACGCGTTAACTATTTTGAATATGTTTACAGAACACCTCAATACTATCGCACAGTTAACTATATAAGTTCTGCACATATGGTGTTAATCCGTAAATCCTTAATACTTCATTAAGACTTAATTAATTATTAAGCTTAATCAACAGAATGGATAAGTATTCAAATTACACAGGAATTTGGGAAACTGCACTTCACTTCCGGCTCTCGCCCAGACGAACAGTCTGGCGACACGACACCTTCTGCTTCACGCGACTCCTCTTTCATTAATGAGTAAAAAGTTACAACTTTTGCGATATGCCTTTTCAGTATGCGTGCGACTTTTCAGGGTATATATTACAAAAATTATGAGTTCCTTTCTGGCGGCTCATAGTTGCTTATGCAACACAAAAAGCATCACTTATGTGATGCTTTTTTAAAATGTCACATTAGCGACGATCTATGCGAGCGTCGCACACCCGGTTGCACCACACATCAATAAAAACATCGTTTGACTCATCGTTTAATCGACGGTCTACGCTCGATGCTCATTGCGATGCATTTTGCAATTTTATAGCGCCGAAATTGTGTCGCCTTAACCGTCACTATGCGCCCGTATTCCTTGTAGTGATGTATATGTATATGTATATATGTGTATATGTATATATATATATATATATATATATATATATATATATATATATATATATATATATATATATATATATATATATATATATATATATATATATATATATATATATATATATATATATATGTGTGTGTGTGTGTGTGTGTGTGTACATATACATCTATATACATATGAATATATATATATATATATATATATATATATATATATATATATATATATATATATATATATATATATATATATATATATATATATATATGTGTGTGTGTGTGTGTGTGTATGTGTGTGTACATATACATCTATATACATATGAATATGTATATACATATATGCAATGTGTACACACACATACACACACACACACACACACATATATATATATATATATATATATATATATATATAGAGAGAGAGAGAGAGAGAGAGAGAGAAAGAGAGAGAGAGAGAGGCACATACATACACATACACACACACACACACACACACATATATATATATATATATATATATATATATATATATATATATATATATATATATATATATATATATATATATATATATATGCATTCATTAAGAGTTAGTGATTCAAAATTTGTGGGATGTAGGGATAACAAACAAAGAAAATTACAATTGTGCGCATGGTCCGAGATTTAAATACACAATTAAATTTTGCAATAGGATAGAGAGTTCCATGTTTGTAGTGTCTAATAAAACTCTTCGTGTGCTATGCTAAAGTGCACAAAACATGAATTGCTAGGAGCCAGATGAAGCTGGAAACTCTACAATCCCTATTACCACCCAATGTAACCTATATTACGAGGAATGGAATCTTGTGTACATGTACTAAATCAAACCTTTTGTCATGCTTCCTCTATGAGCTCATGTGTGGACTGAAGTTCTACCCACCCTAGACACAGAGACGTCTTTTTCGAACCTCCAAGCTGTTGAGCTGTTTCTATGCTATCATGAGAGTGACTACTCCATATGAGTCTAAATAATGAGGAAATACTCTCTTAAATCCTCTACCAAATGACATACGTCCCTATTGGTGCCATGTGGCATCTCAACCACCTCACCCAAGAGGTGTTCTCACACAACCCCCATGATGTGACATTTCCTTCCCCTTAAAAGCATTTTTGTCCTCGAAAATGTAGATGAAACATTTGTAATGGTAAAAGTAAGTGCTCGGACTCCCTTGAACCCCATGTACTCTATGGATATGGTCATCTCTATGTGTTGTTTTCCTGTATCCTTTCCCTTAAGAAGTCTCATATGAGATCATCGGAAAGGTGGGAAACCTTCTAAGTGGTGCCTACTATCTCCTATGTACACTCTAGTTCCAAACTATCACTCCCATGACATACAACATCATCCAAATGACCTAAATCCATATGATCACTACTAGAAAAAGGGGGGCGTAGCGACACCCCCCATTGAAAAAACAAGCGGGTTTCATTGCTTATGCGATGAAGGCGTCACATAAGCGACGAAACTCTTTTTTATTAAAAAAAGCAACCTCGTCGCATAAGTGATGTAAGGCATCACTTATGCGATGCTAAACACGATCATCACAAATAGCATCACTATCTAGCAATGCTACTACCAATGTTGGAAAATTGATTAGTGTCACATAAGTGACATGTGAGATATCAGAGCATCACATAAGCGATGCTCTGGAATGTTAAAAAAAATTTTGATTTCTCCCAGCACATTTGTGCTGGGATTGAGACGTGAGAGAGAGAGAGAGAGATCAAGCACGTGCACACAACCTCCTAGCTAGCGACGATCAAAGAAGCAAGAAGGTACGCTCACACACACATACACACACATATACACATGCATACACACACATATACACATGCATACACATGCATACACACACATATACACATGCATACACACACACATATACACACATAGACACACACACGCACATATACACATAGACACACACACACATACACACATAGACACACACACATACACACATAGATAGACACACACGTACACACATACACACATGCACACACATACACACACATGCACACACATACACATGCATACACACACACATATATACGCACATAGACACACACACATATATATGCACATAGACACATACACACACACATACACCCACACATACACACATATTTACACACACACATACACACATAGGCACATGCATACACACATAGACACACACATATACAACATAGACACACACACACATACACATGCACATACACACACATAGACACATACACACACATACGCACATAGACACATGCACACACATACACACACACATACACACATAGACACACACACACATGCACACATAGACACACACACATACACACGCATACACACATAGATACATACATGTGAAGAGAGATGGTGGATGCAATCCAAAGATGAGTTTGTGCTACCACAATCGGCTTCACACCAGCCAATTGAGACTTCAGAGTTGATTAGTAGACCGTTTGAGCTTCCTAAATCCACCAAAATATCATCCAAGTACTTCAGAACATGTATCTCAAAAATTTCACTCAAGATAGACTAATTGCAAAATGACTAGCTCCCAAAACTTGTTATTTTTGGACATACACCTGCTAGAAAAACTGAACAATGCTCTCACCTGGTAGGAATTAGATAAATTCCTTTTGGGCATAGCAAATAGACTTAGCAAGCTTGCTAATCCAAGTTAAAACACTTCAAATGAGCAACTGAAGACTGAGAACAATTTTTAACAAAATCTAGAACCTGCCTACCATTCTCGGGGCTCTATAGACATAGACTAGTGAGTAGTAAAATGACGATTTCTCCTAGAATACAACTCCAATGACCATGAAAATTTTTACACAAAAGGTACACTTTGAGAGCTATCCAACGCATGTTAAAAAACTGAAAATGTATGAGTATAGATCGAGTTATGAGCTTCTGAAGTTACTACTCTGAGTGAGTATAGCAGAGAACAAAACAAAGAAGTAGATCATGATAAATGTATATATTCATATATGATTACAACCACATTGGCAATGAATATGTGCACAATGGGAGTAGAATGGTAGATCTATGGAGTAAACTCTTCAATCTCTACAAAATGACATGAAGTGGTCACGTACAAGGCTTGCTAATCGCCTCTTCCTTCTTGCTCTTTTTATAGCTATTCTTGGAGGGAGTTTTGAATTTGAATTCGAATGGCTCCTCCTAAAAGTGATCCCCAAAGTTAGGAGATATTCCCTCAGCTCAAAAATTCGTGGTTTTAGGTAGTTATAGCCACGAATTTGCTTTTACATCATGGATGAGGTAAGCCATCCTTTTCTTTTTTTCTTTTTCACAATTACAAGAGATAAAATGTACTCTTTTACAAGAGGTGTTCACATGACTACACATGTGACTTACAAATGATCATAATATCAAGCATATCAAGCATGTAGGCTTGGGTAAAATGCACCAACAGCTCCCCCTCAAGCCTAACATGCTTGGCCTCCAAATAAGTCTTCAATTGTCCTTGATTTCCTGCAAGTCAATCATCAACTTGAATCTACTTAACTTTGTACCATCAAGAGCTTTAGTCAACATGTCTACACATTGCATATCTGTAGAGACATAGGATAGTTGAATATCTTTGCTCATTAGCTTCTCCCTCACATAATGGTAGTGGACTTCAATATGCTTTGTTCTAGCATGGTATATAGGATTAGCTGCAAGATGTAATGAGCTTGTGTTGTCACCAAAAATGTGAGGTGTTGAAGAATGAAGTCCAAGATCTGTGTAGAAAGACTTTAACCACATGATTTCTTGAGTTGCATTAGCCAAACCTCTATATTCGGCTTCATTAGGAGATAATGCCACAATTGGTTGCTTCTTGGATGACCAAGAAATTATTTTTGAACCTGCAAATGATATACATCCGGATGTGCTTCTTCTATCATCTCTAGATCCGGTGTGGAGGTGATCGCAATCCGGGTGGATCGGGTCCGGTCGTGGCACACACAGGGTGTATGAAGCTAATGAATGTTGGATGGTTTAAGGACATGAAAGTGAAATTAATGTTGAGTATGGAGAAGAGAGAGATGTTGAAATGATTATGGGAATGGGAAAGTAGGAGTGCAAGTTAGATTTATGAACATGAATGATAAGAATGAAAGAGAACCATACACACGAATCAAATTTGGAAGGAAGAATGGTCCATTGAAGGAGCTTCTTAAACACTTCCTAATTCTAATCCATATGCATAGTCTTCTTTGGATGATATGTATGCATGACGTGAATAGATGGAATCCTTACACATAAACCAGTTTCGAAAGGAAGAATGGTCCAATATTGGAGCTTCTTATACACTTTCAGAAACTAATCAATATGTATGGGTATGTATGGATTATATGCATGTAAGTGAATTATGATGATAGAGTCTACTCACAAGCTCAAAGAAACATCCTCACTGGTTCAACGCAATACTGCGGAGCCTTCTCACACATAGAAGAAATAGAAGACATGGAAAATACTTAAGAGACTGAGAGAGGAGACAAGAGACAAGTGACAAGTGACAGGAATTAAAAGGATTTGAATTAAGATACATTTATAAGATCGTCGTGGTACGTCAAGCTTGGCAGTCTACTGATCAAAGGTGGTTCCGACCCTCAAACCATGACAGTTCAACCGAATGTCACACGTAAGAAGGTGAGTTCCACTCCAGTGATCCTATGTATGTCTAGGCTCGTAACGTTTAACTAAAGAAGTCTAAGACTCATTAAAATCAGCTCTAACTCACTCACACGCTCCACCGAGGGTGAGTCAAGATAGAGATGCTGGTTTCAAGAGCCTATCCTAGATTGGAGTTCTAACTTAAATTTGAAACTAGGTACTATACTCATACTAGCTCACCTTGGATCCTCACTCTCTCAACCGAGGGTGATCGTCTCAAGGAAACCGTAAGCTAGCATGAGCCCTATGGATGCCTAACAATCATGCTCTAGGAGTTTGGAGGGGGGTTTATATAGTTTTTTGAATGAATTTGGGCCCTTGGATCTAGAGAAATCAACTCTCAACTCTAGGATCACTACTTTCGATTACAACCATTTGATTAATCAAATCAATGGCTTGGAATTGATCTTTCTATCAAATCTAGTGTAAAGGAGTGAAATTTAGGCGCCCTCATTCTCCACCATTGGATCTGGGGATGATCTGGACCGTCGGATCAGTGCTGACATCAATTAGGTTAAGATAAGCCACTATTTTTGGAGAAAAGCTCCATTATTGATCTTTGATTGTCAAAAAAATCTTCCTTTATGGAAAAACTCGTGGATCCTCCTTGCTTTAAGCATAAGTGCATCTCCACCCTTGAATATGAGCTCATCTTGATCGTACAACATGGCTCAATCAGCTTTCGCAATGTGGTGGCCCTTCAACCCTTCAATTTGCTTAAAATAGAAAACTGCGGTGATCCTGAAAACTGGACTTTGTACTCTTTGACCCTCCAAATAGGCTTTGATGAAGATGAAACTTTGTAGGACTATGTTTCCAAAGATCTCCTTCAGGAATATGCAGAAAAAACTCCCATCTGAATCTCCCTTGTACAAGTTTGACTATATTTGGAAGCTTGCAAGGTGGCATTAAGGTGTCTAGGAAGCTCTGATAGCCTTGAAAATTTGTACAAATATGTAGCCACATATGATCTTTATACATGCCAAACCATATGGCTAACATAAATTTCTATACAAGAATTTGTAGGGTCAAACTAGAAAAATTACATTTTTATAAAATGAACATAGCATATCAATGTGCTACAAAATCCATTTTCTGCTAGAATTTGGGCTATAGACTGCCTTTGACAATCTTTACAAGTATATGAATTTTCATCTAATTTGGTGACAATGAAACTTTTGCCCTAATTTCCCAACTTTGACCAGCTTTGACCGCTACCATGGACTTTCTTGATTTCTTTGAAACTTTGTATGTGAGCTTCCTTTGACATCCTTGATTCATCCTGGACTTCTCGGGGAATTCCGGATAGCTTCACCAAATATGTTTTTTGTAGGCCTTCACAAGTGAGAGAGGAGAGAAAATCTCGACGACATTCGCCCCCACTAAACCTGCGATTCCTCTGGAAGCGCCACTCTAGCATCTGTGAAAAACAAAATGTTCCGGGCATGAAACTCTTTTATAGGCAACATAAGAAACATGGAAGGAAAATTGATTATATGCATGAATAAGTAGGTAACGTGACATGAAGCAATTTTTTGCATGAAAGAAAGAATTGAAACAGGCAACATGAATATGAACAAATAGGCAACATATATGCAAATGAACAAGCAACATTGGCAACAAGAAAGAAAAAAAACAAGCATCAATATGAAGTGGAAGTGGATGTATTGAGTCGTTTTAAGCATCAGTTCCTCTCATCTTGAAGAAAATTTTGTACCTTTTTCATAAAGCAATCTACCTTAAATATGATTATAAACAAAGATTTAGGATTTTCAAGAGACATCTCTCATCTTTAGCTTATTTTAGATCAACTCCTTTCCTACATAAATATGAATATGCTCTTTCTCTAATAACATGCAAGGAAATCTAACTAAACTCCACTAATGCATAAATCTGCCTATATAGCCCGTGATTTATTCTACTATGCCTATTTACCCTCCTTTGGCTTGCTCTCTCTTTTTTTTTTTTTTTTGATGATGATGATGATGATTCGGCAACTTTATGGTTACGATCACTTTTTTGGGGTGGAAGAAAGTGTAAACTTCTTGGTAACATGTAGCAAATTTTTTTCTTTTTTTGACGAGGAAAAATTAAACCCTGATACAAGGTACAATCATCTTTGATGACGGAGAACAGTCGTTTAAACTCCGATACAAGTGCTGTGAGATGGACTAAGGATGTAGAAACATGCAGTAGCAGGAGCTAGGATTTCAACAATTATGCTTTCGATACATGATACATAAGTATGTTTATATATGAAAGTCTTGTCACCAAAATAAACCTCCAAATCTACATGCCCTATCTTTCCACAATCCTAGATTATAAACAATTTCTTGGTAGATAAGTTACTACTTAAGATAAAATTTTACACAAGTAGAGAAATCATCATTTGCCTTTTTTGACTCAAGTGATGTGGATATGCAATGCAATGCAAAGACTGATAACAAACATGCATGAAACAAGCATGGAAAAAAAAAAATAGAATGAACTTGAAAAAAAACAAAGCAACATGAACTTGAAGAATTAATGATATTTTTATATTTTTTTATATTTTTTTCCAATTTTTTATTTATATTTTTATTTTTTATAACATGGATACTCCTGTTTGTTTATGAATCGGCCTCATTGTTGTCATCTTCTTCAATTCCTCATCCAAAATGTACTCGTCATTATCACGCTTCTTGAATAACTTTATCCTTTTACGTGCAATCAAAGTTTTTAGTGCAACACCATTTAATTCACAAAGAGCATACGTACCATTGTTGTTGACTTTTGATACAATGTATGGCCCAAACCACCGTTGAGTGAGCTTTTTGCGTGCATCATATTGAGAGTCAAATGTACGATCATAAATGAGCACCCAATCTCCTACTTCAATTGGCTTAGGACGCAATCGATGAGTTTTATCAAAATAATGCTTATTCTTGATTCTAGATTCTCTTAATTTTTCAATGGCATCATCAAGTCTTAATTTACCTTGTTCTAACTGTTTAATGCGCAAACTCAAAAATTCATCAGTAGACATGTTTTCAGACCAAGGCAAATTTGACCATGCAGAAATATGAGACTGAATTGGAAACAATGGTTTTTGACAGTACATGAGTTCAGCGCGCATATATCCAGTAGTACGTGTGCACGTCATTCTATCTGCCCAAAGTGCAAAAGGTAAGAATCTAGGCCATTGTTTAATGTCACCGTTACATGCTTTAGATATGACTTTCACAATAGATGGATGCCCTCTCTCTATTTTACCATTGGCCTCTGGATTATATGCAGTAGTGAGAGACAAACGAATACCATGATGCTCAAAGAACTCTTTAGCTTCTCTCGCATTTAACTCTCCACGATCGGCAACTACTTTCTCTATGTACCCAAAGCGACTTATGACATCTTCAAGCAAGAATTTGCAAACATTGTAAGTGGTCTTAGATCATAGTGCACGTCCCTCTACATGATTAGTTAAGTCTTCTCTTGCAAGTACAATGTAACGCATTTTGTCAATACCTTTTGGCATAGTTACAAGATCTACTACCCACTTGTAGTGAATACAAGGTGGATAAGTAGGATGCAACGGATCTCTATGTTTGACTGATGAATGAAGTTGACAAGTAGAACATGTAGAAACATAACTACTAATGTCAACATACATCCTAGGCCAATAATAGGTACTTCTAATTTTTTTCATATGTTCCAAAAAATCCTTTATGACCTGCCCATAATGTCGCATGCATTTCCTTCATTACTTGCAATTGAAGACCTCTCTTTCCTAGGACTCGTTGTGGATTCTTAACCTTACCCTTAGCATGTCTCCAAAGATAACCATTACATAGGAAAAAGTTATAAGCTCGTTTCCTAATGTTACGGAATCTATTTGTAGTCCAGCTAGGTAATGGTTGTAGTGTACTCAGATACTTTCCTATGTCTCTCCATTCATCTTCGTACTCAGAATCATGAAATTTCTCATATTCATATATATGTGGGACATAGTCAACTAAATTCACATTCTTTATTAGATCACTTTCAAGATCATCATCAAATCTAGCTCTCGATAACATATCAGCAACTGAGTTTGACTGACCTGAAATATGAACTAACTCAAGATTTATGAACTTAATATATGAGATCCATCTAAGCATGGCTATATCAGGAGATGAACAATTGGCTATCATTCCAATGAGAGGCAAACAATCAGTCTCAACTTTGACATTTGCACCAATGAAATATTCTTTGTCTGTTTTCAAAGCTGTTACCATACCCCATAGTTCTCGTTTGATTTGTGGATATTTTCGTTGTGTTTCATGTAGAATTTTGGCACCAAACCTAATTGCATATCTATTCCCTTCACTATCATCTTGACTTATGACCCAACCTATACCAATAGGACTAGTATCAACAGTCAATATAATAGGTTTGTTAGCAGAATAGTCTACACGCTTAAGGATGGGAGCTTCAAGCAATAATTTCTTCAATTTACGCATAGCTTGAATGTGTTTGTCAGTCCAAATAAATTTTCGTTTCTTCCTCAACAAGTCATAGAGACAATCAGCAACATGTGCAAAGTGTGGGATCCAAATAACATAAAAGATGCAAGCACCAAGAAATCTATGTACCTCACTCACGTTGTTACATGTTTCAGAAATCTTGCTAATGGCATCAACTTTTTGTGGGTATGGTTTTCGACCATAATGGCCACATAAATGTCCAACAATAAGAACCTCGTTGACACCAAAAACAGATTTCTCTATGGAAAATGTGAGACCTACCTCTTCAAATCGTTGAAATATTCTTTCACAATCAGAGATATGGTCAAGAACAAATTTACGACATCCAAATGAGTCTAAAGAAATGTCCTTTACACATTCCTCACTCCCTTTAATTGGAATGTCATCAATGAATGGCATAGTTATATGAGGGATAAAATCATGTAAGACCATATTCATAGCACTCATCATATGAGCCACAGAATTAGTCGCTCCTTGAGGTAAAGTACACATTCGCACTAAGCCTAAAGGATTTTTCATTGTGGTTATGTCACGACTGTCAATTGCTAACTGGAATTGATCATATCCAGCATATAAATCACCCATTGAATAGATAGAATGTCCAGAAAATGATTCAGCAAACTCATCTACAATGGGTCCTGTTCCTACATTCCTTATGGTGACTTTATTGACGGGTTGGAGATCTTGAATAAAACGTAGTTTCCCATTCTTTTTAGGCACAGTGAACCATCTATTTGAGTAAGGTGCAAAAGATGGCTCTAAAATTCTCATGTTTATCTTCTCCTTAAGTAGTTTCATTAGCTCAGGTAAGTGAGCCTTTGGAACTGGTATAGGGCGAAGATTCCATGGAATATGTGGAATAGTAAAGATTATCATGGGTGAAACTAGCTTAGGATCTACACAACCAATCTCATGAGGATACATAGTAAAGGCTTTTCCATGGCTACGTATGACTCTCTCAAATTTATCTCTCTCTGCTGGCAAAAGAAAGTCATCATCTCTACCAATTTTCACCTGTTTGATTGTCTCATCCGTGAATGTATGTCCTATGTTTTTCTTATCCCGAAGAGTTGGATCATTTTTCACATTAATAATTTTTTCATTACTTCCTTGAGGTAATGGTTGAGCTATGGGTTTGATTTTTTTGTCTACAGTTTTGTACTTTGTTTCAACTAAGGCATCATGTGTTTGGTTAAATTTTGAGCACTTGTCAACATTGAGAGCATACTCTTGGATTAGAGCATACTCATCAAGGAAAGAAAGAAGAATGATATGGGAATTAGACTTTTGTTGAAGACATAACTCTAACTCCTCAAGAGTAGAGAAACAATGAGATGTTTCAATCACATGCTCAATGTTCTCATCATGTTCCATGATTTTGTTGTTTTTATAATTTTTTTGGGTCTTTTTTATAAAAGACTTGGACAATTGACTCTTATGAAGAAAATCTAATGTAGAATGTGGAAAACAAAGTGACAAACTATTGTACATGTGGGTTGGATGCGAGATGTCAAACCAATATCCACTGTTGTCCTGCTCAACAATGGATTCTATCCAAAATTTTGATCATATGTAGCTCCAAACATGAATCGAGGTGCACAATCACTACAAGCATGCTCATGACCCTGAGTAACAATAGGTTTCTTTCTAATTGACAATCGATTCCTAGGATGATTCACTCCTACTGTCATGACTTGAAGTGATTGCATTCCATCCTTAGACTTGAATCTAGCATAGGTAGACCCATCATCCATGGCTTTAGTTTCCATACGACTCTCACAAATAAAGGGTTGACCTAAGAGAACTTCATAGGAGCAATTATCTTGAATAAAAAAGTGAAAATCTTCTCTGATTCCTCCTATGGATATGGGCACACTAGCACAAGCTCCATACAAGGTACCTACACCATTATCTGCAGTTCTCATACGCCATCCACAATCTTTATCTATGGGCCATCGAAACTTATCATAGACTTCTCTTGAAATCACATTGATTTCAGAGCCGGAATCTACTAATGCATTTACAGTGATAGTGTTCTTATCATTTCCTATTTTAACATGCATCTTTGATGTACCTCTAGACCAAAATGTTCTTTTAAAGTGACTTTCAAGATTGTTTTCATGATTTTCATGGTCAGGTTGAATAGGTCCTAAGAAATTTTTATTAACATTTACTTCATCATCATCAAAGTCCTCTTCATCAGATTCATCAAAGTTTAGGGCTTCATTCATAGCTTGATCTTGATCTAGAGAATCTTGCATCTCAGTATCTAGATTAAGCGGAAACCTCTTCCTTTTAATTAGGCCGATAAAGTTATCTTTAAAAACAGGCTTTGCAATAGAGAAAACTTGTTCTAAAGACATAGTCACTTGACTCTTAAGAAAAATGTCATCTAAAATCTCCATAGGATCTATTTTTCTCTCAATTTCTGAAATCAAGATGGCTTTAGGTTTTCTCTTTGGTTTCTTTTGTTTTTGCTCAAGGTCTTGTTTTTGTTCATGTTCTCGTGTTTGGTCTTCACTTTGTTTTGATTGTTCTTGTTTATCTAAAGGCTTTGGTTCTGTTTTTCTTTGCTTTGTCTTCTTCCAACATGTGGTACTTGAGGTGCAAGAGGAGCTTCCGTATTATACGGTTGATGATTTTGAAAATTTTGATTTTGGGGATTTTGAAAAGCTATTTGTGAAGCTTGAGGATACATGTTTTGATACATTTGAGGATTTTGCACATGAGGATGAGGATTTTGCATTGAAGAATTATGCATTGGAGGAACTTGATATGCTTGAGTAGGAGCTACTTGTGGATTTTGATTGGTAGCTATAACATGTTGATTAGGCTCTTGAAAAGACATTGGGCTCATTTGATTTTGGAAAGTTTTGGTGTAATTAGATTGTAAAGCATCTATTGTCTTGGCCAAATTGGATTGTGTAGCAATAAGACTTTCCATTTGCTTAGTGAGAATTTCCACTTGAGATTGTTCAACTACACTTTTATTTGGCTCTACTTTAAAACCTTGAGTAGGCTCCATCATTTGAGAAATAGGAGTAGAGTCAAAAAGCATAGCATGGGATTTTTCTCTAACTTGCTCCTTAGTTTGTGGAAGGCTAGCTTGAGGAAGACTAGTTTGCTCATAAAGCATGGATTGTCTTTGATGTCTATGGGCTACAGCCTCTACTACTTTACGCACTTTTTGCCAATTGTCAGTAAGACCATATCGCTTATCCGGCTCTTCTAATTGCCGTTCAGCTTCCCTACGAGTTTCAGGATGAAGAAGCTTAAGAAAATTGATCACAAGATCAGGTTCCAAAGTTATCTTATCCTCATTAGGAAGTTGTTCATAGCGTCTAATATACTCATTTTGTAAGTGAGTAATAGAGCTACTAGGCTTTGGGGAATTGACCCATCGTAAGAATCCATCCCGATTATGTTGGCTATAATCTTCAAGATAGAATTCTTTGAGCATCTCCTTTCTAAAATCACTCCAAGGAAGAGTATCATATTGAGTGACACGGTTTATGATAGAGCTATCAACAATTCGTTCAAAGAATGATATCAAAAGATCTTCAGGAAGACCAAAAATCATAGCTTGCTCTTCAAACAAATCTAAGTAGCTTGTGATGTTGATGCCATTGAATTTTCCCTTCTCTCTCAACATAGAAGAGACTATTCTTTGGCCTTGTTTCTCAACAATAAGGGATTTGAATCCTTCCTCCATCTTATGTGAATAAGCAAGTGATGCACGATGCTCTAGATCTCTGACAAATGTGTTTACTTCACGACGAAGATGTGCACGATACTGTGAGAAATCCAGTGCAATACTCAAGACTGATGATGATGATATGATGAGGATGAAAAATATGAAACAAAGGATATGGATCACAACCTCCCAACAAGATCAGAAGCAAATGCCACGAAGCGTTTCACGTCGGGTTCAAATGTGGAGGTGATTGCAATCCGGGTGGATCGGGTCCGGTCGTGGCACACACAGGGTGTATGAAGCTAATGAATGTTGGATGGTTTAAGGACATGAAAGTGAAATTAATGTTGAGTATGGAGAAGAGAGAGATGTTGAAATGATTATGGGAATGGGAAAGTAGGAGTGCAAGTTAGATTTATGAACATGAATGATAAGAATGAAAGAGAACCATACACACGAATCAAATTTGGAAGGAAGAATGGTCCATTGAAGGAGCTTCTTAAACACTTCCTAATTCTAATCCATATGCATAGTCTTCTTTGGATGATATGTATGCATGACGTAAATAGATGGAATCCTTACACATAAACCAGTTTCGAAAGGAAGAATGGTCCAATATTGGAGCTTCTTATACACTTTCAGAAACTAATCAATATGTATGGGTATGTATGGATTATATGCATGTAAGTGAATTATGATGATAGAGTCTACTCACAAGCTCAAAGAAATATCCTCACTGGTTCAACGCAATACTGCGGAGCCTTCTCACACATAGAAGAAATAGAAGACATGGAAAATACTTAAAAGACTCAGAGAGGAGACAAGAGACAAGTGACAAGTGACATGAATTAAAAGGATTTGAATTAAGATACATGTATAAGATCGTCGTGGTACGTCAAGCTTGGCAGTCTACTGATCAAAGGTGGTTCTGACCCTCAAACCATGATAGTTCAACCGAATGTCACACGTAAGAAGGTGAGTTCCACTCCAGTGACCCTATGTATGTCTAGGCTCGTAACGTTTAACTAAAGAAGTCTAAGACTCATTAAAATCAGCTCTAACTCACTCACACGCTCCACCGAGGGTGAGTCAAGATAGAGATGCTGGTTTCAAGAGCCTATCCTAGATTAGAGTTCTAACTTAAATTTGAAACTAGGTACTATACTCATACTAGCTCACCTTGGATCCTCACTCGCTCAACTGAGGGTGATCGTCTCAAGGAAACCGTAAGCTAGCATGAGCCCTATGGATGCCTAACAATCATGCTCTAGGAGTTTGGAGGGGGGTTTATATAGTTTTTTTAATGAATTTGGGCCCTTGGATCTAGAGAAATCAACTCTCAACTCTAGGATCACTACTTTCGATTACAACCATTTGATTAATCAGATCAATGGCTTGGAATTGATCTTTCTATCAAATCTAGTGTAAAGGAGTGAAATTTAGGCGCCCTCATTCTCCACCATTGGATCTGGGGATGATCTGGACCGTCGGATCAGTGCTGACATCAATTAGGATAAGATAAGCCACTATTTTTGGAGAAAAGCTCCATTATTGATCTTTGATTGTCAAAAAAATCTTCCTTTATGGAAAAACTCGTGGATCCTCCTTGCTTTAAGCATAAGTGCATCTCCACCCTTGTATATGAGCTCATCTTGATCGTACAACATGGCTCAATCAGCTTTCGCCATGTGGTGGCCCTTCAACCCTTCAATTTGCTTAAACTAGAAAACTGCGGTGATCCTAAAAACTGGACTCTGTACTCTTTGACCCTCCAAATAGGCTTTGATGAAGATGAAACTTTGTAGGACTATGTTTCCAAAGATCTCCTTCAGGAATATGCAAAAAAAACTCCCATCTGAATCTCCCTTATACAAGTTCGACTACATTTGGAAGCTTGCAAGGTGGCATTAAGGTGTCTAGGAAGCTCTGATAGCCTTGAAAATTTGTACAAATATGTAGCCACATATGATCTTTATACATGCCAAACCATATGGCTAACATAAATTTCTATACAAGAATTTGTAGGGTCAAACTAGAAAAATTACATTTTTATAAAATGAACATAGCATATCAATGTGCTACAAAATCCATTTTCTTCTGAAATTTGGGCTATAGACTGCCTTTGACAGTCTTTACAAGTATATGAATTTTCATCTAATTTGGTGACAATGAAATTTTTGCCCTAATTTCCCAACTTTGACCAGCTTTGACCGCTACCATGGACTTTCTTGATTTCTTTGAAACTTTGTATGTGAGCTTCCTTTGACATCCTTGATTCATCCTGGACTTCTCGGGGAATTTCGGATAGCTTCACCAAATATGTTTTTTGTAGGCCTTCACAAGTGAGAGAGGAGAGAAAATCTCGACGACGCCGGCCCAATCTCCATCTGAGTAGAACTTTAGCTCAATATTTGAGGTAAACAAATAAAACAAACCTTCATTCATGGTCCCCTTTAGGTACTTGAGGACTCTCTTGGCCGCTTCCATATGTGGTCTTCTCGGCTTATGCATAAACTGACTCAATATGCTAACACTATAGCATATATCCACCCTTGTGAGTGTTGCATAGTTCAAACTTCCAACCAAGATTTGATAGCTTGTGATGTCTTCAATTGGCTCTCCTTCATAAGCACTAAGCTTATGATTTTGCTCCATAGGTGTACCTGCACACTTGGTACTTTCCATCTTGAACTTGACGAGCATGTCATGCACATACTTCCTTTGCGTGATGTATATACCTGAACCTGTGTAGATTAACTCCAATCCAAGGAAATAAGTGAGTGGTCCGAGGTCACTTATTTTGAGCTCCTCCTTCATTTGAGACTTTACCTATTTTATTCCTTCAAGATCATTGCCTGTGATAATAATATCATCAACATACACACATAAATAGATCACTTCAGATCCATTCCGCTTTATGAACAAAGAGGTATCTGCCTTGCTAGCTTTGAATCCTTGGTCTTGCAAATAAGTCACCAATCTGGAATTCCAATCTCTTGGAGCTTGCTTCAATCCATACAAGGCTTTCTTTAATTTGCATACATAGTTGGGATAATGTACATCCTCATATCCAAGAGGTTGTGCAATATACACTTCCTCTTAAATCCATCCATTCAAGAAAGCATTCTTTACATCAAGTTGATAGAGCTTCCAATTTTTAGATGCAGCAAGACTAATGAGAACCCTAATTGTAGGCATTTTTGCAACAAGAGAGAAAGTCCCCTCATAATCAATGCCATGGGTTTGAGCAAACCCTTTAGCAACTAAGCTTGCTTTGTGTCTATCTATACTTCCATCTGGATTCCTCTTGATTTTGTATATCCATCGAGATCCAATTACCTTCATAGATGGCTTGTTAGGTACAAGCTCCCAAGTGTCATTCTCCTTCAAGGCTTCCATTTCTTCATCCATTGCATCTCTCCAAGCTTTCTTGCTTTGTGCTTCTTCGAATGTGGTAGGTTCTTCATTGGTTGAATTCTTTGCAATGTAGATTGAGTGCTTGGTGACCAAAGAAGTATCATAACCAAACCTCTCTGGTTTCTTCTTCTCACTTGAAGACCTTCTAAGTGGTTGATGTGAGCTCTCGGGTCCATATGTAGCATCCTGCATCTTTGCTTTACCTTTGTTCTTCCATAGCCTTAGTCTTTCCAAGTCTTCTAGGTCAATCTCCGAATCACTTTCTTCAATCTACTTTGGCTCCTTTGGTTGAAGTGATGGAAAATCTTCATCCAAGTCATAAGGCAGCTTCACTTTCCTGTCATCATCAAATCATGATTTGTTCTCATCAAAAATTATATTTGTACTCACAGAAAATCCTTTATTAGTTGGATTGTACAATCTATATCCTTTTTTGTTTTGGTCATAACCAATGAATATGCACTTCTCTGCCTTGGGATCAAATTTCCCTCTTACTTGAGAAGGAATGTGAGCATAGGCTAAGCATCCAAAGATTTTACAATGCTCTAGACTATGTCTTCTTCCATTCCACACTTTATATGGAGTGGTTCCATCTAATGACTTAGATGGAAGTCTATTTATGAGATATGTGGTTGTAGACACAGCCTCTGCCCATAGGTAGTTTGGCAATCCCTTTTCATTGAGCATGGACCTTGCAGCTTCAACAATAGCTCTGTTTCTCCTCTCTGCTACACCATTGAGTTCGGGTGTATACCTTGTAGTGACTTCCCTTTTAATGCCTCTTTCATGCAAGAAGGCATCAAATCCAGAAGAGAAGTATTCTCCTCCACCATCTGATCTGAGTCTTTTCAAAGTCCTACCTGTTTGGTATTCAACAAGAGCAATATACTTCTTAAAGCAATTAAACACTTCATCCTTGTGCTTCATGAAAAACAGAATGGTCTACCTACTACAATCATCTATGAAAGACACATAATATCTTGAGCCTGATATAGATGGCTCCCTACTTGGACCCCACACATCTGTGTGCACTAGATCCAAAGGATTTTGAGACATATATCCTTTCTTATTGAAAGTTTGTCTATGAGCCTTGCCGAGTTGACAAGCTTCACACTTATAAATCATGTGTTGCCTTGTGATATTAGGCAAACCAAGTACACTTTGGTCCCTCCAAATTTGTTTGAGTGTCCTCTCACCAATGTGAGCAAGCCTTTTGTGCCATATCTCTAACTCTGTGAGAGTTTGAGATCCATAGCTAAACAAAGCTATGTTCTTTGTATCTTCCACTTCAAAAGTTAAAAGCCGTGCTGTCTTTTCTCCTTTGGCAATCCTTCTAAAGCCTTGACTTGGGTCTTCAACATATGCTCCAAATCTATTAAATCTAACCTGCAATCCCTTTTCAACAATCTCTCCAACACATTAAATTTTTTGTAATAGTAGGGACATACAAGACTTTGCTTAAGAGGTTCATATCCCCATCTGTGTCTTGACATTACCTATCTTCTCCACTGAGTGCTTTGTGTCATCTCCTGTCTGCACTTCATGCTAGTTATGAGGATCTTCCAAATCATAAAGTAAAGCCACATTTCCTGGTACATGGTTTGAGCATCCCAAATCAATGTAAAAGATGTGATCATCATCCTTACCCTTCTTCACTGATAGATTCCTAATCAATAATGAATCTTCTTGACTTTGGTCCTCTGCATAGTTATTGTAGTCTCTTCTTCCTCGGCCACTTTGATAGTTGTTGTTGTTGTAGTAGTTGGTGTTGTAGCCTCCATTGTATCTACCTCTATTTGATCCATAGCCACCTCTATTGAATCCTCTTCCTCTTGAGTTCCTCGGGTTGCCGAAACATTCTTCAGTAGGATGATTAGATAAGCCACGTATATTGCGAGGTTGAGATGATTGGAATCTCCCCCTCCCTTGCTTTCCACCTCTAGCTCTTCCTCTAGCTCTTCCTCTACCTGCAAAGTTTGCTATTCTTTGACTTGTCCTTGGCCTTAGCTTTATCAAAATATAAGGCACAAGTTTGATTACCTCTTGAGGACTCGCCACCTTTGCTAATCTTTGCTTCATGAGTGAAGAGTTGGCCCATGAGTGTGTTGAGGTCGGGTACATGCATATCCATGTATAAATCCATGGCTGTTGTGAATGACTCCCACTTGTCATCTGCATTGATTCCATTTATGATTTGTCTAATGATTTGTTCCTCTTCAATTACCTCTCCAATGCTTCCAAGTTGGTCGGAAATCTCCATCTTTGTGACATAATCAGTCACACTTTGCTTTGGGCTTTTCTTCATTGTTGTGAACTCCATCCACAATTGGTTCTTCCTTGCTCGAGTGTTGGAGGAGAAGAAAGAAGCAAGTGCATTGTCTCTCTTGATGTCTTGCATCCCTTGACATGAGGTAAAAGAAAATCAGAGATTGGGTTTAGAATATAGGACCTTGCAAGTGCATCCTTCGAACACCAATTTGAAAGTCCTTCCACTTCTTCATGTGATGGTTGCCCTTTGTTCCTCATGGTTGGCATTGCTTCATCTCCGGATATGAATCCATATAGATTCCTCCCTTGAAGGTAAGCCTCCATCCTTAGAGACCATGTCGGGTAGTTGTTTCGATCCAATTTGTCAATTGTTGATGGAAATCCATCTCCCATGTTGCTTGACTATGCTCTGATACCACTATGAAGAGTGATGGTGGATGCAATCCAAAAATGAGTTGTTGTTGCTACAACCGGCTTCACACCAGCCAATTGAGACTTCATAGTTGATTAGTAGACCCTTTGAGCTTCCTAAATCCACCAAAATATCAGCCAAGTACTTTGGAACATGTATCTCAAAAGTTTCACTCAAGACAGACTAGTTGCGAAGTGACTAGCTCCCAAAACTTGCTATTTTTGGACATACACTTGCTAGAAAAATTGAACAGTGCTCTCAATATGGTAGGAATTAGATAAATTCCTTTTGGGCATAGCAAATAGACTTAGCAAGCTTTGCTAATCCAAGTTAAAACACTTCAAATGAGCCACTGACGACTGAGAACAACTTTTAACAAAATCTGGAACCTGCCCGCCATCCTCAGGGCTCTACAAACATAGACTAGTGAGCAGTAAAATTGTGATTTATCCTAGAATACAAATCCAATGACCATGAAAATTTATATGCACAAAGTAGATTTTGAGAGCTATCCAGTTCATATTAAAACACTGAAAATAAATGAGTATATCTTGAGTTATGAGCTTCTGAAGTTACTACTCTGAGTGAGTATAGCAGAGAACAAAACAACACACTTACACACACACACACAAATACACACACACACATAGACACATACACACTTACACACACATATCCACACACATTTACACACACACATACACATACATATAGACACATATATACAGATACACACGTATATACACACATACACACATAGACACACACACACATACACACAAATGGACACATACACACACATATATGCATACACACACATAGAGACATACACACACATAGAGACACATACATACACATACACATACATGCATACATATGGATACATAATGCATATGCATACATACATACTTACATGCATACACACACATACATACACACATGCATACATTTGCATACATAATGCACATGCATATGCATACATACATGCTTACATGCATACGCACACATACACACACTGTTGGTAGCAGTGAGGGCTTCACAAGACAAGGGAGCCGACATAAAGAATCAGAGCAAAGAGAAGGGCCAAGCAGGCAAAGCAGTCATAGAAGATCCGGCAATTAGGCCATGCAATTTTTCCAAGATAACTCCCTTTTAATAGTGATTTTTCACCACTACATGAGCATTGTAAATATCATTTTTGGTATATCATACTCCATTTTGTTCAAGCCGAGGAGTCCTCGAGCTTGAGGAGTATTAGAAGTATTTATGTACCAATTTTTATAATTTTTAGAGCTCATTTGAGTCTCCAAAATAGCATAGGAACCTAATTTTTAACTAGGTTGGACACTAGGTCTGGCTAGGACCACTAGCTAGTCAAAAACTATAAAAGGAGCTAGAGAGTTCATTTTTGGGGGGAACAAATTATAGTTGTGAACTAAGAAGAGCTCTTGTAATTGTCTTTTGATCTTAATCAAAGCTTCCATTGTGTCACTCTTTGTTCTTACCTGTGTGTGCGTGTGTGTATGTGTGTATGTTTGTGCATGCTTGTATGCTTCTCCATCACCACTTGTGCACATCACTTGCTCGAAGTCTTCATACCATCCTCATGTCTCCCCAGATTGACATTAAAGGAGGTGCTAATCACCACTGAACTACACCAAATTTTGGCACCGTTGTGGGGGATTGAACTTTGAGGATGAGTGTGTGATGGTAAGACATAGAGAGTCGATTGCGATTGACAGCCATTTTTGGCCAAATTTTTAGGGTTTTTTAATTTTCAAAATTTTGGCAATTTTGGGCATACATTTCAAGCAATTGGTGCATAGTGAGGCCCCGGAGAAAATAATTTGAAAGATCATATTTGCCTCTTAGCCTATTTTAATCCCAGAACCCTGAACTGTCATAACTTCTTCATATGAACTCCGTTTCTAGTGAAAAGTTAAGGGATCTCTAAGGGAATTTTCATAAAAGCAAATCAAAATTGGGTCTTTATATTACATGAATGGACATGGTTTGTTAAGTCAATTAGATTGACATCTTGAGCTAACTTTGGGACTTTTACAGTTCCATTGAGAGCATCGAAGGGCGTCCAGAGAAATAGCATACTGCAAGCTTGAGAACGGGGTTCTTGAGCACCCAAGAACAAGGGATAAGCAAGTGAGGTTGGATCATTCTCAACTCTCTCTATCAATTCCAAGCTTAGGCTAAGTGCAAGTCGTGCTAGAAGTAAGTCAAGGTGATGATAGGCATCTATCAAGTCAAAGACTACTTAAACACTCAAGTTAAAGCAGAAATATAATCTCTTTGTGATTGATAACTTTAAAGGAAAGAATTTAATGTGGTACGATCAACTTAAAGTGCAGAAATTCACTCAAGTATTCTTGATGACGTGATATTAGACAAGAGCATAAACATGATAACCAACTAAAAAAGAACCAAGTGATTGATAAAAAGTGATCTGCAACGAGGTTGTACTTGGGGTAAAATTGGGGTTGTTCAATCAGGCATATTAACCTTAGATCAGATGACACCTAGGGAGAGATAGACAAAGCCTTAGGTCTTCAGAGACTAGTGTCAATCACACTGCTAGGTCTTGGGCCCAGCAATTGAGCAATTATCCGCACTACCCTAGCTCTGAAACTAGCAAATTAGAGATGTCTTATGGTATGGAGAGACCCACAGGAAGTTCAGGTGTGGCTTACTTAGAGAAACCCAAAGGCCCTTACAAAACTCAACTTGAATACATCAGGACCAACCGATTAGGTGCTCGCATCTATGAGGACGGTCTAAGAAGATATGTTGTCCAGATTAAAAACTCTGATCAACCCCTTGGACTAGAACATCCAGTAGTCAAGTTCGAAAATGGTGTCTGCATTGACAAGGAAGGAACAATGTACGTAGTCACTAACCAACCAGATAGAACAAATTAATTTTGTAATGTGATTCCAGAGACAGACATAGGTGACATATAGCAAGGGAACTTAGGAAGAGAGCCCATAACTCCCCGAGGCAAATCAGTCCTGACTAGAATCATCACTCCAAAGTGGGTTCCCCAGGACAATAAGAGCATAGATCTGCTCTTAAATGGAGAGACCGATGAGGCTTTTTGGAGGTATAAGCCTGACCAACCTAATGAAGTAGGAATGCTCACAATCGATGAGTTTAAAGATCGTGATAGCCCAAGCAAAGTGACCTATTTAGACAATACTTCAGAGAGGATCTTTGTGGTCTTAGAACATGGTAGGCATGCCTAGACTTGGAAGGGTGAATTTGTGTTTCCCCAGCCAAGATCTAGTGTCTCTTATGGTCACAAGGAGCTGGAACATCCCAAGCTCATGGAGCTCAAAGGGACAGGAGTAGAGATAGGGAGGAAGTAAGCTTTGCTAACCCATTGGGAAGAGAAAGAATGAGAACGGAGTTGATGGAATGGAACATGAGAAACATAGAGACCCAAGGAATCAAATAAATGCAGACGAATTCCCTTTGCCAAGGCCTAGAGAACACACTAGAACCTTGAGGCCTACACAATTGGTTAAGTCCATGAAGAATTGCTTCGATGGCACAAGAGACCCATATGACCATGTAGCGGAGTTTAGGCATGTTTTGAGAGCCAAACAAGTTGAAGACTTGTTCACTCAATACAATGCTTTTGGCCTAACTCTCAAGAATACCGCATTGATTTGGTTTCAACCGCTTCACCAGAGTCAATTTAGGAATATAGATCAACTTCTCGAAGCATTCATCATTGAGTTTTCTAAGAGTGGTATTAGGCATAACACATCCTCCCTGATATATAGCTTCAAACAAACACCCCAAGAGACAGTATGGCTCGCAGGGAGGAGGTTTAGACAATACCTAGAGAGATCCCCTATTCCAAAGTTACCCACTCCAGCCAAACAAGTGGCTGCTTTGCAGACTAAACTTCTACATTATGAACGGCAGCCTTCTCTAGTAGTGGAGCCAGAATCTGAAGAGCTAGTCCCAATTCAAGTTGAAGAGACATTTGAGGAACCCTACGAGGCCATGCCTACACCTGGAGGTCGACAAACAGAGGAAGGCATCGATACATTTGAGATTGAAGCTCCATAATGGCTACAGAAGTTAGAAAAAGTTGGCCACACTCATGATGATAGAGTGGCAGTTCAGATACAATCCATGTCTCGTTTGGAAGAACTCATAATCAAATCTGACTATTTCAAGAACTTATCTCATCATCAGTGGATTGGTATGTACAATTCTATGTGTTAATGGCAGATTATAATGCAAAGATCAAGCATCACACCAAGAAGGAGCCAACCTTTGCAATCGAGTTCGCCCCTGAGGACATTCCTGAGAGTGCCACACAGGGCACCATCTTCCATCCTACATGGAGAACCCAATTACTAGAAACCTACCCGAAGATGGTGCACACCTGGAACAACATGCCCTTTTATATCAAGTATAACCCCTACTATTGCCTTGTCTTTCAAGGATGATCATGGCCGGAGTTTTCTAACACAGTAAAGAATGTCAAAGGATGTGACAAGTGGCTCAACTATGTATATCTAGCACCACCATGTGGTCCTGCAATGGTTGCTTATATGATTTCCACCATTGGGCATTGGAGCATTAGGTTCAAGAACGTACTAGATGTAATGGCACAGATGTGCCTCAAAATATTTGAACTCATGCTTGTCATATTCCATACATTCAAAAATGTTAAAGAACCTCACCTCTCGGCCCTAGGTTTTAACGAAGGCAACCTCGATCTAGTATATGATATGAGCACCACGCCATCTGTCAATGTCGTATATGCATGGCATGCTCGTGTCAAATATCTCCCATCATGCTTCAAATAGACATTCGAAGAAATGTTTGTCACAGGGTTCTGGGAATATCACTCAGAAATCTTCATTCCCAGACCCTCCCATCTGTTACACTTATTTGTTGTGGAGCAGGCCCTACACTCAGACAAGCTGTGTATGCCACATCCGGAGGTACCTGGGCCAGTAGATTGGGATGCTTTACTCACAGATCTAGCCAGAGGTTTGAGGCTCGAAGAACATCACTTGGCCACGGATGTGGTCGAATATTACATCAAATGCTCAGCTCAACAAGGGTCTATCAAATATGACAGACGCGAGAGAGGGGGGAGTGTTGATAGCAGTCAAGGCTTCATAAGACAAGGGAGCCAACATAAAGAATTAAAGCAAAGAGAAGGGCCAAGCAGGCAAAGCAGTAATAGAAGATCCGACAATTAGGCCATGCAATTTTTCCAAGATAACTCCCTTTTAATAGTGATTTTTCATCACTACATGAACATTGTAAAACCATTTTTGGTACATTTGACTCGATTTTGTTCAAGCCGAGTAGTCCTCAAGCTTGAGGAGTATTAGAAGTATTTATGTACCAATTTTCATAATTTTTAGAGCTCATTTGAGCCTCCAAAATAGCATAGGAACCTAATTTTCAACTAGGCCAGACACTGGGTCTGGACATGACCACTAGCTAGTCACAAACTATAAAAGAGCTAGAGAGCTCATTTTTGGGGGGGAACAGTAGTTTTGAACTAAGAAGAGCTCTTGTAATTGTCTTTTGATCTTAATCAAACCTTCCATTGTGTCACTCTTTGTTCTTACCTGTGTGTGCATGTGTGTGTATGTGTGTGCATGCTTGTGTGCTTCTCCATCACCACTTGTGCACATCACTTGCTTGAGGTCTTCATACCATCCTCATGTCTCCCCGGATTGACATTAAAGGAGGTGCTACTCACCACCAAGCTACACACACATAGACACATACACACACACATATACACACATATTTACACACACATACACAAACACATATATACACACATAAACAGACACATACATACATAGGCACACACACACATACGCACATAGACACATACACACATAGACACACACACATACACACACACATATACACACACACATACACACACACACACATATACACACACGTACACACATAAACACATACACACTTACACACACACACATACACATGCATATAGACCCATATATACAGATACACATGTATATACACACATAGACACACACATAGACACACACATAGACACACACACACACATACACACACATGGACACATACACACACATAGAGACACATACACATACATGCATACATATGCATACATAATGCATATGCATATGCATAGTATGTACATACATACATACTTACATGCATACACACACACATGCATACATTTGCATACATAATGCACATGCATATGCACACATACATGCTTACATGCATACACACACATATGCAGACATACACACACATACACACACATACACACACACATATATGCACAGATTTACACACACACACATACACATGCATACACAGACACGTATATACACACATAAACATACACACACACATACACACACATATACACACATAAACAGACACATACACACACACATACACACACATATACACACACATATACACATACACACTTACACACACACATACACACACATCCACACATATTTACACACACACATACACATGCATATAGACACATATATACAGATACACACATATATACACACATAGACACACACATAGACACACACATGGACACATACACACACATAGAGAGACATATACACACACATACACATACATGCATACATAATGCATATGCATATGCATACATACATACTTACATGCATACACACACATACACACACATGCATACATTTGCATACATAATGCACATGCATATGCATACACACATAGACACACACACACATAGACACACACATACACACACATATACACACACATACACAATGCATACATACTCATGCATACACATATACATATACATACACCTACATATACATACATACATATACATGCATACATATGTACACATATATATATTGATTTCTAAACCATTCTATTTTATATGTATGGGTATTATGGATCCTAGTAGAGAGAGAAAGGCAAAACTCACTCTCATAAAAAGTCTTATGAGAGCAAGAGTTCTGCCTGATACCTTAGGGATCATCATGCATGAGTACTCAGAGATGCATGATGATGAGCTAGATTTTACGATCCAAATGCTTACCCAGTGATCAAAGGAGGGCTCTTCTGCGGCTCCACATGCAGGAAGAGAACTATCTCCTCATAGGTATGTTTTTTTTTCACAAAATTTTTTTAATGATATTATAACACATATTTTGACACCTATACCACCTCTAGATCATGAGAGCAGAGCACAAGTGCCTATGAGGACATGCATAGGCACCTTAGGGCAGGAGTGCGATATAGAGCTAGAGGGGAGTACAGTGTATATAGGGAATGGATTGGAGTTCAAGAGAAGAATGTGAGCATTATGCCACTCTTACATGTGCCTTGTCCACTTGCAGTGAAAGTAAGTATAAGCTTTACATATAAATTGAAATAAATATCATATGTTTTATTTACATGATTTGTATTATTTTTATAGCAAGCATGATGAGAGGGATAAAAATTACGAACTTAGTTCACTTGAGACAGAGTTTGGGACTGGATGGTTGCATAAGTGGTGTCTAAAAGAGATGCAAACACTTATGGCTCATTGCCATGATAATGCACGGTATGCATTGCTTTTATTTGTTATATTTATATGTGTAACTATATATATATACACACATGATATACACATATATTTACATATATATTTATACACATATTTATATAACCAAACGTACATGCACATCAAGTCACATGCATAGATGTGTATGTGTGTATGTATATATATGTGGATATGAGTATGTGTGTTTATGTATGTATGTATGTATGTCTCTATGTATATGAGAGAGAGAAAAAAGTGAGACTAGAGGTACAAATATACGCATGCACACACATATACATCCATACACACACATACATGCACATTTACACACACATACACATACATGCACATTTACACATACACACACATACATGCACATTTCAACACACACATACATGCACATTTACACATACACACACATACATGCACATTTCAACACACACATACACATGCATGCAGTTACACACATATAATGAATACACACATAGACACATACACATATTCACATACACATACACATACTCACATACACATACACATACTTATATACACATACACATACATAATCATATGTACACACACATAGACTCACATAATCATATTTATGTGCATATATACACATACACATGCAAACACACACACAACACATGCATACACACATATAGATACACATACATACACACATGCATACGCACATATAGACACACATACATATAGTATATATATCTAATTTAATAACTATATATGTGTGTGTGTATATATATATGTGTGTGTGTGTGTATGTATGTATGTATGTATGTATGTATGTATGTATGTATGTATGTATGTATGTATGTATGTATGTATGTATGTATGTATGTATGTATGTATGTATGTATGTATGTATGTATGTATGTATGTATGTATGTATGTATGTATGTATGTATGTATGTATGTATGTATGTATGTATGTATGTATGTATGTATGTATGTATGTATGTATGTATGTATGTATGTATGTATGTATGTATGTATGTATGTATGTATGTATGTATGTATGTATATATATATATATATATATATATATATATATATATATATATATATATATATATATATATATATATATATATCCTAATTCAAAAACCCTATTATAAATATTCTAATTCAGAAATCCTATTTCAAAAAAACTAATTCAGAAACACTAATTTTGATATTAGGGTTTTACAAACCCTAATTTAGAAACCCTAATTTAGTCTTTTAGCCATATGATTCAAGTATATATACACATTACATCTATTCCTCTGACCACCTACTAGAGAGATGTCTCTCCTCCCAACCTTATGCCTCTATATATAGTTACTTGAATCAACGAGGATCATAATATATATAAAGATACATACACGTCATGTAGATACAAGTACATAAATATAAAATGGTGTAGATACATTATGCATCACACATACATGCCTATATGCACACATGTATACATATTGTAAGCCATCGGAAAGGAACTCATATTTCTTGTAATTATATCCTGAAAAGATGCACGCAAGATGAAAAGGCGTAGCGTAACATTGTATCCTTTGACCAGATTAATGAAAGAATCGCATTAAGCAGAAGGTAGACCTGCCGGACTGTTCGTCTGGGTGACGAGGCGGAAGCGAGCGCTATTGCAGAAATCTGTGTAACTGAGTCTGTTTCATTGACTAAGTTAATCATTAAGTGAAGTTAATGAAGTATTAAGTAATTTGATTAATGCGCTAAGTGAAGGAGTGTGCAGTAAACTTTCTGACGTGAAGTGCGTTAACAAACATATTCAAAGTAGTATGGGAAGAGAATACGTTAGCGCTCAGTTCAGTGAAGTCATATAATCTTAATCTGCAGTTTGGGAAAATATAAATAGGGCCTCTATTTACAGACCCCTGACCATCCCAAGAACCCAGAGTGAATTAACCTTAACAATAAAAGGTTATAACATTTAACATTGGCGTCATCTGTGGGAAATGGAGTAGTTGTTTGCAAAGAAGATTAAAGATTGACAAAGAATTCTTTGATATATGCCGGTAACACGCTCCGGTGAATCATACCCCAAATACCGCAGAGATCAACATCCCTGGGCAGTTCCAAACTTATTAGGAACACCCCCTGGTGGTAGAAGTACAGGACAGTTAAGTCCAGTTGCAGAAGGTTCGGTACAGCCAGCCAGCAGTGATTTCGGTGCTAGTTGAGTAGCACATGACGAGATTCTGGTGAATTCCAGTGTGAGTCCGGTACCTTTTGGAGAAAGTACGGTGATTTCTAGTTGTACAGAGATGTAGTGCGGAGTCAGTTCTGCACTATCTGGTCAGAATTTGGTCATTTTCAGTGACATGTTCTCCTTATCGGGTGAGAACGTTTTCAGTGATAGTGTAGCCTGGTCCGGTGAGACTTCGGCGGGTTTCGATGGGAGTTCGATATCACTTGGCAGCAATTCGAAGTTTCTCGGTGAAACTGCAGTGCTGTCTGGTGGACACTTACTGCGTTCACCATTTTTCGGTGCAAGTCTGTCTAATTTCGAAATCAAATTTGAGGAAGGGCTGATAGACTTGGAGTTAAGCAAATGGTTCCACGACATTTTAGGACCAGAAAGTGAGCAAGTTGACCATACAGTTCAGGAAGATCAAGAGATATCTCCCCAAAATTCAGCTAACAACAACACCACCAACAACAGCACCATGAGTGGTTCACAGCAACAACAACAAACACCGCCACAATTGAAACCGCAATTTCAACAGCAACAAGTTATCCCACCATGTCTGGTGCCAGCAGGGGTCATGTATACAAAACTTGGAGGATTTTTGAGGGATGATCTAGATGCGCATGTGTGGACGAGATTAATTATGCAGTTCTGAACTACCCAACAGACCCTGCCTACAAAGCAATTGTGTTCCAGTCCACCCTGGTTAATGAAGAAGCTACACGATGGCTAACCGAATATGATTTGAACCACTTTTGGTAGTATGATGATGTAAAGGATGCCTTTCTACAACGGTTTCAATTAAAGAAGAACCCCGTCGAAATTTTGACTACTTACAGAACAATAGGCAGAAATCACAACAAACTGTCCAGGATTATGCCACGTTATTTCGGACTCATTTACGACAGTTGCCACCAGCACACACTAATTTATTAGATGATGTTATTACACAATGGTTCATCAATGGATTGAAGCCTCAATTGAAGCAGATTATGATCATAAGGTGCGTGGGTGGAATGACTTTGAATGCCGTAATCGCTATGGCGTTACAATTAGAAAACAAAGTGGGTGGATTCACCGAAGACCTAGAGTGGTCGGAAGCGTCCAAGCAATCTAATGATGATCCTTTGAAACAGATATATTGTACCAAATGCAAAAATCCAAGGCATAGCAGCTCAACATGTGCACTGAATCAACTGTATTGTGCCATTTGCCACACAACAGACCACACTACGGAGACTTGCCCGTATAATGCCAAGGTACAGAGCAGAGCAGAGCAGCGATTAATGCCATCATTCAGGAGCACGGACAACCCGCTAGCCATTATGTACCACCACAGATGAGGAACACCCCCTACCAGGGATACAGGAATTATTGAAGATGGCAGACAAATAACTTCGGTCAAGCTCGATGGAATGTAGGGCCGTCAGTAGAAGGTACATCTAATCCAACTCCTAAATGTCATTTCTATGGGGAAATAGGGCATATCCGACGGTTCTGCAAAGATGCAACGGAGTATGACAAAAAGAAAAAGGAACGGCAACATCCGATGGCAAATATGGTGTATATTTCACCGGTAGACACGCAAGCAGTAGTGGTTCAAACACGTTCCAGACAACAATTACAACCAGCTCCAGAGATTTTTGAATCCGGCATTCGTGAACAACAGAAGGTGTTTACAAGAGCAAGCAAGTGGGCAACACAAGAGCAAACTGTATTCTTGGTCCAATTCTAGTGATGCAGCAAAGCATACCACCGGAAGTACCAGAAGGGCGAAATCTAACTCACACAGTACCAGAGTCCACACCAGAGACCGTACCAAAAACAGCCAAAACTGATTTGGTGTGGGATGTTCTGTCCAAGGCATCAATTACATTGCCGTTGGGTCAATTATTAGCTTTGGTCCTTGGAGTCCGACAACAGTTCCAGCAGCAGGTTAGTTCAGGCTCCTCGAGCGCTCCTGCAACAGCCACAATCCAACTGGAATTGGACCCAATGGTGGATCATACAGTACCACTGATTACGGTATGGTACAAAAACCACAAAATTACACATGTCTTAATTGATGGCGGATCGAGTGTTAACATTGCAACAGTAGCCATTTGCAAACAGCTGGGGTGGACGCAAATTGAACCTGCACAATTCTTTGTACATATGGCTGATCAATCTCGAGTCCATCCGGTGGGCTTAGTGCACGATATTCTGATCACTCTATAAGGATCTGTTTTCAAAATGACTTTTGTTGTGCTGGATTTACCCGAATCGAGCCTGGATTACAATCTACTCTTTGGACGTCCTTGGCTAAAACAAGCTAAGGTAGTGCAAGACTGGTCTGCACATGAATTAGTCTTTAAAAATAATCACCGAAAATACGTTGACCCCTTGGACGATATGAAATCGTGTGACTACCATGTGCGACCATGTTTAGTGGAGCCTGTACACATGTTGGATGGTCTCTCCGATGACGAAGAGGAGACTTTCCTGAAGGCTAACAAAGATTTGATTGCACTTGGCACTGTAGATCTACAAACATGGCTGATAACTGGAGTCCGGCAGCCTGTTTGATGGTACCTCTGACAGGCGAGCATGAGTCGAGTACCGAATAGACTTTGGATGAATCGATGCTACAACAATTACTATAGTCCCGGGATGATTTGGAAAGACCCCGACAGTTCTATGTACCAGAAGATCAGCTGACTACCTTCAATTTAGGTGATCAAACCAATCCACGACCTGTCAAAATAAAAGCTAGACTATCTGAAACCTTCCAGGAGCAATTGTTATAGTTGCTACAAGAGTTCGTTGATGTGTTTGCCTGGGATTACAGGGACATGAAGGGGTTAGACCCACGGATTTATCAACACAGAGTGGTGTTGAAACCGGATGCAAGACCCATCAAACAGCCCAGTTATAGGATGAATCCTAACTATGCGGCACAGGTAAAAGCCGAACTTGATCGTTTGTTGAGGTGGGATTTATTATGCCCATTGAGCATGCAGAGTGGATCTCTCCTATTGTTATAGTTCCAAAGAAAAACAAGCAGTTGTGGATATGCATGGACTACCGAAAGCTCAATGCTGCAACCATACCTGATCCATTTCCATTGCCATTCTTGGATACCATGTTAGACGACGTGGTCGATCGGGAGATGTATTCCTTTCTAGATGGATATAGTGGTTACAATCAAGTCAGGATGGCAGAGCAAGATATACCCAAGACAGCATTTATTACCAACTGGGGTGTTTATGCGTGTACCGTAATGTGGTTTGGACTCTGCAATGCTCCTAGTACGTTCCAACACTGCATGCGAGAAACTTTTTCCCCTTATCTCACCACATTTATGAGAGTGTATCTGGATGATTTCTCGTTATTTGGTGATACATCGGTGCACCTGTACAATTTATGGTGTTGCTTTTCAAAGTGTCAGGAATATCGCTTGTGCCTGAATCCGAATAAATCCGTATTCGCTGTTTCTTGTGGCAAGTTGCTTGGACATGTTATCTCCAAACAAGGTATTCAGGTGGATCCAGATAAAGTAAAGGCCGTATTGGAGGTTCCTGCTCCTAAGGCACCTAAAGATGTGATGCAGTTTTTGGGCCAAATCCGGTGGCATGGGCGGCACCTGCATTGGCTTGCTCATCTGGCAATACCACTTAATCGTTTGATCACTAGTAGCCCGCGTCAGATCGAATGGACCGAAGAGTGTCAACTTTCTTTTGACCGACTGAAAACACTATTAACTCAGGCTCCCATTTTACAAGCACCTAATTGGGAATTGCCATTCCATGTCTTTGTGGATGTATCCGACATGCCATTGGAAGTGTGCTCATGCAGCAGACAGATAAATGGTTTCATCCGGTATATTATGCGAGCCGTAGATTGGCCCCGACAGAGCGTAACTATTCAGTTACTGAACGAGAGTGTCTTGGCTTAGTCTATTCTGTGAAAAAATTTCGCCATTATCTGTTGGGCAGACGCTTCACCTTCCATGTAGATCATGCCGCATTGGTGTATCTGGTGCAACAGCAGCATTTGGGAGGATGGTTAGCACGGTGGGTTCTACTGCTTCAAGAATTTGATTACTCCGTCGTACATTGACCAGGGTCAGCACATGCTCTTGCTGACTTTCTTTCTCGACTGGATTCCGGTGAGCCTCCGGAGGGAATTGATGATACAACACCAGCCATCTACACAGCAGAGACCATACCGGATGATCAACAGGAATTACCGGTACCCCCTTCTTACTATGATACCTTGTTTCTGTTCTTGACTAGTGGATGTCCGCCGAGTATGCTTTCTTCAGCTGCTCGATGAAGACTAGCCACGTACAGTCGACGCTTTCGGTTGATTGTCGAATAGTTATATTACATGGATCACTCGGGAGTATTACTCAGATGTGTTCCCCCACATGAATATGCTTCAGTCATTAACATGGCCCATTCTGCCCCAACCGGAGGACATTTTGCGATTGATCTGACTCACCGGAAGATTCTCCAGAGTGGATTGTGGTGGCCCACTATGTATGTGATGTGACCAAGTATATACAATAGTGTGACGAGTGCCAGCATTCTCGACAGCCTTTACAGCGACACTACTTCCCTCTCCAACCCGTTGTACCTCTGGAACCCTTCCGGAAGTGGGGTCTAGATTTCATACGACCAATTAAACCTCCAGCAACCGTTACCCATAACAGATATATTCTGACATGCATAGATTATGCCACTAGATGGGCCGAAGCATGGGCTCTCCGATCAGCCACAATGGCTGTGGTTGTTAAATGCTTAATCAAGGATATCTTTCCACGTTACGGGTTACCCTTGGAGATCGTAACTGGCCAAGGTACACACTTTGCCAATAACTTGATGCAAGTGCTTACGAAATCATCCTAGATTGTGCACAAATTCAGTTCTCCCTATTACCCCCGAGCAAATGGACTTGTTGAGAGTACCAATAAAGCTCTCTTAAAAATCTTGAAGAAACTGGTGTTAGAGTGCCCAGAGTGATGGGACCAATTTCTACCTGTTGTACTATGGCTTATCGTACCACATACAAGGTGGCGACCGGAACAACTCCTTTTAAGTTAGCATATGGATTGGACGCAATTGCACCGATGGAACTGGTGGTTCCCAGTCTGCGTGTGGCCCTTGACCGGAAGCTATTACCAGAAGAATCTTTTCCCTTTCGCCTGGAGGCCTTATGCTCTTTGGATGAACAACGTCTGGAGAGTTTCCTGGTGATGCAGGAAGTGCGGCTGAGACAAGCTAAAACCCATGATTGCTTTCTTAAAACCCCTGTGTTTACGGTCAACCAATTTGGTCCTCTTCTATAATGCTAAGTCTAACAGATCTGCCGGAAATTTAAGTTACGATGGTTCGGCCCATACTGGATTGTTGAACAAGTGGGACCCACAACTTTTCGATTCGCAACTCTAACAGGTGTCCTTCTTCCAAAAGCGATTAATGGCTCCAAGATCCGCCCCCTATCACCCGTCGCCTACCAACTCATGAGGTGCCTTCGGTATTTTTACTCTTTTTCGCTTGTCACTTGATTTTCTTTTCTGCTCCTCGTGTTTCGATTAACCAACTGACCGTAATCTTTCCATTTTCTTATCTAACCATGATTAATAGCCGCCTCTCTATCGTTGCGTCTGTTAATACATGCATGTTGCTATTATGTCAGTATATTTTCAATACTATGTTATGTTTACGATTTTTTGCTGCCTGATTTTTTCAGTGTTCCTACTTAATCTTGTTCTTTTCACTGTTAATCGCTATTGTGTTTGTGTGTTTGTGACCATTGTGTACTCTGTGTCTTTGTTTATCTCTGCCTGCGCCATGGAAGCTCTGGCTAACATAGCAACCTTCAGTGTGGGTCTCACTCCAGATGTGAGTGAGTACTTGCGTGCTCGGGGATTGTTGACCTTCGCTGAATTGCCTTGGCATTCAGTGGAGTGTCATACCTTCCATGCGCAGATCATTTCTGCCATCGCCGTCATGCCTGCTACAGAGCAGTGTTGGCCATTAACATGTTTAAACCCCCATGTTGTAGTTACTCTAAACACCTCAATGCCGTCGCATTAGCCCATCGCAAAGTCAGGTGCATGACTCCAATGCAGTACAAGATGCTGACGTATTCCATGACACCACCACTTCTTTACAGGCCGACTCTGTCCCGCCTTCTCCTAATCCGCAGTCGAACAAGGACATTATTATGGAAGATGTAGCTGAAGTCTCATCGCAGGAGAAATCTCCTCAACCGTATGCTGAGGTTGTGAAGGAGACCGTGGCAGATACCACTGTTCTGGAGTGCCAACCTCCTTCTTCACCAACCACCATTGTCCAAGCAGATGAAGTCACTACCCAAGCAGATGCAGTCACTGTCCAACAGATGCAGTCAAACAAATGACTGGAAATGCAGTGGCAGTTACCAAAGCTGCCTCGTCAGTACCCTCGATTGAGACCAGAATAGTTTTGGTACCAACCGCCCTCATCCCTCTTCCTCCGCCAACTACCATTCCTGATCCTGTTGACGTTCTTATTGGTGCACCTTCCACTGCCATTCGCGAGGCATTAACACATCCGTTATCCTCTCCTGATTACTCTCCACCATCCTCCCCTCATCTGATCTCTGCCTCATCATCATAGCCCCCTCCTTCTCTTCCCCCCCAGCAGTAATGTTCACAGAATTGGCGTCCATGGGCCAACTTCTAATCCAATTTGCCCAGCAATTGCCCATCCAGATGAAGCTGGCAACTCAAAACATTCAACAGGAGTTGCAGAGTAAGGTTGACCTTCTCGAAGCAGATATTGCTCCTCTTTAAGAAGAAGCACTTGCGGTCAAAGCCGAGAATCATGCATTGCATATTCAACTCCAGCAACTCCAAGAACGGTTAGCAGAACAAGACAATATTATTGCTCAACGAGACACCGTACTTGCTGAATTGAATGTGATGAATGTCCTCCTTGATGCTTCCGATGAAGAACTTGTTCAATTAAAACAAATGGTGACTGACAAAGAAGATTCTCGTGTTGCGCTGGGAAATCTGTTGGAGGAGACACGCACAGATCTTGTTGTGATAGAGCAGAAAGGACAGGAAATGGCAAGCCTTGCCATGCAAACTACTGCACAGTTAAAGCAGGTGTCCGAAGACCTTTTTCAGAAGGGTCGTGAATTGGAAGCAGAAATTGGCAAGACTATTCAGTTAAAGAAAGAGATGGAAGCGATGAAACAAGAGCGAGAAGCTTATTATAAGACGATGCAGTTTCAAGCTCAAGAGCTGGAAAGACGAGAAAAGCAATTGGACGTTCAAGCGGACTGGCTCTCGAGAATTGATGCAAAGATAAATGAAATGAAGCTGAGAAGAGATGCTGCCCTCGCCAATGAATTCTACCTTCAAGAAGCATTTTTGCAGACACAAACGGAATCGCTAATGAGTCAAGTTATCGCTGCCAGTTCGGTTCGAACTGATGCCCAACTTATCGAGCCTACCATTTTGAAAGATATGTTAGATTCTTTAAAACGGAAGATTACCCGAACCTTTAAATTAGCTCGAACTCTGTATATCTAGGGCATCATTGATGAGCCTTAATTGTAATTTCCATTTTTGGGTTCGAGTCCACTGTGCGTGCCAGAAAAGGAACTCATATTTCTTGTAATTATATCCTGAAAAGACGCACGCAAGATGAAAAGGCATAGCGTAACATTGTATCCTTTGACCAGATTAATGAAAGAATCACGTTAAGCAGAAGGTAGATCCGCCGGACTATTCGTCTGGGCAAGGAGCCAGAAGCGAGCACTGTTGCAGAAATCTGTGTCACTGAGTTTGTTTCATTGACTAAGTTAATCATTAAGTGAAGTTAATGAAGTATTAAGTAATTTGATTAATGCGCTAAGTGAAGGAGTTTGCAGTAAACTTTCTGACGTGAAGTGCATTAACGAACATATTCAGAGTAGTATGGGAAGAGAATACGTTAGCGCTTAGTTCAGTGAAGTCATATTATCTTAATCTGCAGTTTGGGAAAATACAAATAGGGCCTCTGTTTACAGACCCCTGACCATCCCAAGAACCTAGAGTGAATTAACCTTAACAATAAAAGGTTATAACATTTAACAATATACATGCATACATATTTACATGTACACATTATTCATATACACATACACATATATACATGTAAAAATCACATATACATGCCTACATGCACACATGTATACTTATACATGCATACACAATTATAAACACTTTTGCATATATTACACAAATGCATATGCATATATACATGTGTGCATACTAACACATGTATACATATATCACACACATGCACACACATACATATACATGAAACATATATATGTGCATACTAACACATGTATACATATAATACACATGAATACACACACATGCATACATACATGACAAAAATTTGCACCTCAAAGATAAAGCTATATATAAAATTTTAGGCATATCCCTGAGCTTCATGTTCTAATTTAAAAGAACGTGATTTCATCTCTCTAGTAGGATTCATCGATATTCTAGTTGAATAAAGAAGAATCTATTATATGATATCCATTCAAATGTTTCAAGTTATTAATCGATAACTAGAGTAGGATTTACTTTCTAATCTACTCATATGTTTTCATTATTGCCATCATTTTGATAAAACATGAATACAGTCTCATCTTCATTATCTTTATTGATTTCATTTATTTCTTCTATTGTTAAATCTGTGTTCTCATGAATGACATCATCTATTGATGGACTAATATCGATTTCTAGTAATTCCTCTTCATCATCAGTAGAATCAGCATGTAGAGTATTATCCTCTTCATCAAAAAGATTAGTATCATTATCATGTATAATGATTCTAATTTCTCTTTCAGATGTTGATGTATCAGTATCTAATGGTGAATCATCAATAGGACTTTCTTCAATCCCTCTAACAATAAACTGTTCAAAATCTATCTATCTATCTATCTATCTATCTATCTATCTATCTATCTATCTATCTATCTATCTATCTATCTATCTATCTATCTATCTATCTATCTATCTATCTATCTACAATGACCTACCTCTAGGTTGAACATGAATGACTTGCCACCAAGGATGAGCATCAGGGTTTTTATAAAAAAATGCTTGTTCAATATGCATAGGAAGAATATATGGTTCTCTAGTAGATCGCATTACCTTGGGAGAATCAATTGCCCAAAACCTAGATAATTCATTTCTCAATGTGGAATTACTACCTTTATACTCGGCTCGAAACCAGTCAACCTTCAAAATGACCTATCAAAATATATAAAAACAAAAAACCATTATTAGGTGTGTAGCTCAGTGATGAGTAGCACCTCCTTTAATGTCAATTCGGGAAGACAAGAGGATGGTATGAAGACCTCGAGCAAGTGAAGGCACAAATGTGTGAGTGAGAAGCACACAAACATGCACACACATACACACACGTGCGCACACACAGCAAGAACAAAGAGAGTAAGACAATGGAATCACTTCTATTACCACCAAGTTCTCATACAAGATCAAAACTACAAGAAGCTACCCCAAAATGAGCTCTCTAGCTCTATTTATAGTTTTTGACTAGCTTTGGCCCTGTCCAGACCCAGTGTCCCACTTAGTTAAAAATTAGGTTCCAGGGCTTATTTGAGGGCTCAAACGAGGTCTAAAAAATATGAAAAGTGGTAGGCAATTACTTCTAAAGCTCCTCAAGCTCGAGGACTACTCGGCTTGCACAAACTGGAGCTACAAAAAGGTGAAACGGTATTTACAATGGTTTTTAGTGATGAGAATCACTTTTAAAATGATGTAAGGTTTGGAAAAATTTAATGGGTTGCCTTAGTGCTAGATCTGCATGTATGCATGTACTTGCTTCTTCGCATGTATGATGCCAACACTCTCCCCCCCCTAGCGTCTGTTGTCTCTGACAAACCTTTGCTCCACGGCTTGATCAATGTAGTGCTGGAGGATGCCGGTTGCCAATTCTTGTTCTTTGATCTATAGTCCCCTGATTAGGTCTCGTTGAAGGGCATCCCAATTGACTGCTCCAGGCATGTCAGGTTGTGGCATAGTGTAGAGCTCTGAGTGCATTGTTTGTTCGCATGCGAATAATTGTAGCAGATGGGTTGGGCGTGGCACGAATACTTCTGAGTGTGATTCCCAAAACCCCGTGGTGAACATATCATCAAAGGTTTGCTTATAGCAAGCAGGGAGATATCTAATTCTTGTGAGCCATGCATAAGCAACTTGTATACTTGGGGTGGTGCTCATATCATAAAGTAAGTCATAATTACCGTTTATGAAGCCTGGAATCGGAGGCTGAATGTTACATACATTGTGGAAGGTTTTGAGCACAATTTGCATCATATCCAAGATTTTGAGCATCATCTGGGCCGCTACATCTGGCATTGGGTGAAGGCATGGAATCCAATGTCTGATAGTGGCCATCATGTATGCTATTGTTGGCATGCCTGTTGGGGGTAAAATGGAGGGGTAATTCAGCCACTGTTTGCAATTTGCGTTGTTCTGAACCTTTATAGCAAATTCTTTCCGTGATCTTCTTCTCTGCACTGGCCCAAAGCAAGGGTTATATTTCAAATGCATGGGAGCGTGATCCCATGTTCGTAGAATTTTTGGATAGGTCTCAAGTAATTTTTTCCTCCAGATGGGTTGGAATATGGCCCCTTTTTTGGCTGCCTCTGGAATATCCTCTAGTTCGAACTGTGTTGCGAAGGTGGGGTGCTTGTTGGTTATGCATTTGATCTCAGCATTGTAGTCCGCCAACAGCACAAAGTAGGGCTTAGATTGTAACTCTGAACTGGTTATCAACCGCCTAGGAGCCAAGTGCGTGAAATATTCAGATTTGAGTATGGTCTCCTCAATGGTCAGCATCTGAGTTGCTATGCGCTCTTCGTGAGTGTGGCCCATCTCTTTTACCTGCTTCATCCAAGTAGCAGGGGGTTCTTCGTAAGTGTCCTGTCCCTCGTCACTGATTCTGCCTCCTGGAAGAGGTTGAGGCTCATAATTATCTTCAAATGTATCTTCCACTGGAATGACAATGGCCTCCTCTTCTGTTGGTTGATCGGGTGGAGAGGGGGGTCATTCATATTGTAATAGCTTAATCTTTAATTCTGCAACTTGCTGGCGTAGTTGAAGTACCTCATTGGCCGTTGAAGATTCGAACTCTGGTGAAGTAGCAGAATTGACCATCGCTTTAGATTCTGATGGCTGTGGTGGGGGCACTTGGGATCTCTGTAGTTCCTTTACCTGATCTGCCAACTAGTCGTGTGCTTCCAAGAGGGTCGCATAATCTTCTAACACCTGCTGAATGTGCTATGAGGGAATAGCTTGGAATTTGGCAGGGTCTATAGGTGCCCCTGGGGTGTTTTCAATCGCTGCTTCTAAGTTCTCCTGGTTTTGTTGTTGTAGTCTTCTGTTCTCTTCTTGAGCAGCTGCTAAGTTGCGGTGAAGTAAGGCCATGTTTCTTTGTAGTCTAGCATTGCGGGCTAGCTGGTCTCTGAGTTGTTCTTCCATAGCCTTACCCGCCTCTATATACTTGGCTTCAAGCTCTGCATTCGATTGTTCGAGGGTGGTAACTTCTTGTTGTAATGCTGCATTACTCAATTCCAAGGCATTGACACGTGCCTGGAGATGGGATGACAGAGTACACAGCTCCTTATTGTTTTCTTCCAATAATCTGTATTCTTGTTTAAGCTGGGCGGCCGCTTCGAACATAGTGTCTAGTGCCTCACTAAATGAGGTGGATGCAAGGGTAGAGGTGGAAGATGCAAGGGGTCAGGAAATGGGGAAGGGAAAAGTAGATGTTGTGCCTACAATGATTGGAAATGGTGACGTGAGTGAAGTGAAATGTGATGATGTTGGAACAACAATGGTGGTAGGTGGTCCTGTGGATGGTGAAATGTCCATGGGATCGGACGTGATTGTGTGTGGTGTGAATCGTGAATACTGGAATGGTTGGTGGCATGTTAGTCATGATTTTATTATCCTGGGGAATCCACTCTGGAGTCATGATTCTGGTCAAGATAGATTTACCACGGGGAGTCCTCGGCTCTCCCTGTAAGTTTCCTTGCTCTATGTCACCCATGTCAGTCTCAGCGATCACATTGCCAAACTCGTCTGTCTTGTCTGGGTGATCGGTGACTACATACATAGTCCCCTCTTTATCTAGATATGCTCCATTCTCGAACTTGACTACCAGGTGTTCTAGTCCGTGGGGTTGATCCGGGTTCTTAATCTGGACCACCGATCTTCTCAGGCCGTCTTCGTAGATGCGAGCACCTAGACGATTAGTCCTGATGTATTCCAATTGAGTCTTGTAAGGTCCTTCTGGCTTTTCTAGGTACGCCACCCATGAACTACCTACTGGTCTCTCCATGTTATAGGACATCTCAGAATCACTTGTTTGAGATCTGGGAGTGTATGGGTAATCACTCAACTACTCGGCCCAAGACCTAGCAGTGTGATTGACACTAGCTTGAGAAGATCTGTGGCTTTGTCGGTCTTGGCCTAAGTGTCTGCCTGACCTAAGGTTCATATGCCTGGTTTCTCTACCCCCTTGGTTCCAAGTACACTCTCGTTGCATGTTAATTTGCACCAATCACTTTGTTCTTTTTAGTTGACTATTGTGTTAAGCTCTTGTTTGAAATCACGTTGTCAGGAGTACTTAAGTGAATTTTGCACTTGATAATTTCTCGATTCAAGTTTACTTTTGTTCCTTAGAATTTTCGCACTTAAGCTCTACTTAATGCTTGTACTTTGTTGATTAGTTCTCTTGGACTTGATTAGTGCCTAGCGTTGCTCTAATTAATCACCACACCTAAGTCGTACTAGCCTAAGCTAGGAAATGACAAAGGAGGGTTGAGAGAACTTCCAACCTCAAGCCTCTGGTTGCTCAGACTGCTACACCAGCCCAGGAAGCCTTCTCCCAAGCTTGGTACTCACCCTTGCTAGCTTGCTTTGAATTGCCTGGATTGCGCGCAATGTTCCTGCAAAAGTTCACGAGTTAATATAGCTCCTTTACTATAATGGATTGAAAGACACTCATCAACAATTACAGGCCCCCTTGGAGTAACTCACTGTACCCCCAAAATCTTATGACCACCTAGTACAACCTAAAGGCCAACTTAAAAATACATGTTCTAAAACTCCCCGTATGATTCTTACAAAAACCATTCAAGGCCCACGTAGGATTCTCAACAAGCTTTCCAACGTGACCAAAATCTCATCAATCGGAGTTTGTATGGTGAAGTTATGACCATTCAGGCACTTAGGGGTCAAAACAAGCTCTCAGGGTTCAAGAAATTCCTCCCTGGTTTTTAGGTATTTCACCCACTTCTAAGGCTCTAATATTATCCCAATGTGCCCAAGATTTAATCCCAAAAGTACCTCAGTTCAATCAATTAATTCCCCCTAAAAATTCATGCGTTAAGCCAGTGTATCGCGATAGGTCGAGTCAGTGTGTCGCGATAGGTGGAAGTGTCGCGATAGGTGGAAGTGTCATGATAGGTGGAAGTGTCGTGATAGGTGGAAGTGTCGCGATACCTCGGTGTGTCGTGATACCTCGGTGTGTCGCGATAGGTGGAATGTCACAATAGGTGGAAGTGTTGCGATACCTCGGTGTGTCGCGATACCTTGGTGTGTCGCGATAGGTGGAAGTGTCGCGATAGGTGGAAGTTTCACGATAGGTGGAAGCGTCGCGATAGGTGGAAGTGTCGCGATACCTCGGTGTGTCGTGATAGGTGGAAGTGTCGCGATACCTCGGTGTGTCGCAATAGATCGGGATATGGTGAATTTTTCTGATCTGGCTAGTGATTCTAGGAGCTCTCAGCCTGCGCACTGTCGTGGTGCACTCAGAATCGTGATTGGGTCAACTTTTCGGTGTGTCACGATAGCTCGAGCTCGACGCCTCGGGGCTTGCGCAGAAAGATTCTGTACCTGCTGAGCTTACTGGAGTGGTGATGATGCTGAAACCTACAAGAAACATGCAAAAACACACAAAACAACAATGCACTCTCGCTCTCTCTCAAACTCGCACAAAGCAAATGAGGAGAATGACAAGGAAGAGGGAATATGAAGTGGAGAAGGAGATGGAGATGGAGGTGGAGATGGAGATGGAGATGAAGATGGAGATAGAGAAAAAACAAGAAAATTACCTACTACTTACCATTCCAACACGTCCTCTCTACGTTTTACCATCACACGCTCGTCCTCAAAGGTCGAATCCCCGGCAACGGTGCCAAAATTTGGTGTAGCTCAGTGATGAGTACCACCTCCTTTAATGTCAATCTGGGAAGACATGAGGATGGTATGAAGACCTCGAGCAAGTGAAGGCACAAATGTGTGAGTGAGAAGCACACAAACATGCACACACATACACACACGCGCGCACACATGGCAAGAACAAAGAGAGTAAGACAATTGAATCACTTCTATTACCACCAAGTTCTCATACAAGATCAAAACTACAAGAAGCTACCCCAAAAATGAGCTCTCTAGCTCCTTTTATAGTTTTTGACTAGCTTTGGCCCTGTCCAGACCTAGTGTCCAGCCTAGTTAAAAATTAGGTTCCAGGGCTTATTTGAGGGCTCAAACGAGGTCTAAAAAATATGAAAATTGGTAGGCAATTACTTCTAAAGCTCCTCAAGCTCGAGGACTCCTCGGCTTGCAAAAAATGGAGCTACAAAAAGGTGAAACGGTATTTACAATGGTTTTTAGTGATCAGAATCACTTTTAAAATGATGTAAGGTTTGGAAAAATTTAATGGGTTGCCTTAGTGCTAGATCTGCATGTATGTCTGTACTTGGTTCTTCACATGTATGATGCCAACAAGGTGCTTAAAAAATAATAAACTCTATGTTAGACCGCCAGATGGGAATATGTAATTTTATTTTTCTCATACTCGCACACACCGAAAAGGCGTAGCGAACAGATGTAACTCTTTATTCGTTAATGAAAAGGCAAGCACAGCGTTCGACGAGAGACAGAGGATCGCCAGACTGTCTATCTGGGCGATCGCGCTGGAGCTGTGTATTGCAGATTTGTTCACATGTTGAGTACTGTCGCCTTGTTCTTCAAGTTTCAATGATTAATTATTAACACAGAATGCTACGTTAACATTAATAAGTCTGGGAGAATTCGGCATTGTTAACTCGCGTGTTAACCGTACTGCGTTGTGATAATTTTCGAATTGAAAAAACAATTAATTACTGAGTTGAATGTTAATTTGGGAAAATTAAACAAGGGCTTCTGCACTGTTAGACCCCTATCCATTCCCAAGAACCCAAAAGAGATTAAAAGTAGCTTACGGTAGCGCTTTTAACACTCGCGCCGTCTGTGGGAAAATGGAAACAGATTTGGAATAATCAGTAAGTGAAGAGCAGTATCCAAGGCAAGCAATGGTGAATAGTAACCGCTTGTTGAAGAAGTGATATATGCCGGTTACTCGTTCTCGTGAGTCCTATCCAAAGTATAGGCGAGATCAACATCCTTCGGTAGTCCCAAATTTATTAGGAACACCCTCGGGTGGTAGAAGTATAGGCCAATTAAGTCTAATTCCAGAAGGATTGGAGCCAGTTAGTAGTGATTCCGGTGCTAGTTCGGTAGCACATGACGAGATTCTGGTGAATTCCGATGTAAGTTTGGTACTTTTAGGAGAAGGTACAATGACTTCTAGGTGTACAGAGATGCAGTGCGGAGTTAGTTCGGCACTAACTGGTCATAATTCGACCATTTTCGGTGATAAAGTTGTGTTACCGGGTGATAACGGTTCCAGTGAGAGTGTAACCTGGTCCGGTGAAAGTTCAACAAGTTCCGGTGGAAGTTTGGTGCCATTTGGTGGTAATTTGAAGTTTTTCGGTGACACTACGGTGCTCCCTGGTGGACACTTATTGCGTTCACCCCTTTTCGGTGCAAGCCTACCTAATTTCGACACCAAAGCTGAGGAAAGGTTACTGGATTTGGAGTTAAGTAAATGGTTCGACGACATTTTTGGACCAGAAGGTGAGCAGGCTGACCATACAGATTCGGAAGGTCAAGAGACATCCCCTCAACATTCACATAACCACGACACTACCAACAATAGCACCATGAGTGGCTCATAGCAACAACAACAAACACCACCACAGCCGCAACCGTAGTTTCAGCAGCAACAACAACAGCAGCCACAGCCAATTATTCCACCTCGACTGATTCCAACCGGAGTGACATATACGAAATTTGGTGGATTTCCGAGGGATGATCCCGATGCACATGTTCGTACATTCGATATCAAATATGTAGTGTTGAATCACCAACTAGATCCGGCGTACAAGGCCATCATGTTTCAGGCAACGCTGGTTAATGAAGTAGCAAGATGGATGACAGAATATGATATTAATCATTTCGGTAACTACGATGATGTGAGGGACGCGTTCCTGCAAAGGTTTCATTTGAAGAAGAACCCTGTAGAAATTTTTGACTATTTGCAGAACAATCGACAGAAACCACACCAGAGTGTCTAGGAATATGCAACACTGTTTAGAAAGCATTTGCGGCAGCTGCCACCGGCACATGCCAACCTACCAGATGATGTCATAACACAATGGTTTATCAACGGCTTGAATCCACAGTCAAAAAATTATGATCATTCATTGTGTGGGCGGAATGACATTGGACGTTGTTATTGCAATGGCCTTACAGTTGGAGCACAAGGTTGGAGGTTTTACAGAAGATTTGGAATGGTTGAAAGCAAGTAAGAACGTGGCCGAGGATCCGTCCAAACAAGTGTATTGTACTAAGTGTAAGAATCCCGGTCACACTAGTTCGACATGTGCGCTTAACCAAATGTATTGTGCAATTTATAATACGACGGATCACTCAACAGAAACTTGTGCATATAATGCAAAGGTGCAAGGCAGAATGGCAGTAAACAACATAATACAGGAGTCGAGTCAGCCAGCAACCCATTATGTGCCGCCACAGTTGCGAACCAACCAGCAGCAAGGATATAGGAACTACCGGGGTCAGTTTAATAACAATTTCAATCCAAATCGATGGCAGGTAGGTACATCGGCAGAAGGTACCTCTCTCCCACCCCCCGGATGTCATTTTTGCAGCGAGGTTGGCCATATTCGTAGATTTTGTAAAGAAGCCGCAGAATCCGACAAACGAAAGAAAGAAAGACAAAATCTGATGACAAATATGGTTTATATTTCCCCAGTCGAGTCACAAGCAGCCGTAGTACAGACAAGATCGGGAAAACAATTACAACCAGCAGCTGAGGTTTTCGAGCCCGGAATTCCTGAGCAACAGCGGATGTTTGCAAAGGCTAGTCAATGGAAAACTAAGGAGCCGACTGTGTTCCGTGACCCAGTTCTGGTAACTCAGCCTGCTCTGCCAAATGTAAGACCGCATGCACAAAATTCCGCTCCGCAACGTCAGAATCACAACAGCACAAACAGACCAGGTCTGGGAGATTATATCTAAGGCCTCAATCACACTCCCTCTCGGACAGTTACTCGCTCTAGTTGCTAGTGTAAGACAACAATTCCAACAGCAGGTAAGCCCCGGCTCTTCTTGTACTCCGGCAACTACGACCATACAACCTGAGATGGATCCTATGGTGGATCATACCGTACCGCTGATCACCGTTTGGTATAAAAACCACAAGATCACACAAGTTTTAACTGATGGCAGGTCGGGTGTGAATATTGCAACAGACGCACTCTGTAAGAAACTAGACTAGACCAAAATTGAACCAGTGTAGTTCTTTGTGCGAATGGCGGACCAATCCCTAGTCCATCCGGTGGGACTAGTACGTAATATTCCTATTACTTTGCAGGGAACCACATTTAAAATGACTTTTGTAGTCCTGGAGTTACCAGAATCCAGCCTCGACTACAACTTACTCTTTGGTCGACCATGGCTAAAACAAGCCAAAGTCATACAGGATTGGTCAGCTCAAGAGTTAATTTTCAAAGACAATCACCGCAAATATGTAGTTACATTGGATGCTATGCAACCCTGTGATCTACACGCACGACCATATGTAGCAGAGCCAGTCCATATGTTGGACGGGCTATCTGATGATGAGGAAGAGGCTTTCCTTAAGACAAATAAGGACCTCATCCCATTAGGTACTGTAGACTTACAGTCAATAACTGATAATTGGAGACCGCCAGCTTGTACGGTCGTGCCAATGACCGAAGAAGTAGCAGCAGATGCCGATATAATTATGGATGAATCGACCTTACAACAATTGTTGCAGCCAGTTGATGACTTGGCAAAGCCTCGACAATTTTATGTATTGGAGGATCAATTGGTAACATACAACTTGGGTGACACGGTCAATCCAAGACCAGTTAAAATTAAGGTAGGATTAGCAGACGAATTCCAAGATAATTTGGTACAACTCCTGCGAGAATTCTCAGATGTCTTCGCTTGGGATTATAAGGACATGAAGGGTCTTGACCCACGAATTTATCAACACCGGGTGGTCCTGAAGCCAGATGCGTGGCCCTTCAAGCAAGCCAACTACCGGATGAATCCGCATTATGCAGCCTAGGTAAACGTAGAGCTCAATCGCTTGCTGAAGGTTGGATTCATTGTTCCATTGAACACGCAGAATGGATCTCACCAATAGTGATAGTGCCGAAAAAAAATAAACAGTTACGCATTTGTGTCGATTACTGGAAGCTTAACGCAGCCACCGTACCAGATCCGTTTCCTCTTCCTTTTCTAGATACAATGCTCAATAGGGTAGCAAGTCACGAAATGTATTCTTTTTTGGATGGCTACAGTGGATATAATCAAGTACGGATGACGGAACATGATATACCAAAGACAGCATTCATCACCAACTGGGGCGTTTATGCATGCACCGTAATGTGGTTCGGGTTATGGAATGCCCCAAGTACATTCCAAAGATGTATGCAAGAAGTGTTCTCACTTTATCTCACAACGTTTATGCAAGTATATCTGGATGATTTTTCATTGTTTGGCGACACTTCAGCAGACCTGTATCATTTACGGTGTTGCTTTGAAAAGTATCAGGAGTACCGACTATGTTTGAATCCTACCAAATCAGTTTTTGCGGTCTCTTGTGGAAAGCTGCTCGGTCATATTATCTCTAAACAAGGAATACAGGTCGACCAGGATAAAGTGGCAGCCGTGTTGGAGGCACCGGTCCCAAAGACATAGAAAGAAGTTATGAGGTTCCTTGGCCAGATCCAGTGGCATGGCAGACATTTACGGTGGTTAGCTCATCTAGCAATGCCACTTAACAGACTTATGACCAGTACCCCGAGGAAGTATGAATGGACTAATGAGGTCAAAAGGCATTTGATCATTTGAAGGTCTTATTGACGCAGGCTCCGATCTTGCAACCACCTGATTGGGAACGAACATTCCACGTCTTTGTAGATGCGTCGAACTTAGCGATTGGCAGTGTGTTGATGCAACAAACCGACAAATGGTTCCGGCCTGTGTACTATGCGAGTCACAGACTAGCTCTTGCAGAGAGAAATTACTCTGTGACAGAACACGAGTGTCTTGGTTTGGTCTACTCTATTAAGAAGTTCCGACATTACTTGTTGGGACAAAAATTCACTTTCCATGTGGATCATGCCGCACTCGTGTATTTGGTTCGCCAACAATATTTAGGTGGCAGATTGGCCAGATGGGTTTTACTATTATAGGAGTTTGATTATGAAGTTGTTCACCGAGCAAGTACAGCACATGTCTTGGCGGACTTTTTATCTCGACTAGATTTCGGTGAGTCTCCGATAGGTGTGGATGATATGACGTCGGCTATTTACGTCACCGATACAACTTCTGAAGAATTTGTAGTACCTCCTGTTACTCCTACATACTATGATATATTAATGATTTTTCTCACTGATGGTTGTCTCCCACCTAATATTCCCACTGCTCTGCGTCGGAAAATTGCAGTCTACAGTCGACGATTCCAGTTGATTGTGGGTCAACTGTATTACATAGATTGTACTGGTGTCTTGCTCAGATGTATCCCTCCACATGAATCGGCATCAGTTATTGCCATGGCTCACTCAGCACCCACTGGAGGACACTTCGCCGCTGATCTTACGCACCGAAAAATCTTGCAAAGTGGGCTCTAGTGGCCTACCATGTACAGAGATGTTGTCCAATTGGTGCAGCAGTGTGATGTTTGTCAACAGTCTAGACAGCCCTTGCAGCGCCATTTCTTTCCTCTCCAACCAGTTCTACCATTGGAGCCCTTTCAGAAGTGGGGCTTAGATTTCATCAGTCCAATTACACCCCCAGCTACCCTCACCAGCAATCGATATATTTTGACCTGTACAGATTACGCCACTAGGTGGGAGAAAGCTTGTGCTTTATGTTCTGCCACAGCTGTTTCGGTGGCCAAATGTTTGATGAAGGTTGTCTTCCCTCGATATGGATTACCTCTAGAAATAGTGACGGACCAAGGTACACATTTTGCAAACACCTTAATGCAGGTATTGACTCAGACTTTCCAGATCCTACATAAGTTCAACTCACCTTACTATCCTCGAGCGAACGGTTTGGCTGAGAGATCTTGGAGTGTCCGGAATGATGGGACCAGCTCTTACCTACAATTTTGTGGGCTTACCGGACCACGTACAAAGTGGCTACCGGAGTGACTCCGTTTAAACTCGCTTATGGCCTAGAAGCTATTGCTCCAATGGAAGTAGTGGTGTCGAGCCTACGGGTAGCCTTATCTCAGAAATTGTTGTCAGAAGAATCTTTTCCATTTCGGTTGGATGTGCTCCGATCATTGGATGAACAACGCTGGGAAAGCTTCATGACTCTCCAAGAAGTTCAGCTCCGTCAAGCCCGTACTCATGATCGCTTCCTCAAAACCCGTGTCTTTATGGTTGACCAACTCGTTTTTATTTTATAATGCTAAAGCGAATAGAGCTGCTGGAAAATTTAAGTTACGGTGGTTCTGTCCATACCGGATTGCTGAGCAAGTGGGACCCCCTACTTTTCGGTTGGCCACCTTAATAGGTGTTCTCCTTCCAAAAGTGATTAATGGTTCTAAGCTCCGCCCATATCACTAGTCGTCTAGTAACTCATGAGGAGTACTCAGTCTTTTCCTCTTTTTCGAGTGTCATTTGATTTTTTTTTCGACCCCGCGTTTCGGTTGACCAACTGACCGTAATTTTCCCGCTTTTTGGTATCTAACTATGATTAATTGCCGCCTCTCTGTCATTGCTTTTGGGCATGCATGCATGGCGCACTTATGAATGATATCTCTCCAATACTACGTTATGATTAGGGTTCTTGCCGCCTAATGTTTCCCGTGTTCTTACTTAATCTTGTTCTTTCCACTATTAATCACTATTGTGTTTGTGTGTTTGTGCGCTCTGTGTCCTCTGTGTTTTCATGTTTATTCGTGTGCGCCATGGAAGCTTTGGCTAATCTGGCAACTTTTCGTGCGGGTCTCACTCCCGAAGTGAGTGAGTACTTGCGTACTCGTGGATTACTGGCCTTTGCGAAATTGCCTTGGCATTCTGTGGAGTGTCATCCGTTCCATGCGCAGATTATTTATGCCATCACCGCCATCCCTGCCACAGAGCAGTGTTGGCCAATTATATGTTTAAACCCTCGGGTAGTAATCACTTTAGCCACGTTTGTTGAGGGATTCCGACTCCCCCAGGAAGGATTGGAGAACGGTCCACTCATTCCTCTTGCCACCATGAAAGAAATGTTCCCCTGGAACTCATCTAATGAGTTCGCCATCCTGTGCCGACCTTTTCCAGAAGAATCGTGACTTGGAAGCACAGATAGCTCTGATAATTCAACTCAAGAAACAGTTAGCAGGTATAATGAAAGAGAGGGATGCTTACTACAAAACTATCCAATATCAAGCTCAGGAATTGGAAAGAAGAGAAAAGCAGCTCGGATTTCACGTAGAACAACTGTCTCGCATTGATGCACAGATCGACGATATGAAGTTGGAAAGAGATGCTGCATTAGCCAATGACTTCTATCTGCAGGAAACATTTTTGCAGACGCAGGCAGAACTCCTGATGAGTCAAGTAATTGCTGTTAGTTCGGTTCGGAGTGATGCACAATTGATCAAGCCGGACATTTTGAAGACTATGCTGGATTCCTTAAAACAAAACATCACAAGAACTTTTTTAAACTAGCCCGCTCTCTGTATATACAAGGCATTATTGATGAGCCTTAGTTGTATTTTCATTTTTGGGTTCGAGTCCACCGTGCGTGCCAGTGTTAGGCCGTCGGATGGGAATATGTAATTTTATTTTTCTCATACTCGCACGCACCGACAAGGCATAGAGAATAGATGTCACTCTTTATTCGTTAATGAAAAGGTAAGTACAGCGTTCAGCGAGAGACAGAGGATCGCCAGACTGTCTGTCTGGGTGACCGTGTTGGAGTTGTGTATTGCAGATTTGTTCACATGCTGAGTATGTCGTCTTGTTCTTCATGTTTCAGTGATTAATTATTAACATAGAATGCTACGTTAACATTAATAAGTCTAGGAGAATTTGGCGTTGTTAACTCGCGTGTTAACCGTACTGCGTTGTGATAATTTTCGAATTGAAAAAACAATTAAGTACTGAGTTGAATGTTAATTTGGGAAAATTAAACAAAGGGCCTCTACACTGTCAAACCCCTATCCATTCCTAAGAACTCGAAAAAGATTAAAAGTAGCTTATGGCAGCGCCTTTAACATCTATCATAAAAAATATAAACTCTTTTCTACCTATTTGAATGTACTAAATGATATTTCGTAGATACCAACAATAGTTCCCATGTAACCAAGTTCGCCATCTATAAGGTTTGTGTCTTTTGAGCTAGCACGTGATAGTTGTTTGAAAGAAGCAACAATACTAGAATCCTCTATTTTACGTAAAGAATCAATAGCTTTGATTCTACTATGTTGTCCAAAAGCCCATATATTAGTGAACATTCAAGCCTGCAAAAGAAATTAAATTAGTAAAGAGAAACTAATATACATATATGAAAAAAAAACAAAAATATTATTAAAACAAAATTACCTTTCCTTCACAACCTATCATTAACTCTCTCTGCTCATCTGAGATTCCTTCATTATTTGCGTTGGCTTGTTGCAAACGAGTATATATCCAATCCATGAAAGAAGATATATTTGTAATCTCATTATTATCTAGATTACGTCCATATCTTTTGTTTCTCTGTCTTTTACTTCGGAGATTTTGAAGTTCCTGTTCATACTCGCTAAGGAATGTTTGCATGCATTCGTTATTATATGCTATGAAAGTAGAAACGTCATTTTTTTCTTGAAATATAAATAAAAATGAAACTCCCTTACCTAATAATATCTCGTCTATTATTTTTGAAAAAGACTCGTTGGTCCATGCACGTGGAGCTTCTTCATGAACTCCTTCAAGGTACTCATTAACATAGTACATGCACTCTTCAAGCATCCAACCCTTTGTCATGGACCCTTCTGGCTCCTCTTTGTCGCACATAACCTTTTAATATTCCCATAAATTACTGGACCCAAAACATCCATCGAGTGTTGACAATACCTGCAATCTCTATTTCATCTACAAGGTGGACTAATAAATGAACCTGAATATCAAAAAATGAAGTAGGAAGCTCTTTTTCCATCAAACATAGTAGCTCTTTGCATTCACGTTTCTTTTGTGGGATCGAGTTTTTATCAATCTCTTTTGATGTAATCCACCTATACATATAAAAAAAAGAAGTTAATTCAAAAATAAAAGATATCAAATATTCATATATATTAAATATAAAAGTATTATAATTACCTTATAAGCGATCCAAGACAATAGATCACATCTCGTACTCCTTTCGTTGTACATCCATCAATAACCAAAGGTAAAATATGTTTCAAAAACTTATGCCAATCATGGGTCTTTAACCCAGATAAGCTCTTATCATCCATAGTAAACATGTTCTGGAAAGATCCTTCATATCCTGTAGGAGTCCGAATCAATTGAATCCTATTGTTGATAGTCTGTATCTCTTTTGTCGTAAGTATCCAAGGAGCAGGTGCATAAGTCATTTTTGGTGTTTTAGTCCAAGAAGATGTTGCCATAATGAATAACCAATATTCTTGAATATATGCATACGATCAAGAAAGTGACATACTTTTAACTCTTTCCAATACTCCAAAGAATACCATATTGATATATTCTCTGCGAGTGCCAATGTTCCTTTACCTCTATTCACATTCTCATTATCTTCATCATCATTGAAGATTTCTAATTCTGGATCTATCAAAGATCCATCTGTCCATTTTTTATACCAATCCATAGGCGTCATAGGTTTTGGACACTAACCTATTTCAAGCTTTCCATTAAAATGTATCGCTTCTCTTTTAGATCTTAATGGATGATCATCAAGAAAGAATCATCGATGTCGAAGATAAATATTTTTGTTGAGATTCTTACTATAGATTGATCTCAACCAATCACCACAACATGGACAAGCGTTATAACCCTTAGTAGATATTCTTGCATCATGAAAACGATAAAAATATAATTAGATTAACTCACATTTATTTATATGCATATTGAATAGAAAAATTACATCAATACTTGAACAAACACCATATCCTCGGAAATCGTGAATAGTCCAAGCCACAATACCATGAATCGTAATATATCTTTCATTGATCCTTTTCGATACATCAATGACATTAATACCTCTCCATAACTCTTGAAGATCATCAATGAGAGGAGCATGATATATATTCATATCTTTAACTTGTCTTTTTCCTAGGATTAAAAGTGAAAGCATTAAATGTTCCTTTTTAATGCTAAGATATGGCAGAAGATTGTGGTTTATGACTACCACTGGCCATGTTGACCATTTACTGGATTTCATGGAGAATGGATTAACCCCATCTAATGCAACTCCTAACTTTAGATTCTATGGATTTTGTGCAAAATCAGGCCATGTAGAATCAATATGCTGAAAAGCAACACTATCATGAGGAATTCTGATTATTCCATCAATACTTTTATGGTCATGCCCCCATGTCAAAAGCTTTGATAATTCGGGGCTTTGAAACATATGTCTAATCCATCGAGCCAATGGAAAATGTCTCAATACCTCTTTTGGGATTTTACCTTCTTCGTCCTTATATCGAGTAGATTGACATTTTGGACATGTCAAAGAGTTTGCATATTCACCTCTATAAAAAATACAATTGTTAGGACATGCATGTATACATTGATGATCTATACCAAGATTGTTGATTATCTTCTTCATTTCATCATGTGAGGTAGGAAGAATATTCTGACTTGGTAAAAACTTTTGAGATAATAATTTGTAAGTTCATCATGAAAAAAAGGCATATTAAATATATATATATATATATATATATATATATATATATATATATATATATATATGTGTGTGTGTGTGTGTGTGTGTGTATATATGCATGTGCATGTGTATATGTATGCGTATGTGTATGCATATATGTATGTTTATGTGTGTATATATGTGTATGTATGTATGTGTGGATGTATGTATGAATGTGTATGTATGTATGTGTGGATGTATGTATGAATGTGTATGTATGTATGTGTAACTGTGTATATTTGATTTTGTTTTCAATTTTCTTTTTGTTTATTGTGGTTTGCAGACTTTCATATAGATATCTAGACCACTAAATCGTTTGGCTATCTCCCATTTTATAGTCAATTTACTACCTTCCTTGCTAACTAAGACTTACATATTTGTTTACAAAGATTAAGTATCAGTTAATTATGGAGGTATTAGGTTATTTGGAAAATAAAACAAGCAAATTTATCTCGGAAATTTTGGAAGATGGATGAATACTTTTAAAGAATGGGTGGACAAAAAGCATTTATTCAATGCAAGTTTTATAGTCAATTTACTACCTTCCTTGCTAACTAAGACTTACATGTTTGTTTATAAAGATTAAGTATCAGTTAACTATGGAGGTATTAGGTCATTTGGAAGATAAGACAAGCAAATTTATCTCAAAAATTTTGGAAGATGGATGAATACTTTTAAGGAATGGGTGGACAAAAAGCATTCATTCAATGCAAGTTCTTGCTCTTACCTTAGATAAGGTAAAAAGAAAAACCTACACTGATTGAACGCTTTTTGTCCGCCCATCCTTTTGTTGATATATTTAGGTAGTGATGTGTGTGAACACACTAGGACCGCCGGGGCACTTTTTTCCCTCTTTAGGAGGTTTTTTCCCCCCGGCTTGTATATACGCCTATTGCCCTAATGGGCTACTTATCTTTTGTACATTCTCTAGTAATACATTCACTATTGTGTGTTTGTGCTCCAAGCTTCTTCTTCTTCCTTGTGCTGTTCGCGTGCTTCCGCAGACATCTATCTCCAACAATTGGTATCAGAGGAGGTTGTCGCTTCATCTAGGGCGCCGTCGACACTCCTCCGTTTGTAGTCTCAAAATTGCACGAATTTTGGTGAGCATACTCAGCGTGTTTTTGAGATCAAAACCACTTTGCTCTGTGGTGCCGAAATCGCGATCTGAGCTCGTTTTGGCCTCCGAACGCACTATCATAGTGCTTGTGCAGGCTATTTTGTCTTTTTGTGCCAAAGGTATATACCAGTTTCTATTCGCCAGTTTAAACGTCTCGGAGTCTGCTACAGGTCTAGCAAAACTCGTCTGGGCAGTTCTGTTCAACTTTTTGAGATACAGTCAATTTTCTGCATCAAGGTATTTTAGTCACCGGCCATGGCTAAAAGCAGAGATGTATTCCGTATGTTGGCTTTTGAGGATAAGTTGGATGGTACCAACTACCCATTATGGGCTTATATGATGCGTCATGTATTGGTTGCAAAAGGACTGTGGAACATTGTGCAGGGTGTTGAAAGACGTCCTGTTACACCTGCAACTATAGGTACTGCAAATACAGGTGTTGGAGCTGATGAAGATGGTGTCGAAGATGATATTCTGCAGATTCCTGTTCGTGCTACTGTTTTTGTTGCACCTACTGCAGAGCAAATTTGTTGGGATGGCAGAGATGCCCAGGCACATGTATTGATAGCCTTGTCTGTCAAACGTGCCATTATTCCTCATATTCGCTCTTGCAGAATAGCTAGGGATGCTTGGGATACACTAACCACATTGTACCAAGCTAGGAATGAGGCTCGTGTTGCTTACCTCCGAAAATAGTTGGAGAGTGAGCACATGAATGAAGGTGATTCTATGGACAGTTTCCTAACAAAGATCAAAGATTTGAAGGAACAGTTGATTTCTGCTGATGAGGTTATACCAGATAGCTCACTTGTGCAGACCGTTCTGAATGGTCTTCCTGATTCATATCAGAGTTTTGCTTCTACTCTTCGGTTGATGATGAAAGGCAATCCGAATGCCTTATCATTTGAGGAGTTAGTCTCTGTTCTATTGCAGGAAGATCAGTCTAGGTAGAACAGGTCCATTATGCGTGTTGCAGATCACGCTTTCCTGGCTAGTCAGAAGGGCAAAGGAAAATGGAACTCTTCTACTAGTAAGCAGAAATCTGCAAATGCTGCACATTCGAAGAACCAGGATAAAGATGAGAAGAAATCGGAAAAGCAGAAATTGTTTTGCAAGTAGTGTAAAGGGAATGATCATATCATAAAGAACTGTCCAAAACTGGCTGCAAAAGAGGCAAAGAAGAAAGAGGCTGGAATGGTTGTTGCAGAGGCCTCTACACCAAAAACAGAGTCTACAAATCTTGTGCAGGAAGAAGAATGGGCATTTACTACTGTTTGCAGTTTTGACCCATCTTCTCATGAGCAGTGCATGTCTGCAGTGGACTCAGATGTTTGGTACTTTGACAGTGGGGCGACCAAACATATTACCTCACAGCGCAGTTTCTTCTCTTCACTCGAGCCTGCCCCTACAGGGAATACTGTCACATGCGCCAACAACTCCTCTTATCCTGTTATGGGAGTTGGTAAGATCATTCTGACTACTACTGATGGTAGTTCTTTCACCTTGTCAGATGCTTTATTTGTGCCAGGGATCAAGAAGAATCTGTTATCAGTTTTCGCATTAGCCAAGATTGGCTTGGTTCTGAAATTTGTTGATGACAGATGTACAGTTCATGATCTATCAAATGGCGATGTTATTATTGCTTCTGGCATTTTATGTCGTGGGCTGTATAAGCTCATAGACTATGAAAGATCTGTGAATGATTCGGCATGTGCAGTTCATGATTCTCAGGCTATCTCAGATGCAAAGCTTTGGCATGCACGCTTTGGTCATCTAAATTTTGCTAGTTTGCTACGCCTGTAGAAATTTGATATGGTGTCTTCTTTGCCCAAGCTTGAGGCACCTGGAAAACATGTATGTGAAGGTTGTATTCTGGACAAAATGCAGCGTTCCTCCTTTCCAAAAGATGGATCAGTTCGGGCTACGCAGAAATTGCAGCTTGTACATAGTGATGTCTGTGGTCCTATGCAGACACCTTCTTTTGGAAACTATCTTTACTTCGTGACTTTCATTGATGATTTTTCCAGGCATGCATGGGTATATCCATTGAAGGCAAAGTCCGAAGTGTTTTTGTGCTTCAAACAGTTTTTGGTTTTTGCTAAAAATCTGTCAGCATGTAAAATGGGCACCCTCCGTTCTGATCGAGGGGGGGAATATATGTCTTCTGATTTTAATGCATTTCTAGCTGAACGTGGGATAAAACACCAGTGTATAGTGCCGTATACACCTCAACAGAATGGAGTTGCGGAATCGAAGAACAGGTCACTCATGGAGATGGCGAGGTGTATGGTCAAGAGTCAGGCTTTACCACATAGTTTCTGGCTTGAGGTTGTCATGTGTGCAGCATATGTACTTAATAGGTGTCCCACTAAAGCGCTACAGTCTATCACTCCATATGAGGCTTGGCATGATCGCAAGCCATCTGTTGCTCATCTGCAGGTTTTTGGTTGTTTGGCATATGCACTAGTGCCTAAACAACATCGTAGAAAATTGGATGATAAGGCAATAAAATGTATTTTTGTTGGGTACAGTTCTGAAAGTAAAGGCTATCGTCTGTATCATCCACAGACTAAACGCATTCTGGTTAGCCGTGATGTTGTCTTTGTGGAAGATGCTATTCAGCCATTGCTTTCATGTACTAAGGAGACATCTGTTAGCTCTAAAGACATGTATGATACTTTGATGCCTCTTTTTACAGGTGGACACTCTAGTGCTGGTCCTAATGAGGCAACTTCTCAACCTTTGCAGGTTTCATATGATGATGCAGATCATTCCATTTCTGATGCAGATTTACATGATGCACTTGTTGATGAGAGAGCTGATATTGAGCAGGCAAAAACTATGCCAAAATGGCTGGTGTAGACTTTGCGTGACAGCAAATTAGATGCACCTTTGTCATATCGTACTCGTTCAGGCTCTCATAGTGCCTCCTTTGCATCAGATTGCTATGCTATGGCTGTGTCTAGCCTCTGTGATGAGAATGAGCCTGTTTCTTTTGATGAAGCACAGAATTCAGAAAATTGGATGGCTGCTATGCAATCTGAATATGATGCTATAATGAAGAATGGTACATGGTCTTTATGTGACTTGCCTCCTGGCAAGAAGGCCATTGGCACTAAGTGGGTATACAAGCTGAAGCGTAAACCTGATGGTACACTTGATAGGTATAAGGCTAGGCTTGTTGCAAAGGGTTATGCGCAGGAAAGAGGCATTGATTTTGATGAGACCTTTGCACCTACATGCCGTATGACTACTGTTCGGAGCATTTGTGCACTTGCAACCCATCATGGTTGGAATGTACATCAGTTGGACATTAAAACAACATTTCTGAATGGTGACTTGCATGAAGAAGTGTATGTTTTTCAGCCCCATGGCTTTGTGCAAAAAGGGCATGAAAACCAGGTGTGCAGGTTAAAGAAGGCGTTATATGGTTTAAAGCAAGCACCACGTGCTTGGTATGAGAAGATACATGCCTATCTGATTGCACATGGTTTTGAGAACAGTCCAACTGAAAGCACCTTATATGTTAAGCGTGCTAATGATGTGCTTCTGATCATTGTTGTCTATGTTGATGACATGCTGCTCACTAGTCCTATTGAGAAGCATATTGCTGATTTTAAGGCTGATTTTAAGGCTGATTTGCATGCCTCATTTGAGATGTCTGATTTGGGGCATTTGCATCACTATTTGGGCATTCAGTTTATGCAAGTTGATGGTGAATGGCTTTGTGTCAAACGAAATATATTGACACATTATTGCAGCGTTTTGGCCTTGAAGACTGTAAGCCTATTGCCACTCCTATGGAGATAGGTTTACGATTGAGTCTTCATGATGCTGGAGATGCATTTGATGCTGTTCTCTATCAACAGGCTGTTGGATGCTTGATTTACTTATGCATTACTCGGCCAGATATTCAGTTTGCTGTCTCACAGATGAGCAGGTTTATGCATTGCCTAGGAGTCACGCATTGGAAGGCGGTTAAGCGCATCTTTCGCTACTTGAGTGGTACTCGGCCACTTGGGTTGTTTTATCCCAAGGGGGGACCACTACCGCTAGATTTGCATGCTTTTTCTGACTCAGATTGGGCTGGTTGTTATGACACTCGTGTGTCCACTAGTGGTTTTTGCTTCATGCTTGGTAGCTCATGTATATCTTGGTTGAGCAAGAAGCAGCCTACTGTGGCCACTTCTAGTTGTGAGGCTGAGTATAGGGCAGCTTTCACAGCGACTGTTGAGTGTGTGTGGCTCAGACGCCTTATGGCTGATTTGGGTGTTGGCCAGTCTTTTGCCACCACCATCTTCATTGACAGTCAGAGCGCATTGGCAGTTGCGAGGAACCCTATGTTCCATGCTCGCACTAAGCACATTGAGGTGCATTATCACTATGTCAGGGAGAGGTTCTCTGTTGGGGAGATCAGCTTGGCATATGTGCCCACGCAGGAGAACATTGCAGACCTTTTCACGAAGGCTCTGCCTAGGGAGAAGTTTGAAGCTTTCCACAAAGCTTTGGGCTTACTTCCTTTTGTGGAGTGATTTCCACATAGCTTGGCACTTCCTTATACATGAGTGCCAGCTCCTTGTTCACCGCATCACTCCCAAGGGGGATTTGTTGATATATTTAGGTAGTGATGTGTGTGAACACACTAGGACCACCGGGGCACTTTTTTCCCTCTTTAGGAGGTTTTTTTCCCCCGGCTTGTATATACGCCTATTGCCCTAATGGGCTACTTATCTTTTGTACATTCTCTAGTAATACATTCACTATTGTGTGTTTGTGCTCCAAGCTTCTTCTTCTTCCTTGTGCTGTTTGTGTGCTTCCGCAGACATCTATCTCCAACACCTTTAAAATTATTCTTTCATCCTTCAAAATCTTCGACATAAATTTAGTTCTTCTATTTCTCAAACAACTTAATACCTCCATAGCTAACTCATACTTAATACTTGTATGCAAAGTTCATAAAAGAGTTAGCAGCGCAAGTATTAGGTCGACTAGAATAGGAGAAGCAGATGTGTCAGGAAGATTTTAAAGGCTAGGAAGACAATTCCAAAGGCTAGATGGACAAAATATCTTTATTCGATACATGTATGTATAATTTGACTTTATGTGCATATATGTGTGTGTATGTTTATATGTGTGTATACATTCATGTATATATATGTGTATGTCTATGTATGCATGTATTTATATGTATATATTTATGCATGTATATATATAAATAGATAGAAAATTAAAAGTTACACCTTACTAGTGCCAAAACAGATACATTACTCCATCCAAAACGATTTTGAAGATTGAGAATAAGTAAGCTCGCATTTAGTCGTGTCAAAACGAATTTGTTCATATACATGCTTTAGACATTCCTCTCAAAGATATTTCTCATTTTTAGAAATATCAATGCTCTCATTGTCATTTTGATACCAATCCTCAATAAAATCTGCCATGCCATCATCTTCATCATTTTCGCACAAATCTTGTACTTTATCTTCTTTTGAATATAGGTTTTCAACCTTGCATATTCCACAAGATCACTTTTGTGTAGCCTCCTCATAGCAGATTTTGATAAATGAGGTCTTATTGGCAATTGTGAATGGTGCGGTGGAATATCATCAACATCATACGGTGGAATCTACACACATGAATAGAAATCATTAATATTTCATAAATGAATAAAAAGTAAACTTTAAACATAAAATTAAATATATAAATTATTAAATATGGATAAAAAACTTTCATTTTCTCTCTAGCTAAAAGGTGCTCTTGGAGGTCTATGCCATCCCTAATTCACTAATAATTCATCACAAGCATGTAATGTAGTAATAGCATTGACAACTATGTATCTTGCTACATCTCTACATATGCGCATGTGCATGTGCATGTGTATGTGTGTGTATATGTATGTATGTGCATGTGCATGTGCATGTGCATGTCCATGTGCATGTGAAAGTGTATATGCATATGTATGTGTATGTGCATGTGTATTTGTGTGTATATGTATGTATGTGCATGTGCATGTGTAAGTGTATATGCGTATGTATATGTATGTGCATGTGCATATGTATGTGAGTGTATATTAATGTATGTGCATGTATATGTGTAAGAGTATGTGTATATGTGTGTATGTGCATGTATATGTGTATATGTATGTATGTGCATGTGTGTGTGTATGTGCATGTGTGTGTACGTATGTGCATATATATGTGTATATATGTGAATGTTTGTATATATGTATGTATGTGCATGTGTATATGTATGAAAAATGCATGTGCATGTGGATGCATTTCCATTTGCATCCATGTGTATATGCATGCATGTGAATGTGCATGCATGTGGATGTACATATACATGTATTTAAGTATGTGTTAATGTGTGTATGTGTATGTATATATGCGATGATACATGCATGCAACTCTTTCGTATATATGTGTGTGTATGTGCATGTGTATATGTGTATATGTGTGAATGTGCATCTTCATGTATAAGTGTATATGTGCATATCAATAAGTGTGAGGATGCTAACTAATGAAAATAACACAAATCAAATGATATACAAAGAATGGAAATTGTACTTACAATAGTTAGCCATATTTTTTGAAAGGTAGAAAGAGAGAAATAGAGAAAGAGAGACAATAAGATAGAGATTAGACAAAACAACAATTCAGCAAGCAATTGTTATAGCTCATAAGCGTTCGATCATATGCGTTTAGATGACGATCGAAGAGTTTATTTTTTTCCATCAAAAATCCATCGTGTAACCGATGCTAAAGCGTCAAAAGTCTCTGTCAAAGTAGTGTCGCATATGCGACGATAAAATTAGCGACGAATTAACCGTCACATTTTTCATCACGCCATATGTCAATAAAAACGTCGAATTGTTCGTTGTTTAACCGACGTTTCGTGCTTGATGCTTGTTACAATGCTTTATGCAATTTCATAGCGACAAAATTGTGCCGCATTAATCGTCGCTATGCGCCCGTATTCCTTGTAGTGGATGTATACTCTATGGAGTAATAGTATAAAAAGCAAGTGTAAAGTGCCAAGCTTATAAGCTTGACCGTACCATAATGGAGATAATAAACCATAGAATCTGCTAAAATATAGAACAAAGTCCCATAAAAAATGAATACAAACTCAACTAGAACTAAATGATGGATTTGCCCTCATACCACTCTAGGTCTTCCTAACCTTGAGTGTGCTCACAAGTAGTCGTTTACTCTAAACTAGATTGTGACTTTGCCAATTTATCATCCTAGCTCATATATAAGAATTTCTTGGTAGTAAAATGCAATCTCCACATTTCACCAACAAAGAAGTTTGTGGTTTGTTATCCTTTACCCTTGGACTAAGTTCTATTGGAAGAGCATCTATTGGCAGTACTGCAAACTCTAAAATATTCTCTTCCCTATAGTTTGCACATATGAATACAAAAATCATTCCCTTTGATATTTAGATAATCCCTAAGTACCCATCCTCCTAACTGATGTTTACACATCATGTTCATGATGTAACACCAACTAAGAGTTTGGTACCCCAATAGCTCTCCCGGAAACCCTAAAGAGAAGAGTCATACTCAACTCCCAGTCTCACTAATGTCAATAACTAGATCATCTCATTTAGTCAAGTACCATCACTAGAAATAAATATAATTGCTTCTCTTTAGAGTCTATAGGTGAGACTCAACCTAGCCACCATGATTAACTAATCTCCCTCTTTTCTTTGATAGAAGAGTTCCACTTCTATCTAAAGAACCAAAATGAGAATGTGAAACTCTCTCTGTATCTCTCTCTATAATCTCCTCTAAGGAAAAGAGCTCTATCAGTGGAACCTATTCCATTTTCCCTTTCCCTTTGAAAGAGATTCTCTTGAATCCATTTACTCTACTCATCCAACAATGAGAACATGTACCTAAGTTCTCCATGTTTTTCCTTCCAAAATATTAGAGAATCAAACTCCCATGTGAAGGAAAATCAGACTTAAAAAAGTAGAGTAAATGGTTTCCTTCTAAACTAGACCAGAAGATGTTTTTTAGACACCTCTTCTCTCTAAAAGGAAACATGCTCTATTCTTCTCTTATGAAGAAATGATATTTACTTTTCTGTTTCTCTTTCAAGGAAGAAGAGTTAAAGTGAGATCTCTAAGCTAGAGTGAGATCACTCCTAAATATCCAAGCTATTTTCCTCTTTCTCCTTTCCTTAAAAGAGAAACTTATGAATTCACATGCTCCTTTCTTCCATAACTAATGCATAATCCTTATTACATACATTCGTATGAAGATGAAGAATAAATCTCCCATAACTAATGAAGGTGTATGAAGTGAAGAGTGGAGAAAATAAATTCGTTATAAGGGTCAAAGCCCTCTGCTAAAATGGTCAGCAATGATATGACAAGATACCATAAACACATGTGTATCCATATTAAAAAAGCTATCTTTGCCAAAAATCCCCTATACATGGATCTATACGATTCAATCAAACTAATGGAATTATCCTTCATGAAAACGTCAAAATGAGTGTGATACGAATGGTGATAAAATCACCTATCACATTCTCTACTAGAAGAATAAATCTTCCTTAAACTATGAAGGATAACTCCCAATCCTAAGGAGATGTCTATTAAGAGCTCTCCTCTGATCTAGTGAGATATGCCGCCATGAGTGATGATTCCTTTTCTCCTTGGCTATAGAAGAAGAGTGCTCAAAGGGAAGTCGTTTCCATCGTCCCATACCAGTGGAACCTTCTTCCAAATCATGGTGTTATAACTACACTAAACCGAATATATATTCCACATATATGTAATGGAATATATAGGTGGACTCTAATGAATCCCATATCTTGAATTCATATCAGTGGACTCAACTGAGTCCCATGTCCTCGAACTAGTTAGTTTGGTTCTAGTCAACAAGTGACAATATGTGATAGTGGATATCCCTTTCTTGTTCCAAACTAACGTGTTCCTAGGTACCAAGACAAGGTCTAAGTACCTCTCTGTAGATCCCACCATACATATATGTATTGGGCAACCCAACTATTTCTAACTAAGGGATCTATGCTCTAAGTCATAGAGCTAGTACCATGCCTATGGCCTTCCTAATCATCACTTGAATCACATAAGCACCCGTTGATGCTTTCTCATGAAACCCATCTTTGTGATCCCATCTAATTGGTTTCCTTAGTAGTGTAGCAGAAATGCTTCACTACTTACTCATTGTGCATGAGTGAAACTAGTCACTCTTTGGGTATTCTTCATAATACCCCATAGTCTCTTGATCATACTGTGAGAATGTTGTGAAGATAAGTAAATCTTCACTACATTGGAGATTATCATAAATGTATTTCCCGTGCCTGTATACAACTTCCAATAACCTATAGAATTGCTTGTGCACATTCCTAATGGTGAAGATATATCTCCTTTCCCTTAACAATCCTATGGTCTACATCCATAAGCATTATGTGTAGGGATCCTATTACAAATGAAGTTGCCTTATCTATAATATTGTGATGGTACTAAGTTCATCAAATACATGCTTATAAGCATGTTTACATCTTATTGATGTTTGCAGAGAAGGCATGTTACCATGCCATAACATTCTTACCTAAAGGTAAGTGCATATATAATGCCATGAGGTGGAAAAATTTTTAACAACATTTCCCCAACGAAATGGAGTCCCCAAAAAAAAATGTAACCATAAACTCAAGTATAGGGCCATGCGGGCCAATGGCACATAGGCCATCCAACATAACATAGGGCTTGGAAAGCCCATGGCATGCACACCATATACTCATACATGGACTCCATAATCTACAAAAACATAAAAGAAATGCTAGCAACAATCTCTTTGTTGCATAACCCTGTAGTTCTTGCAACCATCTTTCTTGCAAACAATAAAAAAGTGTACTAACAAGTTGATCCATACTTTTAGAACTAGAAAAATGAACAGATTTGATGTATGCATTCCAATTCATGCATGTACATACAAAACATGCCATAATATAAAGTAAAATGCTTGAAATATAAAGCATAATTGCATGCATCCAATGTTTTTCGATGAGCTCCGGGACCTCTGCACCTTCCTCTTCAAATCCTAACATAAACTTTGAAGTGTTCAAAAACATCAGATCACTTCCCAAAACATAACGCATGGTCAGATGATTACCAAAATAATATAAATTTACCTAGAAAATGCATTTTTAATCCCACTTTAGACTTGAAAAACCTTTAAGGACCTTAAAATAATCATAAAATGAGATATGTATCATGTAAAAGTGGCTCAAAGTGAAATGACTTCAATTGCCTTCCCGGTTTGTAAAATATGGCTCTCAAAAGGTAGTCGCCAAAAATCATTCAAACTTTGAAAACCTACACAAACCTGAAAAAATACATAATATCTAAAATTTATTTTCATAAACTGAAATTAGACCTTGTTCTCTTTGAAAGGAGCCATAGCATGTCCAATTTGGAGTTTTCTAGCCCAAAATATGGCCTCTCCAAGCATGACATGCCAAACTAGTGGACTGGTGGAGGGGCTGGAAAAAGTGTGAAAATGTGATTTTTGGAGTGCCCAAAAGCATTCTTTCCTCAAGCAAATCCTAGAATTTTCTCCATAACCTCAGAGAGTAATATGTGAAAATGCTTGGGCCTATTTTCACATTTCCAAATCCTCCCTTCATGCATGCTAATTTGCTCGCCAAAAGAGGCATAAATCAAGATTTTACTTTCATGCAAAAACTTAAATGGGAGATTTTAACAAGCTTGTAATCCACTCCTAATGTAGGTTTTTCTTTGGATTTTCTCATTCTCCATGGTAATACATACTCCATACTTAATGTATCTATGCACTAATCCATGGGAAGCCTCTTAAATAGTCCCTTTTCTTACTCCCAATAAGTGGAGTTTGGCTAAAACTAGCCCCTGAATTTTTTTCCAAAAAGTACGAAAAGGGGGTTTTTGAGGAAGTAAAATTCCCCCTCAACTTATTATTTTGATGAATCTAATGATTCCATTATGAAGTCCATATACCATACTCTGAGTATATATACTTTTTCCCATCCATCCATAGCTAGTGCACCTCTTTTTCCCTCTTCCAAAATAGGAATTTCTTAGATTCAAGTGCTCAAATTTTTTCTCAAAGAGTGATGGAAGGGGGTTTTGTGGAGCTTCAAACTCCCACCATACTGAGCCAATCTTTAAATTTCTTGATTCTATATGGAATTCCATACAATATACTATATGTATGCATGATTTTTCCTACCAAACTAACAAAAATCTTGCTTCATTTCCCTTTCCCAAAATGGCTAGTTATCAAAAATATCCCGTGAAATTTATGTGATGATCATGAAAGTAGACTATTTTGGAGGTGCTTACAACTTATTCTTTCTCACAATTTGAAATAATCCTTGACTCTAGATGAGAGTATATACTCCATACTCTCCATACACATGATTTCCCTCCAAAAACTTGGCCCCTAAACCCTTCATTGTCCTTCTCTCAAAGTGGAATTTTATCTTTTAGTTCCGAAAAAATAACAAAAAAATTCATACCTGTGCTTGAGATGGTATCTCCTATTCTCTATATTCCACTCCTCCCTTGATCATGTCAACTTTAGCTCAGCACTTGTCTAGGACTCCAAGTGATCGAAACACTTCTCTATAGTACAAAAGACCTGTGTTCAAATCCTCTGACCATCACAAACTCCTTTTCAAACGATCGCTTTCGATTTCCTATCTCATCACTATGGAGCTCTCTTCCAAGTAGCCAAGAAGGATAGCTTAAGGGCTTGCACACCTCTACGTATCCATATGAAACGTTGTGTGTCCAAGCTCACAGGGTCACGGAGCTCTCATTCTCTATTTTTCGGGCCTGTTTTATGTTTGTAGCTAAAATTTGAAGACTAAAAACCAACAAATGGAAGTGGCCAACGTGGGTCGCCCACTCCCTTTCTTCAAAAGGTCGCGGGTTCAATCCTTGTGCCTCCCTTCATCCAAAGCATGCGAAATCGATGAAAACACCTACTTTGATGCCAGTATTAAATCAAACCTTTTGTCATGCTTCCTCCATGAGCTCATGCGCAGATGAAAGTACTACCTGACCTACACACAGAGATGTCTTTTTCGAACCTCCCAGCCGCCGAGTTGATAGCTGCATGGACGGAAGTACTACCCGCCCTACACACAAAGACGTCTTTTTTGAACCTCTCAGCCATCGAGCTATTTCTATGCTATCATGAGAGCGACTACTCATGCATGAGTCTAAATAATGAGATAATCCTCTCTTAAATCCTCTACCATATGACATAGTTCCCTATTGGTGCCATGTGGCATCTGTGCCACATCACGTAAGAGGTGTTCTCACACAACCCCCATGATATGACAACAGAGGTTGCGTGAGGCCACCAAAAAATTGAGAAAATCCACTAAGATGGCCTTCATGAAGAGGCTTTACCGCCAAGGACAAGCAGCTCCACCAACACGGAGCATGAAGCAACCACATGATTACAAAACAACCGTGAGATTGCAAAACCACACAAGCCTCTAAGAAGATAAGATTCTCCCAAGGATCCACTAAAATGCTACCAAAATGGATGAAAACTATGGAAAGAGTTTTATGAACACTGTGAAATGATGAGATCAACCATCGTTTCCACCAAAACGACAACCCAAACGGGAAGAACCACCCGAAACCACCAAGATCCACCAAGGAACACCGAGAAGAGGGTGAGAAAAGAGAGCTAAAAAAAAGGCGGAAGAGTAGAAAAATGAAAATATAACATGTAAAATACTTCACAAATGCCATAAAGATGAACAAAAACTCCTCTTTGTTGATTGAGAACAATCATCACCTCCAAAGGCATCACTACGTACAAAATGACAAGCTCAAATGGTACTTTTGCTTAATCATTTCCAATATGCTCATTAAAATCTATATGCTCATTCACTTGTAACATGTTCATTCACCTCTATCTATCTATCTAGCGTAAGGTGCAATTCAGATTGGGCGGAGTCCCTAGCTACTCACACTCCAATCTTGCTTCTGCACGTGACATGTGCCATTCAGACAAGGTGGAGTCCTTGGGATTTTATAGTGCTAGTTCACAAAACGTTTTCTCTTTCACTGTTCTGACCCCTACCTTTTTATGCCCCGGCTCCCAAGGCATTCTGCTTGTACGCATCATATTTCCAATGAATTTTATATGCTTGTGTTCCGCTGTGTATATGAATGTTTATCCAGAGTCCTCTGAATTTTTGCATTGTTCCGCCAGAAAATGCACGAATTTTCCTCGCATGAATTTTCCTCAATGTTCCGCAGCCCTTCTCTCAAACCACGCTAAGAGAAAGATCCAGCTCCCTTTTTTTTTTTTTAATAAAAGGAAGTTCGGCCTTAGCCTATTCTCCCGGACTTTAATTAAAATAAAGAAGAAAACTTACAAGTGAATGGGACTAGTGCCCATGGGACCCCCCAAATCCCACAATGGAGGGGAGGCATATGGCAAGCTAGGCGGCATTACAAATGAGGTGGATAAATCTATCATCTCCCTCATGTGGGACCCATTTGGGTTTCAACTTGTTGTTTTCGAGGAGATAAATACAGTGATGTCTAAACGGTGGAGATCTCTTATCTCGGGAGATTCTTTTACCTAAAAGAAACAAGGATTTCTCGATCGGCCATTCCTTAGGAGTTTGGCCAAAATTGACAGCACATCGCTCCCTCCAAATCTTCCAAAGAGTCTCACCCCTGATGGCATTCCATAGTCTTGCTGAGCAGCCAACCGCCTCTCCCAACAATGCTTGTTGCCAATTGATTTGGTTCTTAAGTCTCAATACCTGCATCACATGATGCCAGATAACCTGGGACTTGGGGCAATCGAAGAACAAGTGAGCCAAATCTTCGATGCATCGAAGGCAACGCTTACACCATGGTGGTGCAGCACAAATTTTGTTAGCCCTTGCATTGGACCAGATACCTTTATGCAAGATCTGCCACATGAGAACGGACTTTTTTATCTCAATTAGGGGGTGCCAAAGAGACATGAACTTTAGCTCCCATCGAAGTTTGGTCCAAGAAAGGCACCACCTCTTGTTGAGAGTGTGATGAACATCTAAGTTCTCTTTGAAGTTGGGGATTCTGGCAAGTTTCTTACCATTGCTCCATTTTAGGCCCTCCAGGCAAGGAGGATCTTGACCACAGAGAAGGCGGGTAGTTGAGCGGTCCCAGGCTAAACACCTGCCTTGAAGAAGCATCCATTCCTCGAGGGTAACTCTAAGTCTCGGGTCTAAGTCTTCGAACCTAATCCACTGGCTGGTCTCTTGATTCCAGAGTTGTTTCCACTGTTTGAACCCCTTGTTCCATAGACGCTTTGCAGTTTGGAAGTTCCAAGACTCCACCTTCGGAATGCCACCGATCGGGAACCAGATAGAGTCATTTTGTCTTATCCCAGCCGCCCACTTCCACTCCTCATGATTCTGATGAATTGTTTGGCCTTGTTCCAACTCTTCCATAACGAACATACGAGGCTAAAGCCTTTAGGGGACACCGGGTGGGGGGAGAACAGAAGGGTTGGAAGGACGTAAAGATCGAGCTCCTTAAAGACAATCCTCTTACCTGCCTTTAAAGACAATCCTCTTACCTGCCTTTGTGTGATTCATAAGGGAGCGCGCTGCGCCTTTCAAATTCACGTCCGAACTCCAAAGCAGCATTTTCCCGGACGTGACTGCCCGGCCGTCCAAAAGTAAAGAGTATCTTCAAATGTACATTAACACTTCCAAAGAAAGTCTCTTTAGAAAACGTGTTCTTTGGGTCTGGTTTCTTTGTCGGGAGAGCTGCTACCGCGACGAGCATCTGCAGCAGAAGAGACAGACGGCGAGCAGGTTATCGATTTCGGCAGAGCAACAGTAGCACTAACATCATAGAAGGAAATGGATGTTGTAACTTCGAGCCACATAGGCGATAGGCCCATCGAGAAGGTTGTGGTTCATCCTCTTGTTCTGCTAAGCATCGTTGACAACTATAATCGCGTTGCAAAAGAAACTCGCAAACGAGTTGTAGGTGTTCTTCTCGGAGCCGTCTTTCGTGGCCGCGTAGATGTTACCAACAGTTATGCAGGTATGCCCGAACTCGAAATAGAGAGAAAGAGAATTAAGATATAGATTGTGTTTCAGCGTTAAATGTAAATGGTAATGTTAATGAACAATCTATGGTTCTGTCGCCTATCCCTAGGCTGCTTGACAGGACACCGGGAGTCAGTACAGTTTGTGAACATTATCAGATAAATGATAAATCTGTTAAAGTGGAGTTTCCCGGACTTCGTTTTTGTTGTTAAGGAAGTACATTTGCTCTGTATCTACTTTAGTAACGAGCGTTTCTCTTGCGTACTCTCTTTCCTAGTTTTCTCTTACTTGCTCATGTTCAGGTAAGTGTGTTCAGTGTTCCCAATTGTTGTAGAAATCTAGCTGAACTGTGTGCATCTTTTCTGTCAATGTTTTTTTGGAAAATTGGTAATCTGATTCGCGCTTCAAGAATGTTCAATTGCATTTTGCTGCTTTTTGTAAAAAGATTAAATAATTCTGAAGGACTTTTTATGAAAGTTACCAAGTAGTAACTGGATTACGTGCATTGTAAGCTCAACATTAAACTCTTGGCGGTATCATTTTCTTGAAGCTCCTCTCATGAACTAATTCTTTTGGTGCACAGAGGGTCTTTTAAACATCCAATTTCATTTCTTCATTCCTTAGTGCATTAAGGATATTGCAAAGCATATAACATCTGGAAGCCAATGATGGAATCGGATAAATGCATGGTTTTCTCAAAAAGGTTTCTCAAATACTATAAATGCTTAATAAAATACATGTTTTCTTTGCTTGTTGTTTTCCAATTCTTAAGTGGAATGAGTGCCCTTTATATGAGAAGAGATATCATGAAGTTAAAATCCGAGAATAGTAATATATTTATATTATAATAGGATAAGAATCGAGGATTCAATGTCAAACTAAGTAGAAGTTTACATCCTGAGCGAACTAAGGAAAAGTTTGCATCTTGCAATTGTGAATCTTATAACATCAAGGAAACTTTGGTAAAAAAGAGTCTCATGCCATAATCTTAGTGCACTAAGGATATTGCAAAGCATATAACACTTGGAAGCCAATGATAGAATTAGATGAATGACAAGGTTTTCTCAAAAAGGTATGTCAAATACTATATACCTTTTTGCTTTGCTTGTTGTTTTCCAATTCTTCAAGGGATTGAGTGCCCTTTATCTGAGAAGAGATATCATGAAGTTAAAGTTCAAGAATAATAATAGTAATTGTATTCATAGTATAATAGGAAAAATCTCAAGCATTCAATGTCAAAGTAAGTAAAAGTTTACATCCTAATCAAACTAAGGAAAAGTTTGCTTCTTGCAATTGTAAAGCTTATAACATCAAGGAAACTTTGGTAAAAAAGAGACTCATGCTATAATCATTTCATGATTTTTTTTCAAATCCATTAAATTTCCAAGGAAACTTATGTTCACTTTGCATTTAACATGCACAAACTGTTTGGAAGGATATACTAAAAGATTGAGATTGGATAATCCCAAAGATGGACTTATGGAGTAGGTTTTTACACTAAATATCAAAGATTCAAGAAAAAGAGAAACATATATACTTGCAAGGGATGAGATCTAATGTAGAATATGAAAGAGAAGCTCAAGAGCTTTTAGTCGATACTGAATACGTTTAATTTATTCCAAGGAAAGGGCAACTCGTGAGAAGATGTGACCAAGCAATGGAAACTTAGGTTTATGTAGAATATCAAAGAAGGAGACAAAGAATAAGAAGCTGTCCTCGTAAGTATTAAGATTTTTAGAAGTCCTTTCAATTGAAGTGAGCTTTAACCTTAATTTTATGAACAAGTGATTTTTCGGCCATTGGACATGGGTCCACTTTCAACTTGTTCTAGAGATAAAAAAGGAGTGATTATTTAAAAAAAATTATATATATATATATATATATATATATATATATATATATATATATATATATATATATATATATATATATATATATTTATTTGTTTTTTTTTTAAAATTTTAAAATATTGATTATTATCTTTTAGTGTGGTTCATTTTGTATTGGTTTTCTTTCTTGTTTATAGTTTTCATGTCTTATATTGATCTTATTTTTTGTGTAGTCTCTTGCTTTTGTTTGTTGTTTTTTCTTATGTGTATGTGTTTGTGTTCTCTATCTTGGGTTCGTAAGTTTGGATAACTGTGAACTTATGAAGATATATAATGAATAAAAATGCCTCTTGGGGTATTAGAAGCGGGTCAAAAAAGTAATAATAAATATCGAAAGCATTTAGAGAGAGTTATCGTACGGAAGTATTAAACGATACAAAAGGAGGGTCCTTTGGGCCTTTACCCCAACAATCTCTCACTTAAAGGGCAAGGGCGGCTCCTTTAAGCTATGTGACTTCCACCATTTGTATGCATAGTTGATGTAGTGCATTTGATAAGCACTTGGTTAGAGCATATGGTGGATTCTTGGATGTATTGACCTTGATCAATGTGATCTAGCCATCATCAAGCAACTCTTTGATCATAGATAATGCACATCAATGTGTTTTGTGCATACATGGAACATGGCATTCTAAATTAGGCATATCGCATTTTGGCTATTACATCCAATAATAGGTGCTAATCATATGGCTTCTTTGGAAGCCTCTATGGCTAAAAAGTATTTAACCTCTGTAGTAGATAGTGCAACTATTCTTTGAAGTCTACAACACCATTACAGCTCCCCTTCAAGTGTATATAGATAGCCACTTGTGGGTTTTTGTATACGCACACCAATTTTCATGTTCGAGTCACAAAATTCTCTCTATCCGAATGGACATTGTCCATAACATAGGTGTTTAGACTTGGTCCCTTGTAAGCACCTCAAAATAGATTTAACTTCATTGCAATATGTCTTGCCAAGATTAGCCATATACCTATAGAGAACTTTGCTTACAACTCCTATTGCACTGCATTAGCAATGATTGGCCTAGTAGCAACCATTGCTATACTTAAATGAACCACTAGCTGATGCATATGGAACACCTTTCATATGGTGGGCTTCTTCATCACTTTTTGGGCAATCATCCTTGAAAGCTTCACATGTGGCTGCAATGGCACTGGAAGAAGCTCACATCAGCCATGTTAATCTGTCCAACACTTTTTCAATGTACATTTCTTGAAATTGATGCAATGTGCGCTGCTGTCTTTCCCTTTTTAATCTTACACCAAGTATATGCTCAGCTTCCCCAAGGTCTTTCATCAAGAATGCAGTATTTAGATGCTGTTTTAGAGCATTTAAGGTGCTCTTTTGCTTTCAAGCCACCAGCACGGCATCAACATAGAGTAGAAGTATGGTTGGGCTGCCATCTACATCCTTTTTAGTGTATGGACAGTGATCAGCATGGCTTCTTTTGAGCCCATGTTTGAGCAAGAATGCATCAAACTTTTTGTACCATTGTCCTAGAGCTTATTTCAGCCCATACAAACTCCTTTTGAGCTAACATATAAGATGTTTATTTCCAGGAATCACATAACCTTAGGGCTGTTTCATGTAAAGCTTCTCACTCAAATTACCATGCAAGAACGTTGTTTTAACATCCATTTGATACAACTCCAAATCCAAGGCCATAGTGAGAGCAAGTAACACATGCAATGTGGCCATTTTTATGTGAGGAGAGAATACTTCTTGAAAGTTAATGCCCTCCTTTTGGGCATACCCCTTTGCAACCAGCGTTGCTTTGTACTCAAGTTTTTCATCATCTGAATTGATTTTGTAGACCTATTTGTTAGGAATGACTTTCCTATCTTTGGGCAACTCAACTAAATTCAAAGTATCATTGGCATGCAAAGTTGTACTCTCTTCCTGCATTGCAAGATCTCACTTCTTGTGCTTGCACATGGCTTGGCCTCTCTAAATATAAGATGCTCACCCTCATTTGCTAGCATTATATAATGCAAAGAGGGGTCATATCTGTTTACGAGCCTCCTATATCATGTAGATGTCCTCACCCAATGATCAACATTTTTTTGCAATGGATCTACATCAAGAGGAATGACAATATCATTATTATGGGCTGCTGTATATCATTTCCAACTCCTATTTGATTAGTGACCTGGATAAGAAGCCCTACTCAACTTCTCAGTCACCGTCATAGGCTTTAGTGGAACAACTTGGGTAAAATCCTTCAAGTTGGAGATCTCCTCTTGAGGTATGACCTAGTCATCTTGTTCGAGTCACTTTTCCAAGTGACTTATGTGCAATACAAATATTGTGACTCCTCGAGGCAAATCAAGCTCATTGGCTACCCTTCGGTATAGTCCTCTAAGCATCTAGATCCCCTTTTGAGATATCACCGAATTATCTTGTGTAAGGCACTTTGCCAAGTGATTTGTGTGCAATTTAGGAATTGTGAAATCTACTTCATATGACATCTTAGTTACCTTCTATGTGATCGATGCAGGGTCACAATCCTTGAGAGATAAGTCCCTCCACATATCAATTTTGGATCATCTCAAATCTCAGGTTACCCTAAGGTACACACCATGTTGCTCCTCTAGAGATCATGAGGCCAAAGGAGTATGATAACTTGAAAACAACATACTCTAGGTTGTCTTTTGAGAAGGCAACAAAGTACAAGGTCATTTTTCATGCTCTCCCCTCCCCCTCTATGTAGTCTTTGCCTCCGTGTAGAAAACGTGATAGAGAATCCCAAACACCTCTTGTGAGTCTAGTGGCAACTAGGAAGCAACTCATGTGGATCCCTCGACACCAACTCACTAGCCAATGTGAAGTACCACCAAGAGCATGTTGCAAGTGGGGAAGGTTACTCACAAAATCATACCATACATATGAGATATGTCAGGTATACCAATTGCAAGCGCAACAACATGCCACCATGGGCAACATCTCCTAGGTAAATACCTAGGGAGCTACCAACAGTGCTTCGGTACTCCGGGCTACCATCATAGGTAACATCCTCAATATCCGAGTCTACCCTGTTATGCATAGGTATTTAGATGGCCATGCCATCCATGATCACCATGCCTCGGAGAAGCATACAATCATCCTCTGCCAACATAACCTCCACGGTCTCTAGCATGTACTCGGTCCATCCTTTTGGGACAACTCGTACACACAATTTTCCTATATGTAGGAAAGACGTTATGAAGAACATTAACAACTATCCTCTTGTAGTGCATACTAAATAGGCAGTAGTTGCATGAGAAGTTGAGCATCCTTCTCATGAGGTTTCACTCTTGAACTAAGAATTACGACCCTCGCCATGACTTGAGTCAAGCAAAGATGTCTTCAATGGCATCATTACCTTTATAAGGTTAAAAACTATCTCATGGTAGTCCATAGTGGTGTTTGCTCTCCATTATCCATATCTTATACTAGAGACAATATGCATGCACATGCTTTTTTTTTAGCCTCACTAGGCATAGCACCTCCTAGTGAAGGTTTCCATCCTATGCATCGGATTCTTAGCCACTAGATTGAAAGCTCCTAGTGAAGGTCTCCTTCCTATGCATGTACTAGATGCAAAGCTTCACATGACATCACATGCATCTTTATGGATGCCTCTTCCAGAGGTTTCTATTCATACACATAATCCCCATGCCTAGCCTCAATTGGCATGACATTATATGCGTGTCAATGGACACTTTGTATAGAAGGTACTATCTTGCAATCATAGAGTAGTACTGGCTTACTAGGTTCAAGATATAATACACATAGGAATGAGTAAAATGTGTTGGCATAATCTCATCCTAATTTGTACCTACCTTGCCCTAACTTGAAAGAAAATACTTTCCTACCATCTTTCTCTCACAAAAGCTAGTTATGCAAGTTTTAGTGCCCAATGACTATTGGGCTACTAAACCTCTCTTGAACTACCTTATCGTGAAGATGACAATCATATGGTTGTTCCTGTTGGGAAACAATGTCAAAATGCTCAAATTCGCCCAAAAATCCAACCCCCCTAATTTTAATACTTAGTCAAAATTTGGTCAAAGATGATAAAAATTTTTATTGCATGATTGGAAAGTACTCCATGAGAGCTTTCTAATGATATATATCACATTATCATCTTGCATCAAAAAGTCAGCCAAAAGTCAAACCTAAGTACTTTTCATCAGGTTTCAATGAAGGGCTCAGATTTGAAGTACAAAAAGCACATCAAATCAAAATTCAAAAGCTAAAATAACCAATTCAAATTATGAAAAACCCTAAAAGAAGCTGTTGGTGAGAAAATCCCCCCAAAAAAAACTAAGCTTGATTAAAAATCGTATTTGTTTTTCACTTAGCTTTTGAAGCTTTAACGAGTGGATTTTTGCTTAGGGTTCAAAGCTATTAAAGACCATGTTGGGGGCACATTATGCAATCAATTCTCAAGCTATTCAAGCTTATGTGGTGATTGCTCTAGGGTCAAGAGCTAGGACTCTTGGAGGTGTATATGCAAATTTTGAGGAGTTTTGGAAGCTTCCCTTTGTTCTTCTTCACACTTCCAAGCATACCTGCATCAGTGTGCGAATCACATAAAGTGATATGTTTTTTAGGTTCGTACAATTCGGTGCATATCGAATGGGGAGATGCGTTGGACTTTTCCCCATTTTTTTTGGGCCAAAAACCTTCAAGATGTGCAAAACCTACACACGAATGTTTTCACTTGCGTGAGTGTTTTGAGTCCTTGAAGCTTGCTCTCTTGCTACACACACCTTTTGCCTCTTTAGTCTTAACCCGTTTGCTCCATAGTGCACACACCCTTGCCCCTTGCTCCCTTGCTCCACACACACTCTTGCTCCACATCTCCTTGTGCTCCACACACCCTCTTGCTCCACACACCGTGTTCCTTGCTCGAGTCTTGTGCTTCATGTTGGAAGTCAATGTACATATGGTCCACATTCCAGCTATTCTACATTTTGGACTTAGCATATTTTGTACAGTTTGGGTAAAATATTTTTAGGCTAGATAGATAGAGCTTGGCAAGAGCTATCTAGTAATATGCTTCATTTTTTCATCAGAAGTTAGATCAGGGAGATAATCCAAACCCTAATTTAGCCCAAAATGGAGGAAAAACAGTTCATGAGGTCCAAACTTTAAAAAGTTAAGTCATATGATAAATTTGTCCAAAAGCAAGTAGTTTTAGCGATCCAATTTAAAAATAAAGCTAAATTAAAGTCGATCGCTAATTTTCATCAAAAAGCAAAAACCAATCGCTATTTTTTGCGATGAAGGCTCTTATGACTTGGGAAGTGATTTTTTTGTAAAAAACTACGATGGAGCTTTATTGGGAGGCTACAATACTATATAAGGAGCATAAGACACACTCTTGGACACAATTCACAAGCCAGCTCTTGGAGTTTTGAAGCTTTGGAGGTGCAGTTTTGGTGAAGGAGAGGCTACTCTCTTGGAGCAAGAGGTCTTCTACAAGCTGGAGGAAGCTATCTTTTGTAACTTGGCCTTATATTCTGTTTTTAGGGTTTCTGTACCCTAATTTCAGAATTAGGCTTGCTGATTTTCAGATTTGTTGCACTATCTTGTGAGAATTAGGTTGCGTCATTGCTCAATTACTTCACACACACTCATATTATAACAACATAATCTGAATTTTGTATCATCTTCTTGGCTATTCTTCCATTAGTGAGTGCACCACATCATATGGTTGAGTAGTACTCCCATGTTGTAATTTGGACATCTATTTTTTAGTGAGTAAGCATCCAGCTTACGTTCCCTATCCTTGTCTGAAGATCTCTTTCTTTCTATCTCTCACATATCATCTTGTTTAATTAAGTGTGTATGCTCAAAAGGTTTTTAGTTTGGAACGATCCTGGGGCCCCGAATTCCAACACTTGGTATCAGAGCATAATTGACGTACACACTTAGTTAAGATGAGTGACATTAGAATTGAGATTGAGGACAAGTTGGATGGATCTTCTAATTATCCCATGTGGAGTTTCATGATGATGAATTTGTTAGTGACAAAGGATTTATGGAGTATCATCAATGGATCCTTAACAAGACCATGACGAGAAGGCGAAGAAGGGGCCACAACAGCTTTAAGAGGTATTGGAGTTACTATCACAGAACCAACTGAAGAAGAGGTAACCACTTCTACATCCAGAGTCACAGGTAGATCTTTACCTACAGCTCCTCCTATTGAAGATCAGGCAAGATGGGATGCCAGAGATGCTTTAGCACTTTCATTCATAGCAATGAGTGTCAAAAAGCATATTCTACCACAGATCAGATCTTGCAGAAGTTCTTGACAAGCTTGGTTAAAACTTGAGAATCTTTTTCAAAGCAGAAATCCTGCTAGGAAAGCTCACTTGAGGAGACTAGTAGCAAATACAAGGATGAAGGCTGGTGAGTCAATTCAAACCCACATTACGAGACTCGTTGACTTGAGAGATCAACTTCTAAATGTAGGAGTTGAGATATCTGATGAAGAAATGGTAAATACGCCGATTAATTCACTTCCTATCTCATATCGGTCTTTCATAACCACTCTTACCCTTACCACAAGAGATAGAGAGGTTACATTTGAAGAGTTAGAGTTCTTGTTACTTCAAGATGAAGATAAGTTGAAGGGAATGGAAGAGAATGAAGAAGCACTTTTATCTTCATCAAAGGGTAAAAAGAAGAAGAAAGAGAAGGAGGAAAAACAATCCAAGATGGAAAGTAAGTCCCTTTCACCTTCTACTAGTCCCTTTCACCTTCTATTTCAGATTTTGTTTCTACTACATCTAAAGAGAAGTCTTCTAAGAAGAAGGAAGTAATATGTTATTACTACAAGAAACCTGGACATTTTAAGTCAGCATGTTATAAAAGAAAAAGGCATCAGGTAATGTTGAAGAAGATGATAAAAAAGGGAAATCTCTAGGTGATTCTTATGCCTGTATCACCATTGAGGAAGTATCTTTTGATCAGGCAACTTTACAAGTTCTTTAAGCAAGTCCTTGGATATTTGACTCAGGTGCTACAAAGCATATGACAGGTTGCATAGATGTGTTTTCTTCCCTTTCCTATTCTACAGGTAGAAGAGTTACTATTGCAGATGGCAATGATTTGGATGTTGTGGGAATAGGTACATAAAGTCAAGAGAAGGTGGTAATTTTCAGATTTCAAATGTTCTATATGTACCTGAAATGAAGAAGAATCTGCTATCTATATCTGCATTTTTAGGAGATGGTTTTAAAGTTGTATTTGAGAGAGATCTTTGTAAGATCTTGTCACACAAAAAAGATAAGTGTATTTTGCAAGGTGAGCATAGAGGAGGGATCTTTGTTTTGTCAAAAATCAGTCAGGCATATGCGGTCAAATCTTCGTCACCGATGGAAGATATGAAGCTATGGCATGAAAGATTTGGACATATTAGTTTTGGAGCTCTCAAGAGTATCAAAGACAGAGGTATGGTTGAGAGTTTACCCTCATTCAAGCTACTAGATGATTCAGATATATGTGAAGGTTGTCTTGAATGTAAGATGCATAAACTACCTTTCAAGAAACATGGTCATATTACAGCTACCAGGAAATTGCTGATTATTCATTCAGATGTGAATGGACCTATGAGAGCAGACTCTATTCAGGGTTTCAGGTATTTTGTTCTATTTGTTGATGATTTTACCCTCGAGCTATGAGGCATGTAAGTATCCATGTAGCGTGGTCGCTAGATGAAACCGTCTCGTAGTATGTCTAAGAACTGTTTCCCGCGAAATAGTCACGAGATCATACGTACCTGTGGCCTCTCGATCGTACTCCATTGGGTGACTGTGAGGCATGGGGCCCAAACTTTTGCAACATACATCATAGCTGGTCTGACCGGTGTGTCAAATAGCCACCCCTTCGTGCGGGGCTCCTGGAAGTGTGCCTGGTGACATCTCTGCTCTAACATGGCTAAAGCTGCATATCCTCGTGTGAGTCCATCGGTGGCTTCCTGTCTCATACTGAAGGTGCTGGGTAAGCTCGTGAACGTGACTCCGAGGTAGACATAGGAAGTGACCACCTCAATCTCTCCACCGCTAGCTCTGAATCCTTCTCCATTCCTCACCATGGGCGAGGTGTGGAAGATCATGACCTTGGTCTTGCCAAGGTTTACTGTCAAGCCCCTCTGTGTACAAAACTCATCCAGGGCATCCAAGTGGCACTGTAGTCCCTCGGGTGACTCTGAAATCAGTACAATGTCATCGGCATATAATAAAATGTGGACATGTGTACCTGCGAGCATAGTACAAGAAGAGGTTTAAAACCGAGATTTAAATCGAGGTTTAAATCGTTTAAATCGTAGAGGTTTTTAAATTCGAAAATAAAAATCGGGGTTTTTATTCACTGTGAGAGATTTTTATATTTTGAAACATAAATGTATCATAGTTACCAGCACGACTAGAAACGTTCGGTTCGGACCGGCTGGAAACGGAGTTTCGGAGTTTCCAAAAATTTGGAAACGGTAGGAAACGGGAAACGGATATATATATATATATATATATATATATATATATATATATATATACATACATACATACATACACACATATATATATATATATATATATATATATATATATATATATATATATATATATATATATATATATATATATATATATATATATATATATATATATATATATATATATATAGTGTTTATGTGTGTGACATGGTGTGTCCGTGTGCACATTGTGTGTGTATTACAGTTCATTGACAAATTAGTAATTACTAATTACTAATTACAATATCCATAATCCATCGAACATTCAAGGCTTAAGCTTTAAATTTCAAACCAAGAATTAAAAAGTTAAATACTTAAGCTCATAGATCCTTTTAATTTCAAATTTTAGTCAAACTTTTAATTTGAAACTTCAAACTAATTTCTAAAGTCTACTAGAAACACCAAATTCCAACAATCAGATATATCATATTAGAAGTTAGAACATAATGAAACATCAACTGTCAACATGATAATCAACCATCAATGTCATCCATGTAACATGATACTACTAACACGAAACATCATACATCATCCATCATCCATGTGGCATCAAACCAAAATGATCTACAAAAGTAGTAAGTACAATGTCAATGTCAAATCATGAATCTATGATCCATCCAAAAAAGTAAATACACACTGAACTACTGAGAATCAGCTCCATGGCCATCACTATCATCATCATATAATGGCTCATCATCTGACTGATCATCTCCAATATCTGAGGATGCCGCTGAAGAAGAGGATGATGAATCATCATGCTCAGTCACTCTCTCCCTCTGCTGCACATAGGCTGATGACGATGGATCTCCTCGTCGGCGAGATCGTGTATCATGCACAAACTGGAATGACTCCTCATAGAGTAGTGCATAAATATCCCTCTCCTCTGTGGGAATGTCTGGTATACTAAGTGTCTGATCAATGTTGATTGTATCAACATTGACCTCCATAGGATCAGGAGAATGGGATATTTTTTCCAACAATGCCAAATTTGCATTGCAAAACACCAAATCCTCAAGCTGTCGTGTAGTGAGTTTGTTCCTCTTTTTTGTATGAAAGAGGGACCATGTACTCCAATTCCTTTCACAAGGTCCTGCACCACAATCTTGTGAAAGAACTCAGAGAGCTAGCTGTTTCTGTCATAATTTACAAAAAGAAGAAAACATAATGTAAGTATATGATTCATGAAGAATTGAAATTTGAAAATATTAAAATGGTAAGTTGATAGTTGTCACTAAGGAAACAAGACCATTACCAAAATAGGTGTTTTATCACCATATTTTTCCCACCACGAAACCGGTCTCAACTGAGACTCGCGTAAAAGTGCAGTGGCCTTTCCAAATTTGCCACGATGGTTCCTATACACCAGCATCTCATCCTCAATGCGAGTTTGCATGTCGATATCCCCATCTATCATGATTCATTATCCATGAATAAAAAGTCAATAATCATGAATCATGATTCATTCATAAATTATGATTCATAAATTATGATTCATAATACCTGTCCAACGCTCAACATACTCCTCAAAACCACTATCCAACTCATCGTTTCCAAGCTGATGAGGACCACGCCATAGAGGATGCAATATATGTGCCACTGCATGAATTGGTTTATGGAACCAATTCCAACGTGCATTCCACACATCTCGAATACTCTCTATCCTGCAAAATTCATAATGCAACAAGAAATCCTTATTAGAGGAAAAAATCAAATAAATCTCCATTCATGAATGATGGATCAAATTCAAATAAAAGGCTTTAAGCAAGTTAAAATTTACAAATTAAGAAGTTAGAACTTACTTCTCAGGAGCCAAGTATGTGTTCTTACTCAAGGACTCTCCTATTTTGTCCATATACTCATATAAGAGTCCAAGAGTACTCCCTTGCATATCCGTAATGCGTAATACTATGTAGATTGGTTGCAATGTCTTTACCAAAGCTTCTGCACTAAGCCATCAATCTTCATCTAAAATGTTTCTTCTAAAATCCATGAACTTTGGTGTGGTGCTCTTATCCCATCTTATCCACTCCTCAGAACTGATGGTACGTATCAAATTGGGTCGTACACGAATAAGACGCTCCAAGACAATGAACATATATGCAAATCGTGTTGCAGGTGGCTTCAAAATCTCCAAAGTGCTATTAGCACGATACATAGAAAGAAGCTTTGGTCTTTTGGTAACCATCTTCACAATACTCTTTGCCCGTTTGAAGATGATACATACCCACTCAATTTTGCCTATATCTTCCATGAGAAGATCTAGACAGTGTGATGCACATGGGGTCCAAACGATCTTTTTGTACTCATCCTGCAAAATGTTCCCCATAGAGACACAATTACTCCCATTATCTGTAATCACTTGGACCACATTTTCTGGTCCAATCTCCTCAATCACCTTTTTTATGTGAGTGTATAAAAATGCACCTGTAAAATACCAAAGTATGAAGTTACCAAAAGATGCATCATACATGTGACATGTCACATGAATCATGATACAAGATTCATAAAAGAATGAAAGTATGGAATTTATAATTAAATATTACCTGTGACAGTGAGACCAGCTGCAGAAGCATCAATAGCTCTCCAAAACATTGTTCCCATGCATGAAGAGATAAGAACATTATATACGCTTCTTTTTCGGATGTCTGACCATCCATCACATAAAATACTGCATCCATATTTTTTCCATGCATCTTGCAAGTAATCAAGCTGTCCCATAATGCATGCTTTTTCTCTTTTCAATTCTGTAGTGCGAAGGGTTTCCCCCGATGGACCCTCCCACTCATAGCCAATGCGGGATGTGGCTTTGATAAATCTCTTCCATTGTGCGGTCCTTGCAACATTAAAAGGAATGGCACATCGTATGAATAATCGCCTCATTTCCTTTGTTGCCTCTTTTATATGCACTTTTTGCATACTAGCTTTTAAGCTAGCTGCCCCAAGTGATCCTTTCTTACATACATTTGGACCCTTTGGCAAAGGAGTCCGTATGGCACTTGGTCCTTCACTAGTTCCCTCTTCACTACGCTGTCTTTTTGTCATAGAAACATTAGAGCTACAAGGCATTGTTGATGGCATAGAGTCCCCTACTTCTTGGGACTCATCACGATCAATAGACTCATGGATTCCTAGTCTCATCTTTCTCCATCCTTGGAGAGTAGCAAAGACATCATCTGGGACAGCCATGCAAGGTGCAATGTCTTTGCATACCACTTTTGCAAGGTGGTCTTTCACCCTCGTGACTGATCCGGTCTTCTCATATCCACAAAAAGAACACTTCCATCTTCTAGAACCGCCTCCTCCTGAATATGATCCAATCTTTTGAACATATCTCCAGTATGGATCAGGGGCCATGATCAATGGCAAATGCTGAGTATAATATCTGAAATTCAGAAATACAATTTACAAAACTTCACATTTAAAATGAATCATGACATATGAAATATCATATATCGTATATAATATTAGTAATTACTAATTATAGTGTACACACATGCAAATTTGCAATGCACATGCATCATGATTTATGCATGATGCCAAACACATGTATTATGCACACATCATATTGTAATTTATATACAATGTACATCATGATTCATACTTACAGTAGGCTGGAGAAGCTCTGTGCACACTCCACAGTAGACTGTAGACCACGGGCTCTGACCTGCCTGAGACTCCGAGTCCTACAGTAGTCCTACTGTCTCCGAGGCTCGAGCTACACAACTAAAGCGTGAGAGGCAAGGGAAGGTCACTACTCAGAGGCTAGAGCATGGGCTGAAGCAGTCGACTGTCAAAGTTCGAATGCGCGCAGCGCATGAGATTCAAAACTGAACATCGGCCCGAAATTTCCCTAAAAAAAATGAACCTCCGGAAACGCGTTTCCGGGAGGAAACGGCACGCGGAAACGGCCGATCCGTTTCCGACCCCCGGAAACGGCGTTTCCGGTAACTATGAAATGTATGTACCAATGCAAAGGGAAGGTTGAAGCAAAGGGAAAATAGAGAAGGCTGAATTGGAAAGCAACTTGCACGGGGCTGATCATGCTGAGTGCTCTTGAAAAAAATCTCTGAAAAAAATCCAAAAAATCTCTGAAAAAATCCAAGAAATCTCTGAAAAAATGGTAAAAAATCGTAAAAAACGTTCCAACCATTTTTATTGCGATTTTTATATAAAAATCGACGATTTTATTGTACTATGCCTGCGAGGTCTGCACCTTCCCCTCCGGCTCGGAGAATGTACTCCTCAATCTTGTCGATGTAGAGACCAAATAGAGTGGGGGAGAGTGGACAGCCTTGCTTAACACCGATGGAGGGAGGGGGGGGGAGAGAGAGAGAGAGAGAGAGAGAGAGAGAGAGAGAGAGAGAGAGAGAGAGAGAGAGAGAGAGAGAGAGAGAGAGAGAGAGAGAGAGAGAGAGAGAGAGAGAGAGAGAGAGAGAGAGAGAGAGAGAGAGAGAGAGAGAGTCATATTAACGTCTTCTGGAGGCCAAACTTGGCCTATGAGACAAAACCATGTACAAGTGTAGTAACCTTGTGTAGAAAACGAAATGAAATAAAAAGTACTCGCTACACAAAGCTATATAGAACTGGAGAAGATAGAACTGGAGAAGACTGGGGAGACGTGGCTCTGACTCTGCAGATAATGGCCACCTAATACATGGGGGATCCATAATGTGAGTGAGTAAAATACCCTAGCTACTTGTGATGGGCTTGCGGTGGATGTAGTATGTGGTATATCGGTGGTGGTCTGAGTACCTCTTGAAGGAAGACAACCCAGGGGGTGGTGGTACTCTTCTGCTCCATCATACGGTCGTAGGCTGTCCGGATGCGTGAGATATCCTCTTGATATAGTCATGGTCGACAATATCCAACCATGCGTGGTCGGCGTCGTGCTCTCTGTGCTGATGCTTGGTGGAGCGTGAGCCCTATAGATGGACCTCTCTGATGTAACTCAGCTCGTTGAAAGAACTGAGTAATGGTCTGCTGGGTACTCACCCGTGTCTGATGTGTGGGTTGTAGTGACCGCTCTCGCCTCTCGTATGCATTGTGAGGAAGTGTCCCAAGCGCCGCTGATCTCCCATAATCATGCAGAGCTGGAGTGACTCCTCTATCTGAAACTGTGCTCGTAGTTCTAAGTATGCCGGGCATCTGATAACAAAGTGCTCCTCACTCTCTACCTCTGTCTGGCATACCCGGCACCACCTCTCCCCACTAGGGACTCCCCTGGATCGGCCCTTCTCAATCTCGAGCTTATGTGATGAGACCCGGAGCTGACCAATGACAATGCGAAGGTGGTGGGGTAGGTATGTCTGCATGTATCTCGGAATCTCGATGAAGCCCTCGTCCGATATATGTAGAAAATGCTCACGGTAATAGAGCATTTTCGGTGGCAATGTATCCCTTGGGCTCACCCATGTCCTCTGTATGTATGTATGAAATATCTCTTGACGAATGACCCTATTCCTCTCCTAATGAGAGAGCGAGTAGGTGGGTGCATGTAAGTCATACTGTAGTGGTGGTAGCCTGTCTATGTCAAAACCATGGTGGGCCAGCCAGTCTCGTGTCTGTGCATACCATGAGGAGGTGTCGCCAGCTAATGCCATATCACGTGATGCCTGGAAAGCACGATAAGCAATGCGCTCTTTATCCATGCTCCAAAGTCTGTGTAGAAGGCATACTGTCTGGAATAGTGCCTCAACTAGCATCGGTGGTGTAGCGAGCTCTGCTCTAATGATATCATGTGGTACTGAAGGCTTGTCGCGAATTAAGTCTGGCGATCATGAGGATCTGTGGCCTCTCCAATGCTGTCCATACTGATGTAGCTAACCCCGGCCCCCAAATGGCTGCCCCATACATGAGCGCTGGCATAACCAAAGTGTCGAAAAGCCACCCCTTTGTGCGGGGCTCCTGAAAATATGCCTGGTGGCACCGTCTCTCCATCAAAGCAAGTGCCGCGTACCCACGTGTGATGCGATCACGGGCTGCCTGAGACATAGAGAAGACCCCTGATGCTGCTGTAAATGTCACTCCCAAGTAAACATATGATCCGACCACCTCGATTGGTCCGCCTGCTGCTGTGAACAAACTATGCCTGCGTACCTGTGCTGATGTATGAAAGATCATGACCTTGGTTTTACCAAGGTTCACAGATAAGCCTCTGTGTCTGCAGAAGTCATCTAGGCCATGTAGATGATGCTGTAGACCTTCTCCAGACTCTGAAACCATTACAATATCATCAGCATATAATAGAATATGAATAGTGGACCCGCGTACCTCAATGCCATCACCTCCCTGCTGCTGTATGAAGTCCACTATCTCATCAATGTAGAGACCAAAGAGGGTCGGTGAAAGAGGGCACCCTTGCTTCACCCCGATAGTGCTAGCAAGTGGATCAGATAAGCCCCCTTGACATCTGACTCTACCTGATAGTGCTTCCCCATATCATCTCATCTGGGGCTCGGATATCAAGCAGTCGCCTGAAGAGACGGTCCCTGGGGACAGTGTCAAATGCTTTGCAGAGAGAGAGAGAGAGAGAGAGAGAGAGAGAGAGAGAGAGAGAGAGAGAGAGAGAGAGAGAGAGAGAGAGAGAGAGAGAGAGAGAGAGAGAGAGAGAGAGAGAGAGAGAGAGAGAGAGAGAGAGAGAGAGAGAGAGAGAGAGAGAGAGAGAGAGAGAGAGAGAGAGAGAGAGAGAGAGGGAGGGAGGGAGGGAGGGAGGGAGGGAGGGAGGGAAGGGGGGGGAGAGGGAGGGAGGGAGGGAGGGAGGGAGGGAGGGAGGGAGGGAGGGAGGGAGGGAGGGAGGGAGGGAGGGAGGGAGGGAGGGAGGGAGGGAGGGAGGGAGGGAGAGAGAGAGAGAGAGAGAGAGAGAGAGAGAGAGAGAGAGAGAGAGAGAGAGAGAGAGAGAGAGAGAGAGAGAGAGAGAGAGAGAGAGAGAGAGAGAGAGAGAGAGAGAAAGAAAGTCATATTAACGTCTTTTGGAGGCCAAACTTGGCCTATGAGACAAAAACCATGTACAAGTGTCATGTGGTCGTAGGCAATCCTGATGCGTGAGATATCCTCCTGAAATAGTCGTGGTCGACGATATCTGCCCATGCATGGTCGGCGCCGTGCTCTCTGTGCTGCTGCTTGGTGGAGCGTGAGCCCTATAGATGGACCTCTCTGATGTAGCTCAACTCGCTGAAAGAACTGGGTAATGGTCTGTTGGGTACTCACCCGTGGCTGATGTATGGGCTGTAGTGACCTCTCTCGCCTCTCGTATGCTGCTGTGAGAAAGCGTCCCAAGCGTCGCTGGTCTCCTATAGTCATGCATAGCTGGAATGACTCCTCGATTTGGAACTGTGCTCGTAGGTCTAAGTATGCTGGACATCTGATAACAAAATGCTCCTCACTCTCTACCTCTGTCTTGCATACTGGGCACCACCTCTCCTCACGGGGGACTCCCCTGGACCGACCCCTCTCAATCTCGAGCTGATGTGATGAAACCCCGAGCTGCCCAATGACGACTCGTAGGTGGTGGGGAAGGTAGGTTTGCATGTATCTCGGAATCTCGATAAAGCCTGCGTCCTATATATGTAGAAAATGCTCGCGGTAATAGAGCATTTTCGGTGGCAATGTATCCCTAGGGCTCACCCATGTCCTCTGTATGTATGTATGCCATATCTCCTGACAAATGACCCTATTCCTCTCTTTATGAGAAAGCGAGTAGGTGGGTGCATGTGAGTCGTACTGTAGTGGTGGTAGCCTGTCCATGTCAAAGCCATGGTGGGCCAGCCAGTCTCGTGTATGTGCATACCATGAGGAGGTGTCGCCAGCTAATGCCATATCACGTGATGCCTGGAAAGCACGATAAGCAATGCGCTCTGTATCCATGCTCCGAAGTCTGTGTAATAGGCATACTGTCTGGAATAGTGCCTCAACTAGCATCGGTGGTGCAACGAGCTCTGCTCTAATGATAGCATGTGGTACTGAAGGCTTGCTGGGGATAAGTTTGGCAATCATGAGGATCTGTGGCCTCTCTAATGCTGTCCATACTGATGTAGCTAATCCCGGCCCCCATATGGCTGCCCCATACATGAGCGCTGGCGTAACCAAAGTGTCAGAGAGCCACCCCTCTGTGCGGGGCTCCTGAAAATATGCCTGGTGGCACTGTCTCTCCATCAAAGCTAGTGCTGCGTACCCACGTGTGATGCGGTCACGGGCTGCCTGAGACATAGAGAAGACCCCTGATGCTGCTGTAAATGTCACTCCCAAGTAAACATATGATCCGACCACCTCGATCGGTCCACCCGCTGCTGTGAACAAACTATGTCTGCGTACCTGTGCTGATGTATGAAAGATCATGACCTTGGTTTTACCAAGGTTCACAGATAACCCTCTGTTTTTGCAAAAGTCATCTAGGCCATGTAGATGATGCTGTAGACCTTCTGCAAACTCTGAAACCAATACAATATCATCAGCGTATAAAAGAATATGGACAGTGGATCCCTGTACCTCAATGCCATCTCCCCCCTGCTGCTGTATGTAGTCCACTATCTCATCAATGTAGAGACCAAAGAGGGTGGGTGAAAGAGGGCATCCTTGCTTCACCCCGACAATGCTAGCAAGTGGATCAGATAAGCCCCCTGGACATCTGACTCTACCAGATACTCTCTCGTATAATGCGTAGATCCCCCATATCATCTCCTCCGGAGCTCCGATATCAAGTAGTCGTCTGAAGAGTCAGTCCCTGGGAACAGTGTCAAATGCTTTGCGGAAGTCCACAAAGCAGCAATATAATCTCCTCTTCCTCACCCTTGCCTGGTCGATCAGGCATCTCAGAGTGAAGATGTGGTCAATCGTAGAGTAATCTCGTCTGAAACCTGCCTGTCCTGGAGCCCTGAGACCCTTCCTCTCAGCGAGAGTACTCAACTCTGTCTCTAGTACTGCCCCATATAACTTGGCCAATATAGGGCCAATCATGATCGTCCGGTATGTAGCTGGATCCATAATATCACCTGACTTATGAATGGGCACTATGGTGTGCTCAGTCCATGAGTCCGGGAACCCTTCAACCAATGCACGGTTGAAGAGGTGGGCAATGAGCGGTGTGAGAGTCGTGCCTCCATAGATGAGGTGCTCTGCCTGTAAACCGAAATGGTCATGGGCCCTGCCATGCTGTAGCTGGGCAATAGCGTGTCCCACCATAGTGGGTGTGAAGAAGTCAGAGGTAGTAGGACGTGAGCTCAGCGGTCTGGGAATGGAGGGTTGGTGTGTGTGTGTGTGAGAGAGAGAGAGAGAGAGAGAGAGAGAGAGAGAGAGAGAGAGAGAGAGAGAGAGAGAGAGAGAGAGAGAGAGAGAGAGAGAGAGAGAGAGAGAGAGAGAGAGAGAGAGAGAGAGAGAGAGAGAGAGAGAGAGAGAGAGAGAGAGATCTGTTATTTTTGGTGCAGTTCCTTTTGAGGAGGATGACAAAGATCCCAGCATCTGGTTTTTGGACCATAATTATCATGAAGCAATGTTTGACATGTTTAAGAGGATCAATGGTGAGTTTCATATATCTTTGCTGAAGTGTGATACTGTGATTTATTTTTTCTAAAATGTGATAGATATTATAATCTGTTCCTGTCCAAATGTACTGCTGCAAATATTTTGCAGCCAAAGAACACGTTGTAGGCTGGTACAGTACAGGGCCAAAGTTACGAGAAAATGATCTTAATATACATGAACTCTTTAGAGAGTAAGTAAAATTTCACTTGTTTATTTTTCTTTTTGAGAATTTTGATCTTGTTATTTCACACAATGATTACCAACTGATAAACGCTTAAGATTTTTTGAACTTATGATTTGTAGTTACCTTCCAAATCCAGTGCTGGTCATCATTGATGTACAACCCAAAGAAATCGGGATACCGACAAAAGCCTACTATGCAGTGGAAGAAGTGAAAGAGGTCTGGAATATTTATTTTGTATCTATTGTAGAGCATTGAAAAGTAGTGCTATGCTTCTTAGAAACGAGTAAATTTTTTAAGATGTGTTTTAGCTTTTGAGACCCCTTTAGGGTCGTTTGTATGGCTACAATAACTGTTGAAAAATGTTGATGCGTATTCTTCATTTCACAGTACATATTTGGTTATGCATTGAAACTTACATCTCTATGGGGGCTGAAATATTACGTTAGCATGTAAGTAACATCTGTCAAAAGAGTTGAAGCATACAATGGTGAACTGTCATTGAAATGGCAGAATTGAATTTTCCAATTATTTTAGTTTTTCTGCTCTTTGCTTTAAGTGATTGTGTGAGCATTGACTGCTCATCATGAGCTTTGGTAGTGATGTCATCATGTCTGAACTTGACGACTCAAAGCTCTTGAACAAGCTTGATGAAACCTACAATCAGTAAGAGTATCTGGAAATTAGAAAAACAAAGAATTGGAATTTGAATTTTGAACTCAAATTCCAAAAGATAACAAACCTTAGATTCTAGCAACTCACAAATACTTGCACAAGCCCTTCCCAATTATTTAATTATTGCACCAAATGGAGATTGGCATTACAAAAGTTCAAGTACTCAAGCTTTGTAAGGCTTGATTTATTTCTCGTCTTTGTGTGGATCAGAGAGAACAGGTTCCAATTTTAGTAACATGCACTTGTTGAAAGATTCTATCCAAAAATAATTTTCAGATTTTATGTACTCAATATTCGAAATAAAATCCGTAAAACTCATGTTCCAAAAAAATATTAATACATGAAATAAAACACTTAATACATGTGGTGCTATGATTGGGTGGCCAGATCTGTATTCCACCACTCCAAAGGCATTGAAATCACATTTCGATCAATGGAAATATTGTATGCATAATTAGGCTTGATGACACTCATGTATCTCATGGGCTCTCTATCGAAAGCAACCTATTCATCAAAACTCAAAATAAGCCCCATGTATTGGTCCTTCATCAAGTACCTTATGCCCATAATGGACTCTTAAAGAACGAGTATAATAGTGCTCCAAATCCACGAATGGTTTTAGAAAGATATTTTCGTGGTGCATCTACCAATTGTAAAATTTCTACCTTCATATGAGAGAGGTGATTATACACCATAAATTTTTTACATAGATGATAGCAAATGTATTAGTTAAAGGAAAAACAAGAAGAAGATTATGAACTCTTAGAATCTATTGGCCTTTCACATTTGTCTAAATAGGTGGTACACAAGGCCAATATTGAACCCTCTTTTGTGTAGGATAAAGTTCTTATTTGTATGTATTGTACATATATTTGGACATCTGTTTGTCCATAGTTTGTATAGGACTTTTAGGTCAGGTAAAAAATGGTAGCTCAAAAATGGTCAACATATGGTTAAACATTTTACTCCTTGTTCAACAACTTCTGGTTAAAGTCAACAACCAGTTGACAAGTCAAAATATCTTCAAGGAAGTCAATTAATATCCCAAAAGCAATTGTCACTTGGCATTCGGGTACATACCCCTCATATATTTATCAAAAACACATCGAATATACCAAATGGCTTAACTTTGAAGGAGATCAAATCCCAAAATTTGTGGAAGCTGTAAAAGCTGCTTTAGTAGAAATCTCATCACCCTCCATAGTACCATAAATAGATCATGTTATGAGCACTTATATTCATCAATTATTATTCTTGAGTGATCTACACATTGAAGAGTAAGAGTCTTCAACTCTTGGAAGCCTTGAAGTGCATCTACATTAGCCTTGGAGTGCATCTACCTTAGCCTTGGAGTGTTTGTATGTGCATACTCTCTGTTGCGCACCTGGAGGAGTTGTTATTGGAGCTGTGAGTAAGCCTCTTCATAAGCCTCTGCATCCTTAGTCTCTTTATCAACACCCTTTGAAGGTGTTCTTTGGTTAGTACGAGTTGTTTTCAAGATTTAATGTATTTAAGTAATGATGCATTTGGTGGTGGTACTTATCCCAAAGATTTTTGTGAGCTGAACTGCACTTCACTTGTTGATTGTTGTACTTTTCTAGATCTAAAAGTATTTATGATAAAAGATGAAAACCAGAATTCGCTAGCATTATCACGATCTGAATGCCTCATATTGATTCAAATATTTCTCATTTAGCAAAGTATGGTACTGTTTGCTCTCAGTTGTTAGATTTTCTCGTCTTTGTTCAAGCGTGTCTTCATTAGTAGTTCAATGTTGTCAATTGTTCTCTTTGCTTGTTCTAAAAGGATATTCATTAAGAAACTTTATAGAGAAGGTAAGGGCTATAACAAGTCTCCTAATCTTCAATCAAAATCCCACACAGAATAATAGAGTTTGGCACAACAAGATATAAAGAAGAAAAACAGAGTATACGCAAATCAAGAAGAGAGAGATTGAACTTTATTATATGTGCAGATTTACAAGCAATTCTGATCTGCGTTACACAATCTATATAATAGCTTCAATGTGAAACCTTATCCATGATCCACTCGACCACCGAGCTCATCTCAATCCCAATCCCAATCGCAATCACAATCTCAATCTCAATCCCAATCCCAATCTCAATCTCAATCACAGAAGCTGCAAAAACGATCGTGATCAGTGCATGAACATCCTCCCTAGCTCTCAGTCTTCGTCTTTGGATCTTCCCTTTTTTTTCCGCTAGCGCACGTCCAATCATGCCTTCCTAGACATGTGCTCCTAAAGTCTGCATCCTCCAAGATAGCATCTTTTTGCATGTCGCATGCAAGACTTCCAAACCACACATGCGTCTACTTTTCATATCCACCTCAAGAATTGTACTTGCAAAAATAGAGGCGATCCTTGCAACACACTCGCACACACGTCAATCACCCGAAATAACCCACATACCCATATGCGTTTTTCTAAATCCACGAACATGAATAAGATGAATCAAGTTTTTTTTTTTAAGCGTAAAAAGAAATGGCGCTTTTCCGAGCCCTATAACTCAAAAATAGTGAGGAATTAGCTTAGGCTTGTGAGGCACAAAACCATTCAGTTTTTCGATGTGTACAATAGTGTTAGAGATGGCTTAGCTTCAAATCCGCTTCTAGATATCACTTTTAAGCCCTACAAAATCGGAAATTCTAGAGAGATGGAAAAACATGAAAAATCTCTTCATTAACCTATCTTCGTGCGACCAAATGAGACATAAAACATAGGAACTACAAAAAATTCAATAAGGTAAAGTTTTTCTACTAAGAGTACTCTACCTTTCTCTCATGCAACGCTTTTTGTGATTCCTTTATCTTCATGCTCGAATTTAACACACAAATTTCATGCGACAACTTTCTAGATAGAGAATGTAAAAACTTAGTGCTACAAAATTTTGCAGATAATATCAAAATATCCTAAACATAAAATTTCATTATTACTTATACATCATTTTTTTTTTTTTGGGGGAAATCAATGTGGTATCTTACAATTCTCCCCTTCTTTTAAGAACTCTATCCTTATAGTTGGAAAGAAGAATAATGTTCCATAAATTCATTTAAACCAGCCCATGTTGAATCTTCAATAGGATATGCAAACCGCTTAACTAAAGTTTCCACTATTTCACGATTCTTAAGATGTGTAATTCTCCTATCCATTATAAGTTTTGATTCAAGCTCAAAAGTGGCATTTTCCTTCAACTTAGATTTGTCTTGCGAAACGTGATTAACATTAGGAACATACTTTTTAAGTAATCCAACATGGAAAACTGGATGAATTTTCAAAGTGTTAGGCAGATCAAGCAAATGTGCAACAGAACCAACTTTTTTTAAGATTTTAAAAGGACTAGCATAACATGGAGCAATTGACGATCTTTGCCTAAAACGAGATTTCATTTAGAAGGGTTCACTTTCAAAAAAACCAGATCATTTATTCTGAATTCCAAGGGTCTCTTTTTGAGATCATGATATAACTTTTGACGTTTTTGTGCATCTTTCATGTTCTTCCTTACCTTATTCAGCTCCAAATCCATGTTTTCAAGCATTTGTTTGGATAACTCAACATGATTTTGTGAATTAAAAAGTGAATGAGATAGCAATCAATTATAGTCATACAATGCTTCAAAAGGTGTCATCTTAATAGATGAATGCCATGGACTATTATATGCATACTCAACCAAAGGCAAATACTCAGTCCAATTGTTTTGCTTATCATTAACATACATACGTAACATATCCTCAAGAAGCCTGTTAACCCTCTTAGTCTCACCATGAGTTTGAGAATGAAATGCAGTACTCATGTGTAATTTTGTTCCTATGGATTGAAATGTTGCTTTCCAAAAATTAGATATAAACCTTGCATCCCTATTAGAAATTATACTTTTAGGTATATCATGTAAGCTAAAAATTTCTTTTATGCAAAGTTTAGCAACATGCAAAGCTGTAACAATTTTCCTCATGGGAAGAAAATGTGCCATCTTTGTAAGACGGTCCACGATAACAAAGATGGTATCATGCCCACTTCTGGTCACAGGCAACTTTGTTATGAAATCTATAGAGATGGATTCCCATTTTTGATGAGGCACATCTAATGGTTATAACATACCAGGACTCCTTCTAAATTTATTCTTAACTTGACATTTCAAACATTCTTTCACATACCTCCTAATATCATATTTCATACGTGACCAATAATATGAAGCTTTCACTTTTGCATAAGTCCTAGAAAAACCAGGGTGTGAAGAGAAAGATGCATCATGACAATCATGTAGAATCTTTTCTTTCAAAACAGATTCTGAAGAAATACATAAACAAGAATTACAATACAAATCATTATTTTTCAAATGAAATTTTCCCTAAAACATAGAACCTTGATTTTTGTTTCAAGATCGCTGCATAAAATAAATCTTCTTTTGATTCTTTTTCAATATCAAAATCAGAGGATAAAATAGAAATTCAATTGCATAAAGGTTTACGACTCAATGCATCCGCCACTTTGTTTTCTTTTCTTGCTAAGTATTTAATATCAAAATCATATTCACTTAGCAACTCGATCCATCGTTTTTGTCTATATTAAGTAAAGGTTAAGTAAATATATATATAAGGCTCTAATGATCCGTTCTTAATTCAAACTTTACTCCAAGCAATAAGTGTCTCCAATGTTTAAGTGCATGAACAATTGCAAGCATTATCAAGTCATGTATTGTATAATTTAATTCATGTTTCCTTAGTTTCCTTGACTCATAAGCCACTACCCTTCCTTCTTGTGAAAGTACGCATCTGATTTGACTTCCACTAGTATCACATGCAACAATAAATGGCTTCCCTAACTTAGGTATCTTTAGCACACAATTTTCGATAATTTTTTGTTCTAATTCTTCAAATGCATTTTGACACTTATCGTTCCATGTGAAGTCTCTGTTTTTCTTTGTTAAATCTGTAAGAGGATTTGCAATTCGAGAAAACTCCCTAATGTGTGCCGTCTCATATTGTGCCAAACCAAGGAAGCTTCTCACATCTCTTACACATCTGGATGTAGGTCAGTCAACTATGCTTTTAGCTTTCTCAGGATCTATGTGAATCCCTTCCTTAGAAACAACTCTCCCCAAATAAGTCACTTCCCCCTTTGAAGAAAAACATTTACTCATCTTACTATATAGTTTATGCTTTCTGAGTTTCTGTAAAGTCCTCCTGAGATGCAATGCAGGTTCATCATCATCCTTAGAATGCACAAAAATATCGTCAAGGAAGACTAATATAAATCGAGATATTCATGAAACACATTATTCATCAAACACATAAATGTTGCACGAGCATTTGTCAATCCAAGAGGCAAAATTGTGAACTCATAATGACCATGTCGTGTTCTAAGAACTCAGGCTTACTCTAATTTGATGATACCCCGATCTTAAGTCAATTTTGGTGAATATTGTGGCACCACTCAATTGACTCAGCAATTCATGTATGTGTGGAAGTGGATACTTGTTCTTAATGGTTTTCTTGTTCAATCCCCTATAGTCGATACAAAGTCTGTATGAGCCATCTTTCTTTTTTTGAAATAAAACAGGTGCTCCCCAAGGTGAAACACTAGGTTTTATGAACCCCTTCTTCAATAGATCATCCAGTTGTAACTTCAACTCTTTTAATTCATCAATATTGAACCTATAAGGTGCTCTAGAATAAGGCTTACTTCCTGGATAGAGGTCTATAGCATGGTTAATTTTCCTAGGAGTAGGCATGCCCGACAGATCATCAGGAAATACATCTGTACACTCATCTAAAAGTTTTCTAACATATTCGAGTATTTCTTCTTCTTTCTTCTTCTCTTGAAAGTCATTCACATAAACCAAATATGTCTCACAACCCTGTCGAATACCCCTAATCAACTTTATAGCAAAAATAGGAGAACTTGAATTACACTTGCATACAAGATGATATTCCTTCCCCTCTATTTTCAAAGTAAGGATCCCACTTTCACAATTAATCACGACATTGTTATGAATATACCAATCCATTCCAATGATTACATCACATTCTCTCATTTCAATTACATGGAAGGTACCCAAAAACTTATGTTCACCTAACATAAAATCAAGATTCTCAATACATCCTCGAGTATAGTGTATCCTACCATTAGCCATCTACATAGGTCTCTTGGTCTGCATCATAGTTGCATCGCAACACGTTGTGAATGGTTTGCAACTTCGCCACCGCAACTTTGCAATGTTGCTACGTTCGCAACGTGTTGCTTTGCATTCATTTTTTTAAAAATCCAAAATATATATTTCTTTTAGGAGGGATGAAAATTTATCTATAACCTTATTCCAAATCTTCAAAAAAATGTGGAGAATGAGGAAGACACCAAAAGTTTTAGAAGAGCAACATTTCATTTATATATGATTTTGGGCCTTATCATCTTGAAATAGATTGATATTTTGGAAATGATAGGCAGCGTTGCTTTCCACTATGGTATTTACTATTGTGATGGCACTTATGATTTCATATTTATCAATTGCCACTTATGATTTATGCCATGACTCATGATTTGTCATAGTGATTCTCTCTCTCTCTCTCTGTGTATACATACATATCTAGATATGTGTGTGTGTGTGTATATATATATATATATATATATATAGTTGATAGTGTGCATAGTGAAGTTGATATGCTCTATAGTCTTTTGGTTGACTACCATGAGCTTATAGTTGCACTTTCATTTGAGAATGAATTTGGGATTTACCTTGATTCATTCTTGTATATATGTATTATATTATATTATATTGTATTTTATGGTATATATAGTCATATCCCACCTTATTATATATCATAGGATCCAAAACACCTAAAATATATATATATATATATATATATATATATATATATATATATATATATATATATATATATATATATATATATATATATATATATATAGAATTTTTGAAAAATAAATAACTTTATCGCAACGCTTAGCTCCAAACGTTGCCCTCGTTGCTAACCCCTTGCTAACGCATTGTCATTGTCGTGGCTAAAACATTGCTTTCCACTATGGTCTGCATCTCAATATGCAATCCTAAAGCCTCAAACAACTTAAGTGAAAGGAAACAATTTGTACTACCCGAATCAATCAAGAAGCTAACCTTATGTGAGGATATGTCCCCCATAATCCTAATCACCGATGCCCTTGAATAAAAAGTTGTCATGCATTGAAGTTTGGGATTAGAACACTTACTTTGATCATGCGCTTCCTAAATTGTTATGTTTTACTCTTGTAGATGAGCTATCTTCGCGTGCATAGAATGGTTGATGGCCTTGTTTGGACATTCAAAAGTGCGATATCCTTGTTCTCCGCATCGAAAGCAAAGTCTCAATCTTTTAGCCTGCTCCAAGAAATCAGAATCACGTTGCCAATGCATAGGTTCTTGCTTCTTAGGTGGATCCATTTGCTTCGGCTTAGTTTTTCCTCCTTGACCATTAATAGAGTTAGTCCATTTCGGTCCATTCTGATACGTTGAAATAGGTCTTGGGGGTCGATGTCCTGTTGAGATAAACCTTGATTTTGATGCCTTTTTCATAGTAATCTTCTCCATCTTCTCAAAATTTTGTGCTTTTGCAACCGCATCAAGAAAATCTACACATCCGAACCGCATTACTTGATAGCGAAGCTCTTCCCGCAAACCCTTTATAAATTTGCTCTTCAGGGAATCTCCAGAAACTTCTAGTGCATACTTATGTAAACGCAGAAATTTCTCCTTATATTCTTCAACAAACAAGTTATGTCTATCATCTTCATGTTGCTTGAAGGAGTAGAATTCAATCTTCTTTTCCATCCGATAATGTGGAGAACAATAACGATTCTCTGCTTGCTCTCGAAACTCTTTCTAGAGAATTGACCCTTCATGTGCTCTTGTCTACATGTATGATTTTCAGCACAGTTTGGCGACTCCTTGCAGATGCAAAATTGCCACCTTTGCTTTTGATTCTTCACTAAACACGTGCAGATCAAAGAAATCTTCGTGTTCCTCGATCCATGCTTCAAGATCCTCTCCAGTTCTTTTCTCACCGTCAAATTCATTTAATTTTGCTCTTTTAAACACTTGCTTAAGTGCAGACTCGCCCGCATCATCATCATCTTCAGGTTCATGTTGTTGTCTAGCTCTACATGTGCCCGATGTGCCTGCACCATTACCACTTTCATCATTGAGGTTCGTGAAAGCATTTGCAGTACCCTCTTTTTGTTTGTTGGATCTTTCTTTATGTAATTCTACGTTCATTCTACGGATAAGCTCCTCTTGCTCTCCTATCTTCTTCTTCAAAGCTTGTATCTTGTCTCGGAATCCAACTCCGCTCTGATAGCACTTATAACAAGTCTCCTAATCTTCAATCACAATCCCACACAAAATAATAGACTTCGGCACAATAAGATATAAAGAAGAAAATCAAAGTATACGCAAAACAAGAAGAGAGAAATAGAACTTTATTATTTGTGCATATTTACAAGCAGTTCTGATCTGCGTTATAGAATCTTTCAACTAGCTTCAATATGAAGCCTCATCCACCCGACCATCCTTGAGCTCATCTCAATCCCAATCGCAATCACAATCTAAATCTCAATCCCAATCCCAATCTCAATCTCCATCATAGAAGCCGCAAAAACAATGGTGATGAGTGCATGACTATACTTCCTAGCTCTCGGTCTTCGTCTTTGGATCTCTTTTTTTCTGCTAGTGCACGACCAATCATACCTTCTTAGACATGTGCTCCTAAAGTCTGGATCCTCCAAGATAGCGTCTTTTTGCATGTCTCATGCAAGACTTCCAGACCACACATGTGTCTACTTTTCATGTCCACCTCAAGAATTGTACTTGCAAAAATAGAGGTGATCCTTGCAACACACTCACACATGTCAGTCATCCGAAATAACCTACGTACCCATGTGTGTTTTTCTAAATCTGCAAACATGAATAAGATGAATCAAGGCTTTTTATTTTAAATAAAAGTGTGAAAAACGGCACTTTTCCAAGCCCTGTAACTCAAAAACGATGAGGAATTAGCTTAAGCTTCTGAGACACAAAAATATTCAGTTCTTCGATTTGTATAATAGTGTTAGAGACGCCTTAGGTCCAAATCCGCTTGTAGATATCACTTTTGAGCCTTGTGAAAGTGGAAATTCTAGAGAGATGAAAAAACATGAAAAATCTTTTCATTAACCTATCTTCGTGCGACCAAATGAGACATAAAGCATAGGAGCTACAAAGAATTCGATCGGGTGAAGTTTTTCTACTAAGAGTACTCTACCTTTCTCTCATACAACACTTTTTCTGATTCCTTATCTTCATGCTTAAATTTAATTCATGCGCCAACTTTCTA